>JAPQWV010000054.1:4955000-5439000 GCA_027422505.1 Craterostigma plantagineum | reverse complement strand
CTTTGGTGGTGCCTCACATGTTGATTGTGTTTCATATAGGGTTGTTGCTACTGCAGTTACATACATGAGACGCGTGTACACCAAGTATGTTCGACGTTGATGAATTACTTATGTTTTTCCCGTATTTGCTCCTTTCAGTTTGACTTATTGTCCTTTATTTGGATTCCATGAGTTTGGTGAATTGTTTATTAGAGTCGGCAAAATGTAATTCCATGCCTTTTTTCTTGCCAATTAGTTAACCCAACCAAATTGGAATTTCGATTTCAGGAAAAGTATGACAGAATATGATCCACGTTTGGTGGCACCGACCTGCTTGTACTTGGCTTCTAAAGCTGAAGAGAGCACAACTCAGGCCCGATTTCTTGTATTTTATATAAAAAAATTGCGTAAGTGAAACCCTATATGAGCTCTCTTGTTTTTGTTTCTACTTGT
This sequence comes from Craterostigma plantagineum, assembly GCA_027422505.1. Taxonomy (NCBI): domain Eukaryota; kingdom Viridiplantae; phylum Streptophyta; class Magnoliopsida; order Lamiales; family Linderniaceae; genus Craterostigma; species Craterostigma plantagineum. The sequence goes on along the minus strand of JAPQWV010000054.1, from coordinate 5,438,568 downwards.
AAGCCTTGATTTTTTCCTTCTTTTTTACTTGGTGGAAGATTGATGTAAGATCAAGTGATCAACTATTGTCTTTTTTAGCAGATCAAGATGAAAAGTATCGGTATGAAATAAAGGAGATACTGGAAATGGAAATGAAAATACTGGAAGCCCTCAACTATTATTTGGTTGTATTCCATCCTTATCGAGCACTGTCGCCGTAAGTGTATTTCCTTTAAGCTAGATAGTCTTTTCTGGGAGACTGGTGAATTGTACTCTCTTATTTTAAGCATACCTCGTAGGTTGCTGCAAGATGCTGGGATGAATGATGCAACACAACTGACTTGGTAATCAAGTTTTTCCTTTTGGTCATTTGTTGTGAAAGTCTCAATCGATATGTGCGTAGTAATATGTTTTGGTTATTTATGGTTGATCCACAGTATTTCGCATTCTGTGAGCTAAGACCAAGGCAATATATATATATTTTTGTTGTAGGGGTATTGTTAACGACACTTACAAGATGGATTTGATTCTCATACATCCTCCGCACTTAATTGCATTGGCTTGTATTTACATTGCAAGCGTCAAAGAGGATAAAGAAAACACTGCATGGTTTGAAGAGCTTCGCGTTGATATGAATGTGGTGAGTTCCTTTGAATCTTTAATTTTTCAGGCTTTGCTGTCCAAAGTGGACTTTGTAATTCCTTTTGTCTCTCCATATATGTTAGGTAAAGAACATTGCAATGGAGATTTTAGATTTCTACGACAACCACAAACTGATTACAGACGAAAGGGTTAATGCAGCCATGAACAAGCTGCCCAAGTAACCAAATCCATATATCACTTGCTTTATCCTCACACAGCTGGCTAGAGAGTCCTCAAGCCTAACATGTCATGAATGATTATTGATGCGAATGAAATAGTAAGTGTATTGCCTGTTATTACTATAGTATTGAGAGTTTAGCTGAGGACCAATATGATTCGGTGATGTACTTTGCTATGTTTACATAACGATGATATGATGGAATGAGGAAGATATACTTACCTCCATTGTTGGAATTGTCAGTTCCGCCGCAAACAAATGATAGATGACGAAGCCATTGCCCAAGGCTGGAAAACTAGAGTTTGTGAGCAATGGTTGCTTTGGTTTGGTTGCTTGGGGCAAGTTTCGTGAACTTCGTATTTTCCTTTCAAACCTTTGGCTGGCAGTTATTTAAATTTTTATAACAATACGGTTATATTAGGTTCTTCAAAATAAATTGGGCCTAATATTTACACTGCTCAGCGACAGCTCAAGTAAAGTCAACAAAATGCAGAGTAGACCATTTCATCATGTTTCGTCCGAAAATTCTCCAACGCGTCCCATCTGGCGACTATAAAGACCAAGGAAAGAAAATCTCCTACAATTTTCTTCATTGATCAATTGATACGACAAGTCCTTCTTCATCGTCGTTGCTTTTCTAGGCGAGTGATTCGTTGCAAAATAGAAAAATCATGTCGAAGCAAAACGAAGAGCCGGCGATCGGGATTCCGTACAACGCGGCGTACCAAGCTCCGATACCACAGCCACAGGCGTACTTCCACGTCGCCGAAAACCCATATCAAGCTGGTGTGATCCCACCTAACGCCGTCTATGGAGATCCCAAGGGAATCCCCATCCAGCAGACAATTTACCGTGATACCCCTGCGCCTTTCAATTGCAATTACTGTGGCGGGACTGGTCTCACCACTGTTAAGTAAGGATCTCTTATTATTTTTTGTTTTACCTTCTATACAATTATCGTGGGGAATTTCGAATCACCCAATCTTGTTACTAAGCCGGAGCAGCCATTTCGATTCCTTAATCAAGTTTTGTATGGCAAGCAGATTGTCATGCGTCAGCTTTGCTTGGCTGTTTAGTGGACAACGAGCTGTTTTTAGGCTTTACATTTCGAAATTGAAACAAATAGTATGTATACTTGACTTAGTTATTCTATCATGTTGTTAGAACCTTTACTTTATCACGGAGTATCCATATTTGTTCCCGAGAATTCAATTTAATAAACTTAGAAGTTTTCAAGCCGAGGGAGCCGACAATGTAGTTACAATGCCAAAGAGGCAAAGATTAATCTTTTCGCACATCGATTGGGCAGATTAAACATGTTATAGAATTTCAACTTTATACCCTGTTTTTTTGCTCTTGATATAGGTCTAAACCAAGTTTGTCTGCTTTGGTTGGTTGCATGATGCCATTTATGCTTGGGGTTTGCTTTCTGTGCCCTTGCACGGATTGCCTATGGCACAAATATCATTACTGTCCTCACTGTAACGAGAAGGTTGGATTGGTTTTCTCATTGTTGCATTTTTTTTCCTCACAAGTTAATTTAGGGGTGACGCGAACAATGACAGAAAGCATTTATTTTGTTCACTCTTAGGTTGCGGATTATAAGAAGTCTGACCCGTGTTTGGTGATGGATCCTCCACAATGGATGCAAGAGAGTTTTGCATTGCCTGCTTGATGATGATACGTCACATTTAAGCATATTTACATTTGCACATTTACGGTATCTTTGCATCATATTCTGTTATTGCTAGAGCGTATCCTTGTTTGTGTTTTTCCCAGGTTTAAAATTTTATGTTGTATTTGTATAGAAGCATGTGGATTTCATAATAAAAGTTATAATTTGATGATAACTGTTGTTTTTCTTTTGGTGCGTATCTGTTGGGTAAGTAACGTGACTAAAAATGCCGTTGGTGCTGATTACAGAGGGGAGGGAGGGAGGCAACGCAAGTAATAAAGATGTGACGGTGAGGTGGAAATAGTATGTATGGTCATTAATGATGATATGAATCCACTCAACTGTTTGCTCGTGAATATTTTTGAAAGACATAACTTCGCTTACCATTTATTTGAGTTCAATTGAACGAACTCCCCAACCAACCCATACTGAGATGAGATTCATGTGAAACATTGCTCTGTTTCATTAAAGCAGCAGCAACCTTAAGTACTTGTACCTATAACTATGACATTAGAAACTATGAATTCGTGAAGGAAACAAAACAAGGTCAAATGAAGGAACTATCCCTGTTCCTCTTGAAAAACTCTTTGGGATTCAAAACGAGGAAAGGGATTAAGAGCTTCTGCAATGGTGAGAACTCGACCTCGATCCTCGATCATCAACAAAAGATGGACGATCATAATGTCTCCTCATGCGCAGGAGAAAACCATCCAACACTGGAGGATATGATCTTACAGTTAGAATTGGAAGAGAAAATATCGTCGAGAGCAAAGCTCGAAGGAGACTACCCGGGAATACCGCACAGAATGTCTTGCGTGAACAGTTCAGACATCCTCAGGACTGCAAGAAATGCTGCATTGTATCAGTATCCTAGGTTCTCTTTGGACGGTAAGGATTCATTGTACAGGTCTTCGTTTATGGGAAGGGTTAAACGCCATGGCTGCGACACAGAAAAGTTTCCCAATGTGATAGCTGGAGAGAGCGTGATTTGGTGCAAGCCGGGAGTTGTAGCCAAGTTAATGGGGCTTGAGGCCATTCCAGTTCCCAAGAACGGCAACTATTACAGGAGACAGAAACTGAGTGCTATTATAAAGAGACAGAATCTTCTGAGAAGACCAGAAAGAAACGAAACAGAGACACGAAGATTGATGATGTCCGAGAATAAAGGAGGGATCATGGTGGGATCCTGTTCGAGGACTGGCTATCGTGTTATGAAGCCTTCAGATTTCCAAATTTCAAATGATGAACATGGTTGGCCTACGACACGTTTTGTGTAGAAATCACCCATTCATATATGTATGTGCCTTTCTTTTTCTTCATCTTCTAGTACTACGACTGTCTCTTGTGATTTTGATTTAGTTTATCCTTTTTCAATGCGAAGTTTTCTAATACCTTGTCATGAGATTCTTGAGTTATTTTACGACCACAATTCCTTTGCGAAATTCCAAGAGACTGGAAAGCCATACACCAAATTGGCAATATCAGCAGCAGCGACGACTACAAGAAAAAAAATGGCTAAAACTCATTATTTTTACAAATGAACTTTGTTGGTATAAGCTGGAAGATAATGGGATAGCTACGCGACATCATCTGATGGAACACGCAATGCCACGTCGTCCATTGAAGGAATCGAGTAGCTCCGAGCTAGTGCCTGAGGTGGAGGGGTGGAAACCGTTGGAGAATTCGGCTCGCGACTCTTGGGCATTAAAGGGCCTGAATGATTAGTTGGAGGAGGACGAGGAAGCTCGTGGAGTTCACTTATCACAGGAGACGATGACGAACTACGTGATGATAATGACTTTGGGGCTGCGATGGGCCGAGGTAGTTGGCTCCGTAATAATGCTGCTGCAGGAGGAGGATAACAAGCCAACGAAGAGGAGAGCATGGCATGATGATGATGATGATGACGGCGACTGGTAAAAGTAGGTGAAGATTTTGTGGTGTTTGGCCGTGGCATACCCGTCGTTAGTGGACCAGAGAAGGCTTGTCTTTTGGCTTTCTTAGCGTAGGATGCAATGTTTGGATCTGCTGATATTAATGGAGGTTGCAGTGGACTACAACTAGTGGATTTGGTCTGATGATGAACTAATAAGGGAGATGAATTCCACATAAGATGATGACGATGATGGTTATCCTCTTGTCTTGTCGGCGGCGGACTCTTTGTCTCATCTGGTGTGGGTAATACGTAAGCTGTGAATTTGCGTGATGGTGAGTCCAGTTTCTTCTCGGGGAAAAGCGGTGCTGATTTGCTCACGCCTCTCATATCCCTCTGGAAAGAAAACGAATGTCGCCCAAAACTCGGAAAACGTTCCTGTAAATGTTTACTAATCAGCATCCCTAAAACTCTGGAATAGGAATCATACTACAAGAAAGTATTTTTAGTTACCCCTGTTCGTTGTCCCGATTTGGAGCCAGGAGTGACTGTAGTACCAATGTCATCCAGCTTCAGATGTCAAAAGAAGAACCCTTGTTACCATCAAATCTCTGAGGGGATACAATTAATTTTTCAGTAACACAAAAGAGCACATGTACCTCCATTGAATCTCTCATTGGAGTAGCTTCTTTAAGGGAGGCATTTTGCCTATAGTCAAAGCTCAGTTCTCCAAGATCATTTGTTTCAGAACCGTTTTCACTACCATCGTCCTCATCACTATCAGTTTCTTCATCATCGATATCATATGATAGATGATCATTGTCTTTCAGTCCACACAACTGATAATCAATATGCTGCTGTTCAGCCACAAACCTGACATGTGGCTCAATTGTCTCCAGAGATCTCAGTGCCTTCTTGAAGAAAAACAGCTGTTGGAAAAGCAAAAATCTTGAATTGTGATAGCATTGCAAGATCTCCTAAATTATGGCGAAATGGAATACTTAGTGGAAAGGAAATTACCTGTGCCGTGTAATGCCGAGATGCTTGGGTTAAAAGACTACGGGATTGCCCTTGCTTTAGAGACTTCATGCGGAACACGAATATATTTGCCTCCTCATCGTACTCGTCGTGAGCTTCTTGCAGATGATGTGAAGGGAAGCATTCGCCTTTACTGTTTCTTAACTTCCCTTTTTCCTTCTGCTTGTTAAGAAGATCTTCATATACAGCTCTGCAAGCAATTTATTGTTGCCGTTTTCTGTAATTTTCAAGAGACTTAAAGAATATATCCCTTGATTCGACAATTAGATTTCACCTTTTATCATCACACCGCTTCTTCATCTCCTGCATAAGAGATAAAGAAAGAATATATATAAGAAAGGCTAAGCATTAAGTTTAGGCTTGCTAAATTCTTTCTCAAGTGTTTCTTCAAATTGAGGTATATTATGATATATTGTGATTCACAACGGATCAAGAGAGGGCAAATGTAGAGCTTACCTCAACTATGCGAAGTTCATTAAGAAGAGATTCTGAAGGGACTGTAATCGTCTGGACAATATGAGAACGCTGAAAATGGAGAAGATAGAGACACAGTTCATGGAATACAGATGCAGGATGGAGACCAAATTTTTGCAGACTTACATAACCATCAATAAGTTTCTGAAGTTCCAACTGTGTTTTACCCAGCATCAGTAACACTTTACCTACACAGAAAAAGAAAGACTGTAAAACTACTAAGAGATCTCAGTGACTGCTATTTGGACATGCAATACAAAGGCAACACGAGGTTCTATAAAAAAAAAATGATTTCTATGGAAGTCAATCTATCTTTCCCCCACAAAAGGCCTACATGATTAGGCCAACCTTACTAACAAAATTTTCAATGACAATATAAGACAAACATACACGATTTTCTCTGATGAACGTGCAAGTCAGTGAGAAAATTACCACTTTCTTCATCATCGTTCAGGGCAGTTTTCTCCAGAAGACAATCACCCATTTCCTTTAATGACTCTGAAAATTCTGAAGCAAAAGCATTTGAGTTAGAAAGCTTCAAGTTCAACTACCGTGCACGTAATTTTGAACGATCTAGTTAAAAGGTAAAATCATCTGATCACCATATACACTGTTTGCAGTTGCTGCTGCTGCAGAAAGCAGCCAATCGTAGCAGTCTTTCATGTCATTCATGTCCTGGGACACAAAAAGAATGAAATTTTATGTCAAAAGCCAAAACCTTTGCATTACATGGAATTGAACCGCGCCAGTGATTGGCTGCCCTGCTCCTTAATCTTACCAAAGATAGCTAGCGCACAAACATGCACATTCACAAGCTAACACCAAACAAAGAAAAAGAAACAAGGCGCACAAACATGCACATTCACAAACTATAACCAAACAAAGAAAAAGAAACAAGTTTGTCGTTCCATAACTTAGTTAGTCTGCAAAATTGCTCAAACCATTCACAATAATCCTGAATAGCAAGATTCTTGATTCGCCAGCAAAGTACGGCAACAACCAACGTGCAATTCCCTTTTTCTCGTTTCCATAAATCAATTTTACCTATACAATTACGCGACAGCATGAAGAATTACCAACCTGTGTAGCTCGAGCGAGCTCATCTAACGCATGAGATTGCTGCCTTAGCTTTTGCGTGCTCTTATCGTGGTGCTTTAGCGCTGCGAATTTCTGAAGCTTCTTCAGCGACGTCTTCATCGGAGTGTGTCTGTTTTCCTTTAACAATCACAAACCAAAGGGAACGAAAACCGATCGACGATGGGGTGAATCACACTAATTGCATGATGAGAGACGGAGAAGGTGGAAAGCCTGTCAAGGCAATTAACAATACAACGACAAATTGTATGCATCTGCTTTTTATACTTCTCGAACAAATGTATTTATAATCATTCTTGGGCGACATGGAATAATATAATCTATTACTAATCCAAATGAATATATGTGCCAAATAAGTTATCAATTCATAATCCATAACGAATATTTTCAAAGTTAAAAAATTTGTCTGCTGAAATTGCAAAGTAGGGCCCATTTAGTTATATTATGGATTCAAATTCTAATGATTGTTTTCCTTGATTCTATGACTTGATGGAAATTTATCTAACGGGAAGGGGAAGATATCATTTTGCTTCAGTAAAAGTAAATATAGAAGAACTTTATTGTACCCTTTTTAGGTTACTAATCATCAAGTTTAAGCACTTGCAAGTAGTTTTCTTGTCATAATCCACTAAAGCGCATATGCAACTGGTAAAAAGTCACTTTCTTATATATACTTGGACTACTTTCTTCATCTATAAACGATGATGATAAAGTGAAATCCCAGCTTTAAATACGGACAGCGGGAAATTAATATTCGAGTTTCTATTTTCCATAAATGAACTTAGAAATGGCATGTAATCCTTTCGAGAAGGAATATACATATTTCATCATTAAAGACAATAAACTCTTAGAAGGAAATTACTGAAAATGAAAAAAAGCAAACATCATAATTCAGGAAAATACTCTATCACTTGAATAAGTGGAATGGGTTCAAAAGTGGGCCTTAGACAACATATCCTTTATAAAAAATGTTAAAGCCCATTAACCTATCCAGATTTTCCATCCCGTCGCCGCCAACAAGAAGATGCATGAAATTATTAAAAGAAAGAGGAGACAGGACGAACGAGTGCTTGCTGGATTTAATCATCACATATTATACACAGTAACAGAAGAGAAGAGAACAAGGCTCAAATATCACTTGGAGAAGAATGTGTTTTGAGATACGATGATAGAATGAAGTCATCTAAAGATACAAAACCTGAGAGGAGTTTAGGCTTGGTTTCTGTATAAACAAACAAACTCTCCTCCTGAATGTTATGTTATGAAGACTCTTGAGCACTACTAGTTTGTCTGCTGTCTTCTTCTTTTCTCACCCCACATTTTAGCCTCAGCAACGGCGCGTTCCCTGTCCAAGTCTCGATTCACCCACGTCTTAGCCTCTGCAACGGCCTTTTCTCTCTCAACATCCCTCTGCTGCAACATCTTGGCCGGCGAGGCATCATCTCTCTCTGATGAAGCTCCTCCTCCACCACGGCTACTACTAGTCTCATCGTTACGCTTCCCAGCATGAGATGGAGAGTTGGGATCGTAGGATTGGTTGGCGAGGTAAGAAAGTGCAGTGACCACATCACCTATCAATGGACGAGCTGCAGCCTCCTCCTGAATGCACATGGAAGCAACTGCAAGTGCTTGGTACAGCCCTCTTACAGGAAATCTTCCCTTAAACCTCGGATCTGCTAGCTTCCCAAATCTCCTCCGATCGTTGAACAATGGCCTCGCCTGCGTGTTTTGTGTTTGTTTGCTCACAAGAATCAACGCTGTTATTGATTTCGATTCAAATCTTAATTATTATGAACTTCCTCTTACCCATGCAACTAGGTTTTGTTCCCCCTGAGGCCTTGTCCCGTCGATGGCTTTGTGCCCCGTGATGAGTTCTAAAAAGACGACTCCGAAGCTGTAGACGTCGGACTTCACCGTGAGCTGCCCAGTCATTGCATATTCAGGGGCGCAGTAACCGTAAGTGCCCATGACCCTCGTGGAGACGTGGGACTTGTCTCCTGTGGGGCCCAGCTTTGCCAGCCCAAAGTCGGAGAGCTTTGGGAAGAAGCCTTCGCCCAACAGTATATTAGACGACTTGAAATCTCGATATATAACCGGCGGGTTTGCCTTGTCGTGGAGGTGTTCCAATCCGCGAGCTGCGCCCACCGCTATCTTCATCCTCGTGTTCCAATCGAGGGACTCCTTTCCGGGCGGCAGATCTGCGTGATTCTTATTCTAATCATATTCAACGCTAAAGAATGAATGGACGTGCTGAGTTGCAAGAGAAAGTGAGTGTTGTTTTAATTAATACCGTGGAGGTGGTCTTCGAGGGATCCCAAAGGCAAGAATTCATAGACGAGAAGCCTCTGATCACCATGGGCACAGTAACCCAACAGATTCACCAAGTTTGGATGATGAAGAAGGCTAAGCATCAGAACCTCCACTAGAAACTCTCTGTTACCTTGAAGACCATCCCTGTCCAATTGTTTCACAGCGACAACCTACTGACAAAAACAAGAGAGTATAAATTCAACTGAGGATAAGAATAGCTCTTATTAAAGTGAAAGGTTAAAACGTCATTTGAACGCTGTACCTGACCATTTTGAAGCCTCCCTTTGTACACACGTCCGAAACCTCCTTCTCCTAAAAAACATTCGGGTCTGAAGTTTTCGGTGGCAGCAGCTAACTCGCGAAAAGTAAACGTTTGTGCATTGATCTGAGCACTGGGCAAGTCCCTTGGTCCCGATGATTCCTTTCTTGGTCCAACATTGCTCCTTGTCCTAAGCTTCTCACCACCTGCAATTAGTCATATGCACAATTACCATACTGCCTCATTTAACTTCAAATCAGAGTTATTTAGATCGGTTTAAGGTTCAAGTGAAGAAGGTGGATGCATCATATATCAAGATTGTAGGCATTACCACCTTCGCTAACTCAGAAAAACAAACAGAGAACTCATGCTTCCACTACATGATAGAATGAACCAGAAGACGAAACATCGTGAATCAACACCTCCAGCAAATCGAATCTACTTATCAAATCGACTTCAGTAATGAAGATTAATATGGTGATTCAGATAACCGGCTCAAAGGACTTACACTACACAAAAAGGAATCCAAAAGATATCAGATAAAGAAAACATAGAACAAAAGTAAAATCACTTACCAGATGATAATTTTGATAAATTGGAAGGGATAGCTTGATGAATTTCTTGGTTATGATCTGTTTCTTTAGTAGGATTTAGCTGTTCCTCTTCCCTTGAATCAAAACAGGGGAAACAACCCATCTTCTGCAACCTGAAGATTAAATCTTCCCCCCAAAAAAACTGCTTCTTTCTAGAAGTTGATGCAAATCAAATCAACTTGTTAGCTAAAAAACGCCACCATAAATGCCAACCAATTTTACTGGGTTAGGACCAAACTGATTAAAAACCGAAATCTTTTTTGTTTTACCACCTTTACCAACGAATCTGTTCAGTCTAGATAATTATTTGAGCTGATTAGATAGCAAAGATGGGCTTAACAAGAACCAAGCAGGAAGAATATTCAACACTCGGTGCAGCACATGATGCAAGTTGGGTTGGGGCAGCTATAATGAAAAGAAAGGGATAACAAGAAATCTATCTATAATAGCAGCTGAGTTTCTTAAGATAATAATAAAAAATAAGGTACATAAATTTCGAGAAATATTTAGATTTTTTTATGAGTGTCTCGACTCTATTGATGACGAGTAAAGAGTGTAATGTTTGAGAGAGCTTCATCCGGCTTTTTCATATACTAGAAACGCAATCAACACACGCATATTGGCATTAGATATGATTCGTGCAAGTAAATAGACGATTAGCTTGATATAAATGTATGGGTTCTTCTATGTACAAGTAAATGCATCATCCACCTACCCCATCTATACTATAATGATTTAATCTACTACCATTTATGTGGCTTAGTGATGTATGTGGAAAAGAAAAATGAGGGTTTGGATTATAATTGTGCACTTGCATGATTGGAATATGAATACAACACACCCAAACGAGTGGATTCAGCCACTTGCATAATTTCGATGAAATTAGATATCAAACTATTCTCAGTGAAGGGAATCCAATATTATGTTGTGATCTTGGAATTGTTTTTTATTGAAGAAGGTAGTCAGTCAGTCGTGTACTTCATCTTTCCACATGTTAGGATGCAATCTCATTAATAAAACATACATTGTCTTGAAATTAGACTGTCCACCCAATGAGGTTAAACATTCTATTATTGGATGCTTGAATGTCAATGCTGAATTTCGTTAGTAACTTCCTTCCCCACAAAACACCGACGTCTCTTAATTCAATATTTAGAGAAGATCGATAGATCCCTTATCAAATCAGTCGTCGATCCATATTATTATTAATGCACAAAATTATTTATCTGGATATAGGACAGGCTGTGATCATATATATGAAACACTACTTACTATAAGAGGAGGCAGTTGAATGATACTTATTACATTCTTTATGGTTTGGATCAATGCCATTGTTTTCAAGTAGTATATTCGTACGGTCTCACCAAAAAGTTAAAAGACATGATGATGATATATATACATATGTACGTACATGGTGTTGACAGTGCTTGACATACTCAAGGCCCATGAATCGTGTGAAAGACCATTGGGCTTGTGGATCTAAACCCGTGTTAATGTGGCTTCGGACACATCTTTTGCCTGCCATAAGATAAGACGACACTAATAAATATATTTATAAAGTAAGACGATGGAGGATTTATTCACGTATATGAGATGGAGTCATGTCGCGAGTCGCGACGTGAGGAGCACATACAATGACAAACTTGTTAATCGGGTCAACTGTCAACCATAACCAACCAAAATATAACACATAAAATTTGAAAAAAAAAAAAAAGAAAAAGCTCTTTCCTAAAACAGAAATAATCACCAACGAGGAACGAATGCTTTGCCACCTCTGGTGCCTTCCTTCATCTCTCTGATCTCTCTTCCTCCTCGCAACCATTGAAGAAGATCATCTCAACTTTCATAAATATTGCAAGGAAAAGCAGACACACGCACACTACGTCGGTATTCAATCTGCAATGGAGAACAACACGAGTCCACACAAATCCAATAGCCTTAGCGGAAATGTAAGCCCAGAGAGCCCACAAATGTCCGATCACCACAAAACTGATCGAGAAAATGTCGATGAGACCGAACTCGATCGAACGCGAATCTCAGAGGAGCTCGATCGATACATCGATGCCTTGTCCGCCGTCGGCGACAAATCATCACCGTCATCCTCGGATCTTCTTCCTCATGCTCCACATTCCATCGAAACGCTGATGGTGATTGTAGAATCAAGAATGGTTCCACACGATGAGACAGAGGGCGGTCGGGAATTGGCAAACATGACCGAAGAAGGGTTCTCGTTCTTCATCGAGTCGGTAAGAAACATGTGGAAATTATCTAATGCGTTGAGCGAGTTTTCTTCAAACGATCATATGATCCCATTGTTAGATCGGTCTAACGTAATCTTACAAAGTGCAATGGCGTGTTTGGAAAAAGAATTCGGGACCTTGTTACATGTCGGGGTGCCTGAATATCATGACCATCATCATCCTCAAGAAAACGTTTCGAATAAGAACTCGCACAAATTTCACAAGCTGTCATCCTTCAGCAATTCCAGTAAGAGCAGCAGCCGTCAAGGTGGTCATTCAGACAAACGTGCTGCTGCTGCGGCCCAGCACGATTCTTGCGACAGCAGCAACGAGTCGTGGGATTTTCCAGGGTATTCTGATGAAGTAGCGACGAGGCTTCAAAAGATCGCCTTCGTATTGATTTCTCAAGGGCGAGAAACTGAGTGCCGACAGATCTACTTTGTCAAGCGAAGGGATGCGATCAAACCCGATATGGACAAGCTCGAATTCTGTAAGGTGAGCGAAGACGTGGCAAGAATGCCATGGGAATCTCTAGAGTCGAAGATCTCTCGATGGATCAAAGTGGTCAAGCATTTCACGCAAGTCATGCTTCCCGAAGAACAGAAGCTCGGCGAATCGGTTTTCTCAGACTTCCCTGAGGTGTTCAGCAACTTGTACGGCAACTTAGTGAGGATAGTTGTGATTCAGCTTCTTGACTTTGTAGAATCCACGTCCATGGCTAAGAGATCGGCGGAGAAGCTTTTCAAGTACCTGGACATGTACGAAACCTTGCAAGGAGTGATCCCATGCATCACTAACCTTTCATGCTCCAAAGAGCTGATCAACGAGGTAAACTCGGCAGTTGATCGCATAGGAGAATCGGTGGCTAATATTTTCTGCGATTTGGAGAATGCGATCATGGGCGACTCTACACGAACGGCCGTCCCAGGTGGGGCCGTTCATCCGCTAACTCGCTATGTAATGAACTATCTGATCAATGCTTGCGAGTACAGACAAACCCTGGAAAACATATTCGAGAAGCATTTCTCAAGGTCTTCGTCGTCTGCATCAGCTCATCACCACACGATCAACTTAGACAAAGAAATGAACAACAGCCCTCGAGACGCAGCAATCTCCCCCTTTTCGTCTGAGGTCATACGACTCATGACCATAGCGGATTCTTACTTGGTTGAAAAATCGAAGCTTTACGGAGACGACTCTCTGCGTCTCATCTTCTTGATGAACAATGGTAGGTACATCTTACAGAAGGTAAAGGGCTGCGATAAGATCAGGCAGGTGATGGGGGATACTTGGTATAGGAGAAGATCCACTGAGGTAAGAAATCACCACAAAGACTATCAGAGATCAGACGCCTGGAAGAAGATCTTGGAATGCTTGAACCCAACTAAGCTGCTGGCAAATGGCGGGGCTGGTAATAAGGTCGACAAGGCCTTGCTGAAGGAACGATTCAAGACGTTTACGAATACTTTGGATGAGATTCACCGCACGCAGAGCACTTGGGTGGTGAGCGACGAGCAGCTTAGATCGGAGCTGAGGATGTCCATCTCCGGCGTGGTGGTGCCAGCTTATCGATCCTTTGTGGGGCGTTTCAAGCAGTATCTTGAGAGTGGAGGCAGCAGAGTTGACAAGTATATCAAGTATCAACCTGAGGATGTTGAGGCTTTGATCGAAGGCCTATTTGAGGGGAATCATGCTTCAATGCCTAGGAGGAGAGCGTAACATAAAATATTCCTTTTATATGTAGCGTATGCTCGGATTTCAATTTTGTTGCATTTTGATGATTTTGTTTGAATTCATATGAATTGCGTAAGTTATTCATTTTCAAGTTCTTTGGCATTCAATAATATAATGTAAGAGAAGTGAAGCGCCAAAAGTTGGACGGGCCATATTTTAAATGCAACCGCACCGCACCGCACCCGCTGATACATTACTGTACTGAGCAACAACCATGGAATAGTAGTATTCTCTTTTGAAATGGATAAAACTAGTGATTTTTTGGGTAGCAAGTCAGTCCGAGAATGAAATGAAAGTGTCCACATATGCTTTGATGGCAAAATAGTATCATACATGATATATTAACCTTGATATGCCCGCAAGGAAAAAGAAGCATTAAGAAAAGATATAAATTCAAGAACTCCAGGCAATAAGTAAGGCATTACTGCTGTGGTCTTGTAATTGATATCTTGATCACTCGCACTGAGAGCTCTCAAGGCATGGACGATTTGGGAATAACGGCACATCTATGTTCCAAGAACTTCACTTTTGCAAGCAAGTCTTGAATAGATTGTGAAGCACTCTGTCATAATAAATAGTATTCGATAAAAAAAAAAAAACCCGGTATTTTGATTCACTGAGACATAGATTATTATATTATTATACGTACCCTTAGTTTGCTACGCATCAACTGTTCTTGCTGATCTCTTCGGCTTCTTTCTTCAGAAAAAGCTGCTAAGATCTTTTCATGTTCTTTACCCATTAAGGCCGTCTTCTGCTTCGCATCTTGAAGCTGACACGCGTGGTTGAAGATGATCATGTTAAAATAATATCACATGTAATAATAAACAAATGTTTGGTTATTACATATTACTACCTCTTTCTCAAGCGACTTGTTTGTTTTTTCAAGCTGCAAACCATGATATGCACGTGCAAGACTGCGAAGACGACGAGGATATGAGTACACGAATAACTTGTGTAAGAAACATTAGGACTGTCGTTTTGTTACTCGCCTGCTTCTCAATCTTTGGTTCTCCATCAACAAGTTGTAAACCATAGGATCGGTCGATGGATGACGATTTAATGATCCATTCTCGGAGCATTGCTCCGTCTACCATAAAAAGGAACAAAAAAAAAAAAACACTAATTGAATGAAGTTGTCCAGAAAAAAATGAGGGCATTTGTTTATGATTATATTCATACCTTGATCTTGACAGCCACTGTTGAAGAATGTTCAATATTAGATGGAGTAGTTCCAAACTGAGTTGTACCTAAAGCCTTGCTGATCGGCACAGCTTGGTGTAATATCTTTGCAGCCTCCGACATGTAATGTTTCTCCTTGACAGCCGTCATTGTAGTACCTAAGACGTCACTGATAGGAACAGCTTGTAATATCTTCGAATTTCCTTGTGGCTCTGTTGTTGATTCCTTGCACTTAGACGGCGACTTGTTTGTGTCAGCAGTTGGAGTATACGTATTATTCTTTCGACGCCTTGGAGCATAGCCAATAAGCTGGCACTTGGTAGACCTGGTGAATTATTATCTTATCTACCTTTATATGCATATAGAAGAAAGAACAGGCAATCAATCATATCGCGCAAATTAAGACCGAACAAACCAGTAATTCTTCTGAAGTTGTAGTAGCTTTGCCTCGAGCCTACACAGCACAATCGTTCGCTCGAATCCCTGTTTGTCGTGTGCTGGTTCCACAAAATTAGCTTCCAAAACACCTACAACATAGACATAAAGCCATCATCGTTTCATTCCGCATTGCGTTTTTGTACAATATATAATAAGAAAGGGTGGGAAGACTGAAGAGTATGTTTCTGTAAACCTATGACACCACGGCCGTCGCTTCCTGCAGCATTCCACACCCTCCAAAACGGCTAAACGAAAAAAAAAAAACTTTAGAATAAATTAAATATCTAAAATAGATGAGAAAACGCTTTGAAATATATTCATCTTACTACCTCAATAAGCCTATTCTTGTGGTATACATTGAACCCCTGAACATCAATATGAGATTTTGCATCCTTCACAAATCCTAGTGTAACTTCAGCTACCATCTATTGGCACAGAAGAAATAAAATGAAAAAAAAAATTGAATAAAGTAACGCAGATCTAGGAATAAGTCTTACATTTGGATCCTTGGTACTTGATGCAGAAATCGCTGGTCGATAAGTACGCGTTGTGCTGTACATCATATCACCGACTATGTTATGATGCTGAACATCCTTCCCCCTTAAGATGATTCGGAAACCAGGTGGCATACTCAAGTACAAAATCGACGCATAGCTCTGTAATAAAATGAAACGAAGTCAGCATGTAACAAAAGAAGCAAAAAGGAACAGACGAGCATGCACGCACGTACCCTCAAAGAATGGCGATATGTGAGAAAATGTTTCGAGTTGGGGTACTTTTGTGCCATCTCAATCTTCTTCTGATCTCTGCTTGCTCCATTTATTTGAATGTCCTGTTAAGTAATTATTTTCAAGTCAATCTCTCTCTACTTGTTTATAAGGGCTTTGCAGAAAGCAAGAATATATTATACATACATGTTGATCGGAATAGAAATCCAATTCCAAAGATGCTTGATCATCCTCCCACAGATTGTAAATGATGACACGCGTTCCTTGTTGATCTTTCAGGAAATCAAACTATATGAGGAGAACTAAGTTAGCAAAGATTCGTGTAACACACACATATATTTGCTGCACTATTTATAACTACAGCTACCTGTCGAAGAAGCTCGGTCTCAGAGTCATATGGAGACCACCGAACAATGGTGTCGAGATTCTTTTGCCAACAATCAGAAGAAGATCTCAGAAGCTTATTCGTAGATTCTCCAATTCTCTCATAATCAATCTGTTCATATTAAAAAAATCTTGAATATTCATTCCCACAAACCAATGCAGAAGAAGATCGATCAAGAAATTTTACCATGGGAACAACTATGTCTTCCTTTCCAGTGTTGCGCAAAAATGTGTAAGACAGCATCCCGATACTCTGCGTTGTTCTTCGATAACAAAAGCAAACGAAGATAGAATCATCCATATACGGATCATTTTAAACTTGAGCAGTGGTTCGTAATTAGTGACAAAAGAAACTATCATATACCTTCCTCCATGCTTCTTCCCTGAGCAGCGTGAGAATACGATTACATCAGCTCCAATCCTCATTGTACTTGTTTTAAATCCGTTTCCATCTGGTAAAAAAAAAGAAGGGTATTCAATGAACGCAGTTGACTCGCATGACAAATCTCCAAAAACAACTTACATTGACCGATGAGGTTTGCCATCTTGCTCTTCGATGAATAGCCTAGAGACATGCACTGGCGCAGCTTATCAGGTGTCATCCCACCACCATTATCTGCACTTTCAGCTCAAAATAATTAGTATATCCAACGTAATAGCATTCGATATGAAATCAAGTCAACAATACCTTCAACCAGCACCATTTTACTTTTGTCCTTGGGATTGTTCAGCACATCTACATGGACATAGCTAGCTCCATTGCAGACCTAATGACACAAGTGCCTTTTATCAGCCATTCAAACTCAATACAGATGAGAGCCAGGATGAATTTTAAATAAGGCAAGTACCTCGTCTAAGGCGTTGTCCAAAAGTTCGGCAAAAGCTGGGAAATAGCAAGTTATCAGTTAAATACATATAATAATCAATGCATATAGAAGTAAAAATCACCTCCAAGAACCCATTTATGGCTGGTTGCATTTGAGTGCAGGAACCTTGGATGAACCCTGACATGATCCATGTCCACTGCATAATGAAAGTTTACAACTTCAACTCATCCTCGTAACTGTAAACCAGTTTCACTCGTAGAGAATGATTCATAGAGTTATAAAATTTTGTGCGCGTAACCATGGAAAGAGAGCTAATAAGGAAAACCTCTGATTTTCAGCTCAACTAAATAAAAGAAAACAGCAAAGAGTAACACAATCACTGAACATAATAAATATACAAGAATAGTGTACCAGACGAGAGAGTAGAATAGCTGGGACCCTCGTAATCGCCGGCTTTCCAAAACTGCTTGCAGTTTTGGGGCGAACCAACCTTCGTATCACTGGTATTATTATCGTCGTCATCATGTCGAACACTAAGCTGTGGAGGCGGCGCCTGCGGTGACGAAGTCAGTTTTCGTACTGTTTTGGTGATGGGGTCAAGAAATCCTACGGGCAATACATCGAGCACCTTACGCCTCTTGTTAGTGGGGTTCATACAGGCGTCGTAATCATCATCGGAACTGATGAACGGCGGCATGTTTTCGTTGATGCTACAGAAAACACCTTGCGAGATTGTGGCAGTAGTAACACGCTGCGCGTTTATGTTGATGTCCAACGACGACACTTGTGGGTCGACGGTTTCTTGTTTCGCATCCACAATCATGTTGGAGTGGAGTAGTCGACAACAAGCGTCTAGATCGAAGCACGTTCGAGAATCTGAAAATAACTTACAAAAGACCGAGAAAGTGAAACGTCGCAACCGTTATGGCAAAGATAATGGGAGGGAGAAAATCAGCTTAAGTTATGATGATGATGATAGGCGACAGAGGTGGGTTTAAAATTTAATTATGGAGTAATAATATTCTATAGATATACGTGCTTGGTGTCAAGACTTGGGATATATGTTGGAGAAGAAATCTACGATTTGTTTCGTTGATGAGTACCATCCTAGATTGAGGTTTAGGAGAGGATGATATTATATTTGAATAAATTAAGGAAAGGTTAACAATTAGGCTGGAAAATAGGAATTGTAACAAACATTGGAATCATGTTACTTGGAAGTAGCATATCTATTAATTTGGTCATAAAGATCCAATGGAATCATATTTTTGGTATTATCTATCCATTAATTCTTTTCCTTTACAAGATGCATGCCAAAAGTATAGCTATGTTATACTTGGTAGTATAGAAGAAAGATCTTGAAGGTTATAGATGATTTGGATTATTCCAATAGGAAACATAAAACTGCCCACAAGCCAAGCAAACCAAGAATAATATAATATAAAACAACTAACATAATTTTTTCCATATTTTAGTTAAAAAGTTGGAAAATTCCGAATTGATAGCATATGTTTCTGTCATATACTTCCAAACTATGACGAAACATAACCCCGTAATTATAGAAAACAAAATTACCTGATGTTCTTAGGGATGTCAAGGGGACAGGTCTGAAGCGGGTCTGCCCGGGCCCGGGACCTGCCCCGTTTATTTTTTAAATGAGCTGAGACTCACGCCGCCCCGAACCCCGAATAAGCCGGATCCGATCCGCTAGACCCATGTCTTATTTTTTAAAATTTTTTCTAAGTTCTAATTTGATATATATTTATATATTAATAAATATTGGATAAAGCATGAACTTTATTTGGCGTTGTGAGTGTGAATTGTTTTGAAGGAAAATAAACTGAGTGTTGTCCCACATTGGAAAACAAGTTGGTTTGACACGAATGCCGGCCCGAAAATTAACGGGCCTAATCAACCCGCATTTTGCCCCGATTTAAATTTTATTTCCTATTTAACATGGCTTGTGAAACTGGACTGTACTGATTAAGACCGAACTGAACTGGTCGCTATGCAGGACTGGTTAGCTAGGCTGACCGAAGGCGACCGTTAAGATACCTAGAAGTCCAAAGGACAGTCATTTGAAATGGCGACTAAATTATTTGATTTAAAGCCATAATTGTCCAGTAATAAAGAGACTTTATGACCATTGAATTATTTTAGTTAAGCCATAAATGTCCAGTAATAAGAGACTTTATGGCCATTAAATTATTTGGCCATAAATGTCTAGTAATAAAGAGACTTTATGACCATTAAATTATTTGATTTAAAGCCATAATGTCCAGTAATAAAGAAATTTTGTGGTCATTAAATTATTTGATTCCTTTAAATATAGGATGGTCCTCAATAGAGGAGATGGAGAGAGATGAAAAACTCACAAGCTTTCGAAAGAAATTTTTGTTCATTTTCTAACTAGTTCCAGCTCGCCGTTGGTGTTGTTCTGTGCTAAACAAAAGCCAAGTAATTCGAAGTATCCTGGGAAATAAACGTTCTTAAAACCTCAGAGCACAAACGTGAGGGAGCGAATCTGTTTTAAAGAAATTGTGCTTGCTCAATCTTCGAATCGCTCTTCGTATCTTGTCCGAATCTACTCCCCAATCTATACATTATAGAACCAACAATAAATATATATAAAAGTATATTTATATAATATATGTTTACATAAATTTATATAAAATATCAATTTGGGCGGGTTTTGGGCGGGGTTGATTGGACCGAGTCCATCCCGGACCCGGTAGGGTTGAATCGTTTAAGACCCGAGACACCATTACCCGAATATTAAAAAAGAAAACCGCCTCAACCCGCCCCATTGACATTCCTAGATGTTCTACTACGAGATTCCTATCTTCAAGTGAATCGAATCAAATGACATCAATTTTCTTTCTAACGGATAAGAAAATGAAATAATGGAAAGATCAATTTCTGGCAATTTATTTTCCCTCTTGATAGCATATAAATTATTCCGTCAAAAAAATGCTTACCAAGACGCACCAAAACTGAAATTGTTAGCTTATAAGTTATAATCTCTATGCTAAGCTCTGCAGTACATATACAAAAATCTATGATTCAAGCAACCTCTGCTTGTTAACTCTTGCAATAAACGCTTCGACTCTTTTGTTCAAATCGTCAGCACTAATACAAAGCTGCTCTTCTTTCGGCTTCTTAGCAGTTACTTGAGCTTGAGCATCTTCATTTATATTCCATACTTCACTTTTGCTAGCTCTCAATCCCAATTTATTATTCTCTTGACGTTTTAAATGCTGCAGATTACTCTTCGACTTGGATTTCCTCATAATATGTTCTCTCACTTTCAACAGTTTCTCATCATTGATCTCTTGCTTCTTCTTCCTCTCAATTCTATCATGATCTTCTTCTTCCTCTCTTTTCTTGCCGACGACTATGTTAGGATTTGTACTCCTGCTTTTCAATACGTATTCGTCGTAGAAATCTAAAGGAGGAGATGTGTTCTGTGATCGTACGAGCCTTGACTCCCTTGCAAGGAATAGTATGATGAGATTCCCAACTATGAAGAAGACCTTTACATTGACGAAAAGGGAAATATCAAATGATGTAATGGTGACCGCGACGCCATAGATTGAAGGAAACCAGCCCAAGGTGTAAGAGAAGAAGAGAAAAGTAATCAGAGATGTGAGAGAGTATAAGATCATATTGTAAACAACATGAGCCCTCTTCTGGTTTTTCATGAATTGCATCTTTTCTGAATTCTCCATATTCAGATGTTCTTTTCTTTTTTTTTTTTTTGTCTGAATATATATATGCGGTGTTTGTGTGTGTAGTTGGGTTAGGTTAGGAATATAGTCATGCATCCACGAAAGAGGAAGAGACTGAAACGGAGGGTTTTATATGGAGATCGATCGATGTGTGTGGGAGCAAAGATAACTTTAGTGGGATTCTACACATACTTCTTTATTAACGAGTCTTTTTCTTTCTTTATTAAAAGTTGATACTTTATCAAAAGCAAATGTATGCAATAAATAATGTGGCTTGTGGTATTCTCAGCGTGTTGTTTTGAGATTTTTTTCACCTTTAAATAAAAAATAAGGTAGAGGAAATACTCACTACTTTCTTCGTTCCTAAAGCTTTTGCACGAAACCTACAATCATGTAGATACATAGTACTACAAAGGGCTTGTTTCGTGGTGAGTTCGTTTACATCTTTTGTCCAACTTAATTGAGTTAAAGAAGCACATGGTTCGAGAAGGTTGTAATGAAATAATTCAAATCACAGAAAGAAAGAGACTTTTTTCCTCAAGCTTATAATAGATATACGCCACATTGTAAATGATGGTCCTTAGTTCCGAAGCAATAAAAGGCATGTGTTCTGTAGAGCGCCACATGTTTTAATATTCCCTTTCCCCTGTTGTTGTACTTACTGGTGTACCGTCGACAAGATTTAAACTACAATTTAATATTATATGCATGTAGATGTAAGATACTTTCCAAGATACAAAACGTTTATTTTTCAACCGTTAATTGTTGTTACGTAGTCCAACTTTGACCTCTAATGGTGTCGAAATATTTTTGAACAAGTCAGCAAGAGTTGTGAACTTTGACTGAGCAGTTAGCAGCATTAAGATCCAATTCATTTATATCATGAGAAATTAAATAAATATTTAGCACACATAGAATACCGTAACGTGTAATTACTAATAATCACGCTTTTGTTAGATTGAGAGTTGTGATTTTTTACCCGTTTTCTTTTTATTTATTACATGAAGGCTTGTATGTGTCTATGTATGTTTATGGTCTTGATATTGACATACGTAAAGGCAGAGCCCAGAGAGAAAGAGACGAAAATAAAAAGGTACATTTTTGGTGGTGGGAAAAGTAGATGATAATGACTCGGTTCAGTATGATAGGAGCCAATTAACCACAACTTGGAAAACCATAACATACAACGTTAAAAAAGGAAAACTACATGAAAAACGCTTAGTGGTATAACAAACAATATATGAAGCTGTGGTTCAACCTTAGGTTTGGGCCTTCCATAAAAATGTGTCTAGTCCTCAACGTTGGCCCGACATATTGAACTCTGCTTTTAAATGGGATTTTGTTATCAATAGGGCGAGACAAAACTTAAAAGATAGATTAGAAAGATATACTGATTTTGATTAATGATATTTAATAGGGAAGAATGTGTTGCTGGTTTTATAAAGGTAAAAAAAAAAAATGCTCGCACGCGTCGTTGATGTCAGGTTACTGTGGCCCACAATCAAGGCACGTTCATGCAGGCGTGGAATTTCATGGCCCCCTCTCCCTCAACAAATACATAATTAAAACCTGCCCTTTCTATTAAATAATTAATAAAGGACGACAACGTTTACCCATTTTTATGAGGAGGTTAAATCAATGAATATTCTGTATATAAATAAAAACTACACCGTTGGGGACATAACGGGGGTGTTGCAATGATGACTGACAGGGGAATATATATGACCATCTTACGAAGAATAGAAAAGGAGTAAATAAAAAAAGGTCACTCAAAAGGAATAATGGAATATTTAGGAGATCGTGGCATGCAGATGATTTGTGCACTCCATACTGCTATAATTCTGCATGTATATGTATTAGTTATCTACCTTATTGTCCGTTATTGTAGTTTCATGTAATTATTTATCGACTGCTGCTTACCGAGTCTCGTCCTCAATATTGGAAAGTGCATCTCCTTTCTCCCATTCATATATATATGTTCATCAGTCAGTAGCTCTAAGCGTGCCTGCGATTTTTGGCAACTAATCAACAAATTGACCATCACTTTGTCTTTGCCATTTTCAACAATAAATCGCATGTGGAATCAACAAGATAAATCCGAGTTTATTTGTATGCGAAATAACAATGAAAAAAGCTATTAAATCCAATATACATCGTTGCAAAGAATCTTATTATGAATTCGTAGATGGACGTGAAAGGATGATTGTCGTTCACGAAAAGGCAGCAACATGCATACATCGTATGATTGATGGGTCCTTTATATGTACAAATTATTAGGCATCCAATCAAATATTCATATAGTGGCAACAAGTTATAATTTGTTTTTCTTTTCTTTTTAAACTGAAGAGGTCAGGTTTTTATCTATATAAGTTTTAGCATATAATAGAAACATATATAAATTGTAAAATTCCGGATTTTGTTGCATCGTTTCACTACTTGAATATGATGTAAATTTGCTCGAAAATCATGTATCTGATTGATCATCGACTACGTTTCTTTTTCTTTGAAACTCTATTAAAAGATTTTTAGGAAGAAAGAAGGAATATTATTGTTGAGAATTTCTGTCCCACATCGGGAAATTAATATCACCCATCTCAGTATATAAATCAAATAGGCCTCTCCACCTAACACCAATTGGTTGTAGGTTGGAACCCTCAATTTAACAGGGTATCAGAGCGGGTTCGATCTGCGTGTTATCACGCATATTTTACTCACCGTCACCCGATTTCATATGTCCACGTGTTAGGCTTTGAATCATGCCACACGTGAGGGGGCGTGTTGAGAATTTCTGTCCCACATCGGGAAATTAATATCACCCGGCTCAGTATATAAATCAAAGAGACCTCTCCACCTAACACCAATTGGTTTTAGGTTGGAACCCTCAATTTAACAGTTATTAGGCTTTGTGATGATGTTTCAAACTTTGAAAATACTACCTCACTTATTCTTATCAATATATAGGGGTCTTTACACATAAATACCCGCTCTGCAAAAAAACTTGTAATTTAGTACCCTGTCAGCATTTTTTATATGTAGGTACCTAACAGAATAAATTTTTTGTAAATAGGTACCCGATCCCGCCGCAGGTACGCCGTATTAGCACATTTAGGTACCCTATAGCAATGTATTGTGGTACGTAATATGTTTAGAAAATGATACGCCGTATTAGCGCATTTAGGTACCATATAGAAACAGTAGAGGGTATCGTATAAAGGCGTGACATCACTATGAACACATAGCAAGGCACGGTCTTTACATAACTGGTACAAACGGTAAGTCGGGTACCTATCTGTAAAAATTTCGGACATAGGTACTGATTTGTAAGTTTTTATTCAAATATGTATTTATGTTTAGTTTACACAAAACTATATTAATAAATTTAATAAAGAAATTTAGAAAGAATGAATTTGGGGTTGACTGACAGAAGCATTCATTACACACATGTAAGTTAGTATAGTACTATAATGTATTTAAACAAATTTCACTTTTAACTCATCTCCCGAAACGTACTCTCCTAATTAATTAATTAATGATGACCAGTTTTATTTTTGTACTACCTCTGATCCAAAAAAGTATATGCCATGCGCTCCTTTGCAGTAAATAAATCCAATACGGAAGCTCATTATAGCATAAAAGATATGAAAATCGAGCCTTCCCCTTTCATCCATCTCACGCTCGTAGGTTGCACATAAACGTATTAAAGAATGGGGAAAAGTAAAGTCCAACACGAAATGGAGTATTACCGTTGAAAATTTTAAGAAAAAATTGAAAGGCAAAAGAAAAATTAAATTCATGATTGAATTGAAACAGTCCATGCATCAAAAAAAGTTTTTTTTCCCCTTAAAAGACCGCACTAAGAATACGTTTGTTCTTTATTTAAAAAAAGGCAAAAAACGGAAGGTAGAGAGATGATGATGACGATGATTATGGTACTCATGACGCCATCATGACGTACCTTTCATTAAGCGTTTGTTTTTTCACTATTCAATTCAAATCATATTTATTAATTGAAATCATATTGATGTACAAATTTAACTAGAATTAATTCATAATTATGCTCATGATCTTGGGATAATCTATCATAACTACGACTTAACATTCTTAAACGTTACTAGATACATTTAAAAAATAGGGGGGAGAGGAGAAAGACACAACTAATTTGATCATTATGGACGATGTAATAGATTCCTCTTTTACCTTTTACACAAAATTCAAACCATATCGCATGCATTATGATTACTTGTACGAGCTCCCATACGTGCTCTCAAGTTTGCTTCTTATCCTATAAAATAATAACAAAGGAACTATATATTGAGAAATTGATAATTGTATATATATATATATGTATATATATTTGATCATGCAGATTTTAGAAAGAGAGACCTTGGGGTGGAAAGAGGGGTTGTTTTGTGTCAGCTTTTCAGGACGATAACTCGAGATGAAGACATGCTCTGCCTCCCACAACGACATTTGAATACTGTATATAATATCATATCAATATATGGGTCTTTTACAACATTACATCATGCTGTAAGTATTAGTATAATTTACTGATTAATGTTCATAAATGTGTTTTTTACTTTCTTATTGGGAAGCACATGCCTGTCATAGAACGGACTGAACAAGACCACGTCCCAAGTCTGACCTTTGCTGTTTTCATTCATGTTTTTGTATTATTAGGAAATATCTGTAATAACTCACTATTCTTGAATGAATAAGAGGTCAGGAGACACAATCATGCATCATGCTAAACACCCTTATTCATTTCTTTACAAATGTCACCAATAATTATAAATTAATTAATCTCATCATTCGTACATAACAATGCCAGCTCGTCGCCAATTATATATCTTTTTCGTTTCTCTTTGTGCATTTAGCATTTGCGCTAGAGTGTGAAAATAGAGAGATATAATAAGCGATCAGAAATGAAGAAATACAATTCAACGCATATTAATTCTAAAGAAGCTAGAAAGGACCTTTCTGCTGTGTCTTAGAAAGAGAGCAACTTCTGTTGTAATTGATGGTTCTTGGAACATGCATCGTTAAAAGTTATTTTTATGTATGCTGTAATAACTCCATAGGTTAGAAAAATTAAGAACTGGAAAGCGCACTCTTATCTTATCGCACTAAAGTCAAGAATAAGGAAAAAAACATATATAAATAGGAATAATAATGAAGATACATGCACACACACACACACATTCTTATGACAATAATAATATCCTATCATCAATATAAAATAATCAGCAACTCATGACTTGCTACCATCCATCTGTCTAACCCTTCATTTCTCTTTCATTATCCCACAAGCTTCCAAATAATGAGAATTTGAGGAAAGTGAGATCCGTAGCAAGTTTTCATTCCCTGGCTCCTCTTGTCTGGTCTTATATTATTCCAACATATATAACGCACATAAACCTATCTGGCAAAACGGGGAATACATTTTATTTTTTCTTGATTCAATGATAATTTCCTGTTCCATGTAAATCAACCATCACATGCGAGATCAATGGAAGCAGCAGCAGATCTCTATTATTCCTGCATACAGTCGTTTTTTCTTCTGATTCACTTTTCCTAAACATGATATTGCCAAGGTTGAGTTTTCTGGGTTTTTTGGGGTTTAGATGATCAGTATACTATGTTTTCAGCTGAAATAAGGCGGCGGCCACAACTGTGTTATGGTGGTGGTGGTGATAAGGGTTTTGGCTTTACCACTTGCGATTATAGGAATTGTGGTAAAGGTGAAGTAGGAGAAGCAGCTTTCGCGAGAGGATCTGATATTATAGCTGTTAGCCCTAATACTGTTCTAATGGCAGGAGATCAAGAATCATCAAGAAATGATGACAAGATTTTTCAACACGGTGAGAAATCAAATTCAAAAGATCACAAATTACAACTCGACGAAGATGATCATCAAGAAGATTGGCTGCAACTTGGTATCGGTATTAGCCGTACTACTACAACAACACAAGCAGCAGCAGCAGCAGATCATCTCACGACGACTTCTCCTGGGACGACGAATAAGCTAGTTGAGCTCGAGCTTATGCCTAACAGTAGCAGCAGTTATATTCATTACAATAACGGAATAAGTGGTGACCATTTGCAGATGCGGCCATCGTTGACGGCCGCTCAACAACTTCGAGCCCCATGGTCGGCGATGATGATCAACAACAACTATGCAACTTTTAATTATCCCTCGGCGCTTTTATTTCCACAGCATCATCATGAAGCAGCTAACTGGGGTTTTGGGCTGCCTCGAGTACCTATTATAGCATCATCTTCATCGTTTACAAATCCCTCTAATTCTTCAGCCTCGCCGAGTAATTACTTTCCCCGATTTTATCCTGGGTTAGAGACGATGCCACAGAGGTCATCATCAATAGATTTTGGAGTGATTCAAACTCCAAGGAGACCATATTCTGGGATATGGTTTATGCTACAAGCATCGCAAAATCAGTAAGTTCATCTAATATTTAAATAGCATATTGATTCCTACGCTTCTGTTAAATTTGATTTAGTCCTCATCAACACATATATGAGTTTTCTGTATCTTAATTTGAATGATTATCTTCTTGTTGTAGGGCAAAGGAACCATTTTTGCCGCAGTTACCTAAGAAATATTTGAGAATCAAGTGAGTTTCCTTATATATACCTATCTCTTTGTAATAGCTATTTTTAGCTATTTTTCTTAATTGTTCGAATTCGTTAGGGATAGCAAGATGACGATTCAGCTGGTGATGAAGTACCTGGTTAACAAGCTTAAACTGGAACATGAATCGGAGGTATGTACTTTAAGTTAATCTTTTCAATTACCATTATTGTTAATTCCCATTTTGATATAATATATTGGGGCATTTCCTTGCTTGTTTCTTATGTAAACTAACATGTTAACATGTAGATGCATGCATCTTAATAGCATAAGTGATAGAGTAGTGATGGCTGATTATGTGATGATGATAGAAACAGCAGAACTATAAGAAGTTTAAGTAAGTTGGAAATAACTTATACTTTAGGCAATAACCATCATCTCAAGTTTTTTTTTGGTTGCCATTACATCAGTTAATCCTTAATCTTATCGCATGATCTTGTCTTAATGAAGTTGGTCAATTGTTATTATGCTCCCTAATGATGTGATCAAAGCTAGTTATCATTAGGAAAGAATTAAATATTATATATATATATATATATATATATATATATATATATATATATATATATATATATATATATATACTAAGGTTTAGGGTTGAAGCGAAGAAACATATACAACAACGTCTCGTCTGTCACATAAGAGACAGCGAAGTCGGATTGAGTCATATGAACTCAAAATATTCACTCTTATGATAAGGAGGAATATTTATTAAAATATGCATGGTAATTTCTTTTCGAAATATAGTTTGGTAAAACTTTATTAGAAAGAAGGAATCCTGTATGTGTGTGTCCACAGAGTTGAAAACGTTTATGGGGAGGAGTTGGAGAAAAGAAGCTCTGCTGCTCTAAACGTTAATCTACATTATATTAAATGTGTACGAATATTACCCGCAATATATATACCAGCAAAAACATAATATATTTTTCTGTTAATACAACCTACATTTAGGATTTTTTTCATTGCCGTCTCAGTATCATCGATTAGGTATCTTTACATCATTTATATTATAGGTAGTTGCCTCTTAATTAACGAGAGTCAATCCACATATGTTATTATTGTCCTCGCGTTTACGTTTCTTAGCTGTGCATATAGTTCTAATTTCTAAAGTATTCTGAACTCATAAATTTTATTATTTTACTTGGCATGCTTATATTAATATAACTTCAACATTCCCTGTCATTAGTTATTATATATCATGATGAAGACATTCCCTTGTGATCCCATGCATTTGATTCGGCACTCACGCCAATCATGGAATTTGTCAAAACCCCATATATATACATATATATATATATATATATATATAAACTAGTGAAAGTCAAATGAATTACCATGTTGCTTGTAGGCTATGCTCGCTTTATTGTCATATTTTTTCCGATTAATTACTAAGCAGTTTCGAAATTTTTTCTTATTCCGATAGAAAAAGATTATATTACGTGAGTGACGTCGTCTTAATATTAAAGAATATGGCATGCAACGAAGTGGCCAATATTTAGAGTATAATTAGTGGTTATAGCGATCATTACTGTCTGGATTCATCTTCGACAAATATGTTCTTGCATGTATTGATGAACTGGATTAGGAATAATAAACATTCTTCATTAAGAGAGACGAGGATTATTATTAGTCACTTAACTTCTTCTCTATGAGGTAATTATATATTAGTTAACGTCGTTCCCTGTTCATTAATTAATTAGTGATAGTTAACGAATAAAATGGTGAATTATTTGAACAACTCAGCGTTGATATATATATATATATATATATATATATATATATATATATATATATATATATATATATATATAGTCCCACACGATTTGTGATCTTTGATTTTGGGGGAAGAAAAGGCACAAAAGGGCGTTCGCTCGATCATCTTTCTAGATATTATCCTTTGTGATGCATATTTCTGACTTTGGATATTAAATGAAAAGTTAAACAATACGTCAATCATAATTGTGTTTTTTGAGATGTGGGCCCTGTCCTAAATTTGTATCTGCATGTTATGGTTTAACATCGTCGTCGTCGTCGTCATGCTTTCGATTACTTCAACTCAGCCTATGGTAGGCCCTTCATCGTCGTCTTTTAACGTTATATATATATATATATTGCTAACCATCATCAAATTCCTTGAAGTGCAGCACTTTCGTAAACCTTATATGATAAGGACCATCACTTTGTTTATGTGAATTATTTTCTACGCAGTTTTATATCTTTGCGAAAATATATTCTTTTTTTTACATGCAAGTGCATATGAATACACACACACGCACACACACACTTTATTGTGCTTTGACCTGCAATTTACTGATATATTTGATTAATATTGGGTAGATGTGAAACGTGTGAATGAGACATGCACAGAAGAAGATGCATAATGTGAAAACTATAACAATATATTATATAAAAAAACCTATAGTGTAATAATTTAGAAAGTGCTTGCCGATTCCGCGCCGTATATATTGGATCCGTCCTCGTCGGTTGTCGTTTTCTTACTCTGTAGTGTAATGAAACGAAGTCTAATAGTTAATGATTATGGCTTAGGAGCCAAGTCTCATTTTGGCCTCTTTGTGGGTCTCTTTAAGAATGATTAAAGGTATTGAGAATGTTATTTAGTTATGAAGGCGGCCCCAATATATAATTTTGTGTGTGGATTGTGGATCTATGTATTTATTTAGTATATGGCATGACTTACTGTGCATCTTACAATAATATTAATTAGCTTTTTAGTAATCAAGAATTAGTAAACTGATGATGCCCAAGCATTTATGTTTTCAGATCGAGATAACATGCAGAGGACAGAAGCTTCAACCTTTGGCGACATTACAACATGTAAGGGATAACATATGGATGAGTAATAACTGTTCAACCGATTTCATCACTTTGCTTCCCAATTCCTCAACTACTGATCACATTATGATCCTTTGCTACGGTAGAACAGAATAGCTGATACGTCTATCTAGTTTTAATTTAAATTTATACTTGTTATAAATTATCATCGAATGTGGTTTCTTCTTTAGCTTTGGTTTCTTTGCTTGGATAGCAGATCGATACTGCCAGTGAGCTTGAGGTTTAGCTGTCGTTTTTTCTGAAAATATTTTCATACATTACACAAAGTCGTTGTTCTACTATGGTTGGTTACACCTACAGACTGTAGAATTCAAAACGAAAAAAATGATGCACATACGAAACCTTGAAACTTGAGGATATAATAATTTTGATGATTTCATGATCTACCATGAAAGAAAACGAAAGGAGAAATGATCCACAAGACAACCTGCATCAGTTATACACAGTAATAACAGGAGTTCGACTCATTACTCAATCATTTTAGATAGAATAACTAATAATCCAAAGATAAAGGAAGACAACAACAGTTTCAGAGATAAAACAAGGGCCAGATTGCTTTCTTCTCCTGGATAATGTTTGCATCTTGATTCTATCTTACTTACTGTGATTTCGATCAGCATAGTTTTTTCTCATGTATGACATATCTATCTTCAGGCAAGGATCCCAGAAAACTGTATGGTGGATAATTAATGGATATCATACACTTAGTAAATTTCTTGCAACATCTATAACTCACTCACCTTTGATCAAAACGATGCTCCAATTCATTCACGAAACCCCTTCTACCATATGGGCGGCAATGGTATTCCCACCACCATCATCGACTGCCTTAACAAATTCAACTTCCTCATCATTGCTCTCCTTATCAGGCTCAATTTCTTCAGCATTTCCTTCCACCTTGTCAGATTTGACAGCTTCAACATGATCAGCCTCCTCTGCCAAAATTGCATCCTCATCAGTTTCCATTAACTCGATTTCCTCGATGTTATACGCCGCTTCAAGAATTTCAGAAGGAATGATAGAGGGATCGAGCTCAAGACAGCCCTTGACAACCTTTGATCCTTCGATACCAGTGAGCACATGAGAAGGGACCTGATGGGAAAATCGACCCATCTCTTCCTTTGGGATTCGTCTTATCTCTGATGGGTCCAAATGCTGGTGAAAAACGCTTTTGAAGCCAGCAACTTTCACCAAGGGAACGACAATTATTCCCTCCTCATCATCGTACTCTTCAAGAACTTTGACGAAGTCGTACTTGTGTATTACTTCATCATCCGTGAGCTCGTTCCAGTCAGGCGACCAGTTCCTGTACAAGGCCCAAACATCTCTCTTCTGAGGGAATATTTGAATGGCGTCGGTAGTCAATTTATTCCATTTAACCCTGTGGGAGAAAGACTTTAGAAGGCTAAAATTTTTCGTTTCTCCAATCCCAAATTCACCACACGTCTTTGAAAAACTGCATCTAAACCAACTTGCGTGTCCCAGACTGATGTAGTTTAGATGGCGTAGCCAACTCATCCTTACCACGAAGGGATTTACAGACACAACATTATGAATCATGGCATAGTTTCTTGGCATGCCATCTTCGTTGTCATATACTGCCCATAATTGGTTGTCCCCAAAACATTCTTCTGTCCTGTCCTTATCAAAATCATAAAAATCAGGAACTTGAACAGCCACGGACATGTTTTCAATCTGTTCACTGTTGAGATTCAGCCCTGAACTCCGGTTGTTTATTTTAGTAGCAGGGATAGCATCCGTTGTCGCAACATTTTTCTGATGACACGCAGTATCACCCACGACAGTAGCTGAGGCACTTCCACTGAGATGCTTCTTAATGTCAGCCCGAGCCTTCTCCATCAGCAGCTGCTTTATGTCAGTAATCGTTGACTGAAATTTCCCACTCTCGGTTTTGACCAGTTTTTTCGCGGGATTGGTTGTACTACACTCTTCAACCCCCCTCCTCCTCTTTACAGAGTTAGATGGTACGGAGGATTCAGCTCCCATTGTTCTTTGGTTCTTCTTTCGCTGTGCCTCTTCTTTCCTCTTTGCAGCCTGTGCCTTTTGCCTTTCCTTTTTTACCTTTTCATAAGCCTGATGAACCATATTCGCAGCATGAACAGCGGATGCAGCACCATTTTGCTCAGAGAAAGGAACCCACTGGAAGCCATTACTGCCACGATGGAAATCTGAAGTTCCGTAATGTGTTCCTGACGCATTAGTGTTTTGATGGTGCTGCGAATTCGCAGTTTGAGGAGAAGCTTTTGAAGCCTTGCTCGATGGAGGTTCGATTTCCATTGCAAAATAGGCCTCATGGCAATTCGGACAGAGAAGATGGTGATTGAGATACATCCTGAGATATTCATACTGCATCTTACATCGATGGCAGACTGTCCAAAAAGTTTTGCGTTCCTTCTTCTTAGATGGAGAAAGGCCAGATCTTTTACTATTATGAGCTTTTGGTACCTTCGGCTTTGAAGCAGCAGCAGCGCCGGTAGTCTTTGCAAAATCATGAAAACCATTCTTTGTTGTCGAAGGAACCTGATTTGTCTTTGGAGTGGTCATAACGCATTTCTGGTCGAACTCTGTTCTCTTTGTCTTGTCGGAGAGCAAAGTCCAGGCTTGCTTGACGAGTTGGAAAGCCCCATCAGCGCCAACACACTTG
Organism: Craterostigma plantagineum; assembly: GCA_027422505.1. Lineage (NCBI taxonomy): Eukaryota > Viridiplantae > Streptophyta > Magnoliopsida > Lamiales > Linderniaceae > Craterostigma > Craterostigma plantagineum. The sequence goes on along the minus strand of JAPQWV010000054.1, from coordinate 5,405,024 downwards.
TTTTTATCAGGATGGAGCACAAGAGCAAGTTTCCTGTACTGTTTTTTTATCATTGCATCATCAGCCATATGAGTTACACCGAGCACACCGTACCAGTTTGATTCTCCATGTATCTTCTCTTCAGCAGATATATAAACCTCAAGAGTCGTCAACATTTGTGAAATGCCATCCAAATCAGGAAATAGATTCTGAGCCTTCTTGGCAAATTTCTTGGCCCCCTTTAAGTCCCTTTCCAGGAATTTCCTTTCTGCTATTTCTTTTGCTCTAACAGCCTCATCTCTATTACACTCCATTACAACCTATGCCACGATCACTCTCCTCGCCCCTCTCCGTAAATGCGGATTTTAAGGCGGCAATCCTGCCAATTAATCAATGAGTGAGCGAGAGAGGGAATGGGACGACCATAGTTGTTATCAAACAGAAATTTGCCGAAAAACGTACGGTAAGGATGAAAACATAGAAGGAATGGAACATAACCGAAAAACGACAAAATTATGTATTTGATCATTCAATTGGAATGTAGATAGAAAGAAAAGCAAGGGGAAACTAATATTTATTTGGCACAACATTACTTTTCCGTCGCTGAAAGTACCCAATGACAGTTCGACCCGTATCGAATGAGATAGAGAACTATCAGACTCAAGGGCGCGCAAAATATGCAAAATTTGAATGATGAAACACATCCCACATCGATCATGCAAAGAGGAAAACGATAGTTTATAAACTACAAGCGCTATTCCGTTCATTGCCAATTTGTTTCCAAATGAAACTCCTTTGAATCTACAAGGTATTGACCTTAACCAACCAACCCGACGATCAACGTAGTGGTGCATCTAACTTTCTAAACAAGTTTCTAAACAACCAACCCAGCAGTATATTCAGGTTAAAAACTGATCCAAACCCTTCTCCCACGAACTTGAAGGGGGTTTGTTGAAATCATGAAGCCCATCCCACATCAATCATACAAAGAAACAAATGATAGTTCATAAGTTTCAAGGGCTACTCCACTCATTCAACAATGAGAAAAATTAGAATCGTATGTTAATACTCCACCCATAGATTTCTTAATCACAACTGATAAAATAAGCTAACAATCAGTCTAATTGAACATCTACAACCCCGAATCGAGGCTAATGGACCAAACAAAAATTGCATTCTACCACTAAATTGATAGTACTCAAAACAAAAAATTCAAGAAAATAATCACACACAACACTGGGCAGACAAAGACAACCGAAGATAGCCCCAACAAAGTCATTTCGTGGAAAAGAAATCACATTCATGCATCAAAACACAAAACCCTAATGCAAGTGATCAGTTCATCAGCTGGGTGGAGTGATAATTACCAAATCTAGGCGAAGGGGCACATATATCCTCCACCTAATCGAAGCACTCCTTCTCCAAAGGATTGAATAAACAAATCTCCCGAAACAAATTATGTTTCTCTTCAGTCTTCTTAACGGAACGAAATGAAAAAAAAAAGGTATTTTTCTGAAGAAAAAAAATGTCCTGTCCCCTATTTTGTATGTTTTTTCGATTTTATGAAGGTTGGTAAATCGTGAAAAATTAAAGAAAACGTAATGCTTAGCCCACTTGTCCTATGATGTAATAAAATTAAATATTGCATGTATTTAATTGTTCACTTAAATGAGACGCATAATCAAATTACATATAGGAGATAATGATAGAAGTAGAAACTAATTACATATAGGAGATAATGATAGAAGTAGAAACTAATTTCTGCATTTTCTTGAATTGCATTGCATCACCTCCGCTCCGCCAATTCTTGCATCGCATAAAGTAAGCAGCAATTGACTAATTTGCCCTTAAGAGACAGCTACGTTCTAAAACCCTTCGAGACCAGTTTTGTCCTTCTCCAATCATATCATAAATCGAGTTTAATATCCATCGGAGTTGTGCAATAAATATGATGTAATCCAATTTTCAATATGCTTTCCTTTTGCGATATATTATTATACTTAAAAAAAATTAATGTTAAAAGAGGATTCATATCACGATGGATGTTATATGCTTGCAGTTACTGATTTCTATTATCTTAAACTTCAAATTAATCAAGAACCATCAAATAGTAGTAATAAGCACTACTAAATATCAAATTCCAAAATTTAATCGCTAGAAAAGTCGGTCGAAATAAATTCTTTATTTACACGAAGCACATGACAGCCTTAATTAATTAACATTGAACTTCGTGTTCGCAAGCAAACAGAAATTAGTTCATGTGACTAGCCCTGTTTCTTCTTAGGGTAATTCTATATACACCCCCTTAGATTCTATTTAGACCCCCTATTAATTATCATACAATTAATTGCAACTCTAAAAATCATGCCCTTTGACCATATATTACTTAACTAAAACTTTTAGGACTTCTTCAACTTTGAACGACTTAATACTTTAATTTTTTTATTGCCATTATATCATCACAATTAATTTTTAATTATACTTAAACACAAATTACCATTTCACTCATCTATTGTTCTGTTTATTATAATTATATCTCAACAAGTCATTTTCCTTTTACATATTTAAAGATAATATTTCATGAAACATTATAAATTTTAAATAATTAATATAAAAGTAACAATAAATACAGTGAAATTTTAATTTTGGACACCGAATTTTCCGTGTCTAATATGTTTTTTTCTAGTAGTGCCATAAAAACAATGGCTATTACTATAAAATAAAAGGAGGCTCTCATCTAAACATCCCTCATGAGAAACGTATAGAAGCGAAATGATTGACAATATACCACGGTGGATTCTATTGGCACCCCTATCTATCGTCAAACCAATCATATTAAATAATCCAACTTTCAATATTAACCCTTTACTAGTAAAGATGATTTGTTGCCATCTTTGTTAATTATGTTTCTCTTATGTAATTGTAATATTTAAATTTGAAAAAATAAGGTCAATATAATCTCGACTTCTCATAAATATTTTATTTATATTTTAGTATACATATTTTTATATTAGAATATTATTATGTAAAGATTTCATTATTACATATGTGTGTATGTTAGGTGGATTATATTAACAATAAGTTAAACGAAAAGCTCTAATTTGCTACCGATAATGTTATATTGAAATAATGTAGATAGTATTAATATTACCTAAAAATGGTTACTATTTATGTGTTTATTCCTATTAATATTGATAACTTTAAATATATTAATATTTTTAAGTTAAGTCTACAATGTAGATTAGTTTAAAAATAAATAAGAATTAATAATGCTTTCAATTCAATTAATTAATGAAAAAGATTAATAAGTAAATAACAATTAATGCTCCATAAAATCGAGTTAATAAAAAATAATCAAATATATGAATAATCAAATATTGTTGAATACAAGGTAGAGAAATGTTACATTTAATGAAGTTTACTGATTCCCAAGTTATTTTCACCCCCAAAGGGGGTGCCAATAGTAGTACCCTTCTTCTTATTGTGCATAACAAAAATTTTCATCCTAGTTTAATAGTAAGTAGAATATATTAATTATGACGAATCATTTATCATGACAAGCTTAGCTGTTTGTTGGAATCAAGGCCGCACCACCACTAATCCCTCTTTTATTTATACTTACATTCTTTGCTTCGCCCTATCAACGAATAGAATATAATAGAATATAATAGAATAGAATAGAATATTAAAAAGACACTGAATGAATGAATGAACGCACACTCTAATAATGGAATTTTAATTCCATATGCATATATAAGCACTCGCACCTCAATCGTCTCTTTCACTTGACAACACCGTAGTAAGTAAAGTAAAGAAACACTTAATAGTTGCTCGAATCGAAGATAACAGAAAATAAATGGCGGATTGGGGTCCAGTTGTAATAGCGGTGGTGCTCTTCGTTCTTCTGAGTCCGGGTCTCCTCTTTCAGATTCCGGGTCGGAGTCGGGTCGTGGAGTTCGGAAACATGAGCACGAGCGGTATATCCATTTTGGTTCACACGGTCATCTTCTTTGGCCTCATTACTATTTTCTTAATCGCCATTAACGTCCACATATACACCGGCTAGCCAAGGCCCACGGCCCGTGATTATGATTGTTGAAACTGTTTCATGTTTTATCACATAAATTTCAGATCTGTATTGCGTTTTAGGAGTCATCATCTTGTTTGGTTTTGTGTGTCCTTGTCCTTGTGATTTTGTGCTGCAACAAATTAACAGTGACCCATGAGTTTGTTTAATTCACAGATTCATTCTTGCTGATGAGAATATTTGTTTGCAACAACACTCCAAGTTCATTCCTTCAAACACGATGTTGATATAGATAGACTTGCCTCAGCCCAGCAATCGAATTTTCCAAGCAATAGGTGTGGAGGCACAACTAGTGTTTGTTCACATATAATAATAATATATATATGTACATCCAGATCCAATCCAATAATGCATCTCAAAAGCACAAGAGGATAGAAAGAAAATCCTTTCAAAGAAGATAGATAGATTGAATAGAAGAAGCAGATCATCCGCGGAATCTTACTCTTACAGGAGTTCCCATGCTGCAAGAAAAAATGTGCAGGAAGAAGAGAAATATCATGAAAAGAGAAAGGAAAACAACACAGCAGAGATTTGTCAACAGGGTTATCAAAATAACAGCAAAAAAAAAATCCAATCTTTGGGGCATATAAACGAGAAAAAGGGAATCTCGTTACGTTATCAAGATACGAGCATAATAAATCGATCTTTGGGGCATATAAGCGAAGAAAAAAGAGTCTTATTATTACCAGGCAAGTCTTTGGTCGGCGAATAAGGTGGAAGAGCAGCAGCCCCATGAGAAAAAAATGGTCTTCCCAATCGTCGCAACGATCCCCACAACGCATAAAAACATCAGCAAGCCAAGAACCCATGGAATCAACAGAAAGCCTATCAGAAAGGTCACCGATCCACATAGCATCAGCGACAGAGATATCCCAAGGAGCAGAGTCGCGAAACCCACCGGCGTTATCTGGTGAAAATACGCCCATGTCCTTCCCAGTCCCGCCGCCGCAGAACCGTCTCCGCCGATCAAGTCCAAGGATGTTGGGGGCGACCGCATAATGTCCATGACTAAAGACGATAGCTCGTCGTACAACATCATCTTTGACTGGTCATGCTGGTAATCATGCTCATCATCCTATGATGTTTTGTTACCCACTGACCCGACCCAACTAAAAAATAACCTCCCAATATATCGCTCGCTTTTCCCTTTTTGGTAGGTTTTCTTCTTTGTTGTTAATGAAAATGTGTGCGTGCGAGCGAAATGGGATTCTTTGCGGAGGTCGAGGTGAACGAAAGGAGTTTTTTTCTTCTTTCTTGCTTGCATATGCGTTAGAGGAAATATTATGAATTTTTTGCAAAAATATAAAACGAATTATTATTAGCTATACTCTTATATTAATGCTCAACATGGTTAAAAACGCTCAATTTGTGTATCAATGGTCAAGCATAATTTTTCTCAAATTAATAATTAACATAAAATAAAAAATAAGAAACCACCCACTCCCTTGCATATATTGTCATATTTACTCTTCTATTTTTAACAATTGTTATTTAATATTTCATAAATATTTTATATATATAGCACCTCCATACGAGCGTGTAATTTTATACTAGTTATATTATTATTCAATCCTCCTCACATGACGTGGCATCTCCCATATTGAATGGGCCACATCTCGAGCCCAATGAGCATAAGGTTTTCCCACAACTAATTGTGTAGGGAAAATAGAGATACAAACAATCTCTTGAGCCATGCAAGCAAATCTTAGAACATAAACGGAAAACCAAGTGAAGCTAAAACATCATTTTGATCAACGAAAATCAAGACAAGTCAAACCATCAATATTGTTGTCTTGAACATGGAAACACAAATAGGGATGTAATAATCAAAACGCGAGCAATCTCATATAACATAAATATATATAACAAGATACATGATGGCATGCATTGCAACACTCGATCAAATTAAACCCTTGTTTTATGATGGGGAGGAGATGGGATCATCAGGCTTGGAATGATTGAATAATCCTCATTTATTAATGACTATTATTATTATTGCAATTACTATAAATTAAATTTAATCACGAAAGCCAACCCGATAGGTAGTTGTTGTTGTTATTCACATGACTTGGCCCTGCTTCAGCTGCTGGATCTGTCTGCTGCTGGTACCTGTGTGTGTGAATTATTCAGTTAGCTTAAAAATCATAGCAAAAGATATGATGCATATTATTACATATATAGTGATCATTCATCACTATTGTTGTCATTCACATTCTATTAGTTATTTTTACCCAATTTGAAGAGTGGGTTCACATTGATCAGCAAGAGGATGAAAGAAGACATGATCGACTGGATGATGAGCTACGACGACATCATCATGTCTAATTCCTCCATAGTCCATCTCATGACTTGCTGCTTGCCACTCAAGACTACTTAAATGGTGGCAGCTTCCTCCCATCAACTAAATAATATATATATACATATATTATCATCCTAGCTAATCTCGCTTTTTCTTGGAAAAGAAATAAATGAGTCAAATATATGATGCTTTTGCTTACCCTTTGTTTCAAGCTCTTGTTAGCCTCGTTAAGTGCATACTCCTGATTTCATTTCACTTCAAGTCAGAGTTCATAATTAAAAGACCATTAATAATAATCATAAGATAAATATAACTGCTGCTCTCATATTGCCTTTTTCTGCAGCTCCGTGAGAGTGTCCAGCATAACTTGCATCTGAAAGAAAAGCACGAATCATGTAGTATTTTTGTATATAATAGAGTGATAATAAATCATATGTGATGCAATAAAAAAAGAAAAAAGAAAAACTATTAATATTATATTACTCGTGTGGATCTAATCTGCTTGAGTGACATATCAAGCTGCCTTTCAAGTGTCTCAAGCTCTTTAAGGTTCAGAGGGCCAAGATCCTCACCCAGAAGATTTCTGCTCGGTTATAATCAATAAACACCAGGCAAAAGCATGATCACCCCATTATACATTAAGTATAAATAAGTCTCAATTTTGTTTGTAATGATTTCTGATATGAGAGCGATGAGATATGTCAAACCTCTGTGAGCGCTGGAGAGCTTCATATCGACCTTTGAGCTTCAAATACTCTTGCTGACTGCTAAATTCCTGTAACATTATGTACTAAGTTACATCTATCTGTGCGAAATTAACCAGATATTGAAGATATGTATTGATATATAATATACCAGAGCCTCTCTAGCAGAAACATTTGGCTGATCTGGTGCTCCATAGTTGCACTTCTGATACCTTTCCAGGATCTTAAGCATGCTGCTGATTAAGACAATATTCATTGATTCAAAATTTATTTACATGATATTTTTTTCATATAGCAACCATAATACCATCGCTGCAAATAAATCACATCAATCTTAATTTCCACAAAACAATTGCATATATCTCATCAAGCTTTCAGTTTTGCCCGCAGGTTATTAGTATGGGGCATAGCATAGTCAGTCCCTTCTTGATTGACAGGAATGTAATAATTTCTTTGCAGATTTGACAAGGAACATATCATACATTAGTAAAATTATATATAAGAAGCTCTCCTAGTGACTAGACAAAATACTGCTTAAGATCCTATATGAGCCAAAAACCCACAAAATTTAATCAAGATCTCTAGCTAGTTCTTGATACGAACATACAGATCCAGGAAAAAAGATTAATATAAAAATAATTGAACTCATAAAGACCTGAAGTGGAAAAGGAAAAATAAATAATCACCTGCATCTTCAGATCAAACCCTAATAATATGTTACCAAGCAGTTTAAATTAGGTTCAAGAACAGCTCACAATACCGGTTGTATTATTGGGACAAATGAGATGCGACTATGTATACTTTCAAATTATAATGTCAGGAATAATAACAGGGAAACTCGGATGTGTTAGGTGGGAGAAGAAGGATTTTTCTCCATCAAAAAAGATCCGAAATAAAATGAAAGAAAGCCCTAAAAGGTTCACTTTTTCTATTGAGGACGGAAAAACAGCCATAAGCTCTAGATTTCAGTATAACATGGTTTCCTGAACCCAAATATAGCATGACTTAAATCGATGAAGTTGAAATTTTAGGAGAAACTTTTCTAAGCTCAGATTTCACTTGCAAGACGTGTTAAAGAGCAACCTACATGGACACAGTTAACACATGAAAATGGAGAAGAGGAGAGATGAGAAGAGACAGAAGGATAAAAACCTTGAATTTTCTTTAATGAACTCATTTTGTAAGTGAACAACCATAGATCAGATAACTCTTCTCTGCAGATCATCCTAGATGTCACGCAATGCATTCAGGTTGTAACTTTTTAAACGCAAACGAAAGAGATAGGACGCCATAAGCTTGCAATTGATGAAACAGATCAAAAGAAAATCTGCAGATAACTCAACATAAAGTAAGAAAGTGGATCTTCCTTTCATGTTTTTCCTCTTGAAGATCTAAGAAAACCCTCAGAGTCACATGGTTCTGTGAAGCTCAAAATCATTCACAGAAATGGCAAAGAGAAATCGCAACACAAGAAAAGAGAGTTTTTTATATACTCCTTCCTGATCCCATCTTTCGAAAAAAAAAAAGATTTAATTTTGAGACCAGCCCACATCTCAAACACCCAAAAAAAGGCTGTATTTGCATAGAAATATTACGTATTTACATGGAAATATTAAAAACTTATCATGTAGTAAGTCGTGTTGATGTTTGGCTGTTTTTATACCTAGAGCTACTGCAAAACTCGTACAGCTTTCCTCTATTGGAGAAGATGATTAAAGCAACCTCAGCATCACATAGAACAGAAAGCTCATATGCTTTCTTCAAAAGGCCATTCCTTCGTTTCGCAAAAGTCACTTGTCTGTTGATCTTGTTCTCTATTCTCTTCAGCTCAACTCTACCTCTTCCCATCTCTTTGATCTCTCTCTCTTTTTCTCTCTCAAGCTCAGGAAAAACACACACAAGCAAGGGTTTCCTTTTATCTCTCTTTGTTGTGCTTTCTTGTTTCCACCAAATAAAGTCTATAAACGTACAAAATTAATTTAAGGCATATAGATGTACAACTTTGTATCACGTATGTGTAGGTAAAATTAGTCTCCATAGAATATGGTATAGTGTGGTAGAAAGATGAGCATCATCAATTAATGAGGTGGTCCATAGAATGTGTAGAAATGGATCTTACGTTGCTGCATTTTTTTACCAATAAAAATGATCCACACATGTTAATATTTTTTTAGGATAACTAATTTGATTCTACCGATGAAATAAGGCAATGAAATTAATCATCAAAATTACATAAAGTTGATTTATTTTTTGGCTGGATCATGATGAAGTAATAAAATCAAGATATAGAACAATGAAAGGCTTTACATTTATTTCTACATGACTCGGTTTGTAAGGTTTTATGGTGCAATTCTTATATCTAATAAAGAAAACATAACTAATTTACTTTACTTAACATAATATAACTGAACTTGTATAGGGTTCCATGATGTGTGAAAAGAGTAGGAAGGAACATCATAATAACAAGACTACACGCAGTGGAAGTGGGCCCCATTTCTTCCATGATCTGATTTGCCTTCTTATTGGGATTTGCTTACATCTTACAACGTAAGTGAAACCTTAAAACTCATGAATTACATATCCTTGTAATAAGTTGCCTTGTCACTGCCAATGAGTTTTATTTTTATTGCTATAATTATATGCGATGTAACACCTCCATGTGATGGGCAACTTTAAATATACTGTTGCGCATGCAAATACCAAGATTGCCCCTAGGAATCTTGTCACTATCAGCTTTTGCCCCACAGCATATATTATTGTACAATTTGATTGCAGGGGAATAATGATAGAATAATACATCTATTATGTGGTAAACTTAAGAAGGAATGTGAGAAACATCTCAACGATTTTTAATTGCGACTTAAAATAGTAAGATTGCTTTAGAATTAATCTATCAATTTATTGGGAGATTATAATTCATAAATTAAATACACCCGCGGCATAGTTGGCGATTCATCTATCTTATGAAAGTTATAGGAAATAAAACAAAATAAATAAAAAATTTATTGAAATGTAAAAATCGTGAATGAATACAAACGAGTTTAATGCTGTCTCTATATGGACCCTCGGATTTGGCATGTGTCTTGATTATGGTATGTGCCTCTTTTTGAACGAAGAGAGGTCAATATACCAAGTTAGAATTGTGAAAGCAAAATGACACTTTTTCAATTTCGATGTTTGCAGTTGTCTTCATCGGACATAAATAGAAACATGGTCTTCGTCATTAAATCGCACTTACTACCTTCTACCGACAATTTTCAGCTAGTTATTGGGCCTAAACGATTTATGCAAAGTTCATCAACATAATAAGATCCTACTACAAACCCAAGAGACGTTAAGAGAGAAAAAGAGGTTATCTTGTCGACATTATTTCAGCATCATAACATAACAAAGCACACCACTTCCGAAGGAAAAGATAAAAAAAAAATAAATAAAAACCAAAGCACACTAGTAAACTCGTATCATCTTGATAGTTCCATCTTTGTTTCAAGCTACGCTACTCCCACATAAACGTGAGAGTCTGGTGGGACCCACTCGCCGCCGACGAGCCTTCTCCATCTTGCTGAAACATGGCCGGAAAGTTGAGCGTAGACCAAACATTACTAGTGTTGCTCCTTTCTTGTCCGTAGTTATTGGAGTACCGTCCTAAGGAACCACCGTGACGCAAGTCGTCGCCGCCGACCGCCATATGTTGCTGCTGAGTGAGACCGAACTCCCTGGTGGTGGGGCCCGATGACAGAAGAGAGAGAGCGTTATCATCGAAGAAGCTGTGAGCCGCCGCCGCCGCCGCCGAAAACGAGGGAGGAGGAGGAGGAGGTGGTTGTCTCTCACTGAAGTTATGGTGTTGTTGGATACTATATACCACGGTGGTTTGGTCGGCCTCCATTTTGGACGACCATGTCGATGAGGAGTCGACCATCATGCTCGCCGGCGGCGGGCTGTTGAAGGAAAGGAGTCTTGGCCCATAGGAGGAGAAGAGCGGCGGAGAATTATTGTTGCTGCTGCTGCTGCGAGGAGGAGGAGGAGCAACAACTACAGTGTCTTGTTGGGGAGATGGCTTTCTACGCCTGCGATTGTGGCCATCCAATCTTTTTCTACAGCTTCTCTTTCCCTCGTCGAATTCTACCAGTGAATGAAACCTAGGAGGATTCTTATTGTTATTAGTTATAGCATATAATACAATGATAATAAGGTTAGACGGACAAGCATATATAAAATTTATTGTACCTGCTACACTGTTGACAGAAACGCTGCTGTCTCCCAGCAATGGTTACGATAGCAGTCTTAGAGTGAACTTCGCAGACTTTGTGTCTCCTGTGATAGTCTCTGCACAGGTTTAAGTCGGCATTGCATCCATCCACCAAGCAATGAACAACTACTTGCTGTTGTTGCTGTGGTGCTGTGATTCCACCGAGAGCTTTAGCCCTCTTCGAAGAACCCAAAATGGACGATGACGATGATGATGATTCCATATCCTAACAGGTTTCTGTTTCCTTTTTCAAATTCTGATCCCAAGAATTGCTTGCCGTGCCACCGAGTTTCTTATTAAACTTGTCTTCAACCTCTAATGCTGAAACAAAAAGTTGAGAACTGAGAGCCATCTTGATGCTATGTAATGTACGTAGGGAACCAAAAGAGTGCAATTACAGAGCAGACAAAGAGAGAGCTCAATACATCCTCGGTTTTCCTCTTTCAGACTCTGATATTTCATCACCCAAAATGATTCAAAGATTCACTGGCAATGCTGGGATCACAATACTACAGAGGGTAGCATGTAAAGAAATAAGAACAGTCAAGTCTATGGAGCAAGAACATGTAATAAGTCCAACTTATAGGAGAACTGATAAGACATAACTAGAACTACATAGGAAGAATTAAATAAGTATCTACTGTCTGTCTGTAACAGCTCATACAACCCAATACGCACAGATTGTGAAGTTCAAGGATTTCCCAATTATTGATTGATGATATTATACCGTGGGTGGTGGTGGTGGTGGGGTTTGGGTAATAAAAAGTGTAACGAAAGCTTTCATTCACATACTCGGTGAGTGCCGCCGCCAAAACCATAAAAAAAGAGCACTCACTCACTCGCTATTACCTCAGCAATTGAACTAAGTCAAGAAGCGACAAAACACTTGAGAGAGTATTCATGAAAGTACACAAAGAAAGAAAGAAAGAAAGAAAAGAGAACAAGAAACATACATATATCGCAAGCTCGCATCAAAGAGATGAGATTGCAGCGAAACGGAAGATGCACGCACTTGCTATAAATAAAAATATACCTCGCCGGGCAGTATGTATGTCTACAAGTAAAATAATATACATAAAATAAATATATATGTGCATTTAAAGATATGAGGGAGAGATATGAACAAGACTTGCACAGAAGTGCAAAAGTAGAAGAGTGGGTTGGCCTTCTCAGCCATTCATTCTCTGACAAGGGCCTCCATTATTAGATGGTCTAGTAAAGGAAGGGGCAACTGTAATAAAAGCTAACCTACACGGTAGCTATACAAATGTATTGCACTTGTGAAAAAGAGATAAATAATTCCAAGTAGCTGAAGTGAATCTATAGATAGAGACCAAGGGGATGGAGAAAAAGAAAAGGCTAATTATATCAAATAAGATGCAGACTTTTTTTATCAAACACTTGAAAGAGAGCATGAAAGGGCGACTTTCTAACAACATGCACAAGTATTTTACTCTTACTCGTGACTGAACGAACGATGCCAACAAGTCTAAATTGACGAGCTAAAGATAAACAAAATAATGATGCATGAGATGGAATTTTGAGGAAGAATAAAGTCCCACAAAAATAATATCGATGGAATGGAGAAAAAAACAAGTGCATAAACAAATAAAGATTGTGATTTTAACGTGTGGGGTGGGGACTATGAAAAGAGGAAAGGGAAGTACTTACAGTTGTGGGCTATCCACAAATCATTATTAGACCTTCAAAAGACAGAAGAAAAGATAGAAAAAATGTTACCGTTTTCACTACCTTTCCTTTTCAAGGTAGAAGCAGCCTTCAAGTAATTAAAATAAACAACACAAGATCAAGATGTGTATTAATTAAATTCCAGTAACCTGTATGTATGGGCAAAAAGGTGAAGGAAATCGTTTGAGAATCCATAAGTTGCTAGCTGTGTAAAGCAAAGCGCTCCCAAAAACAGACAAAAAACATAATTCCACTAAACAATTTTTTGGCAAAATGGATGCTTTTCTTTGATAATATCCAAGAAAGCATCGGGGTATGTGTCTAAATCGCGTGACGTGGCAATCTGACACCTTGACCATTTAATTAAATATAGCTAAATGCATATTGAAAGAACAAAACATCGGAAATGAATGAGCCTCAAACCTTTCAAATTAAACATATGTATATGCTCTACTTAAAGCAAAGAAAAGATCTCAATCACGTGCTCCTTCTTCGGACGGATAGATCTCTCACTTATATATCAAATTCAATGGTAATGACGAACGTGGACGACTATGGTCAACCGTCGCCAGCTGTTGACCAAAAAACATAACTTTGAATGAATTTTGCACCGCAAGTCGATGATGACTCAGTCCTAATAATAATAATAATATTAAATAATAACGATAATGTTATGTCTGAGAAGGTAATAAATAAATAATAAGATAATAGTGTTCATTGAATGCTATCGTCAGTCTATCACTTTCTGACAGCTCATTATTTTACAAGAGGGGCAGCTCATTAGTCATTCCTATGGCCCACTTTCACTATACAAGTTGCATCTCTTTCAAAACTTTTAACACATGTCAATGGGCCATCTACTCCAACTCTAGCCTCACCTAATCGCTCAGCTCATTAAGTAAAATTATCAAGCTTATACTACAAAATTAAGAAGAAAAATGCCCAATTTACTCTTCTCTTTCACAGCCCATTTATAAAAGTGAAGCCCAACTAATAAATAAAAATTTATTGCTATGATAAAATCTTTGACTAGACGATGGATACAACAACAATGTTACATTACATTCAATACTAAGCGTGGAAAAGAGAGTAATAATATTGAAAAAAGGGCACGTAACAACTAGAATGATGGACCGAAGGCTTGTACTTGTCTGAGAATGTGGTCGAAATTATCTGTGTTTCTGTGTATAGGGTGAGAATGCATTCCTTCGTAGGTTGTCACGACTATCCCTTCATCGGAAGACAGCCTTTGAACTTGCTTCTTCACATTACATCCTTGATGCGTGCATCTATAGTAGCTTCTGCGCATCCATGCGTAGTATATATACATATATATATAATATAAAATCATGATGAAAGATTATGTAAAATTGCCATATACTTAGACCAAGCGAGCTTGGCAATAAGGAAAACAAATCTAACATACCTTGAGAATTTATTATTCTTGACAGCCTTCTGACCATATTTCCTCCATCTGTATCCATCGTCAAGTATGTCGACTTGGCTTCGCGTCTGAAATGCGTATTTATGCTTATTCTTCTTCTTCTTCTTATCGTTTTTGTGGCCAGACTTGCTTTCTTTCTCTTCTGCAACAGCAACCTCAGAATTATTATTAGCACTGTTGCTACTACCGATTAGATTTGTCATACCAGAATCTGACATGCTTGCTGTGATATTCATCTCATCATCCACGTTATAACCATCAATGCCTTGGAGATCATAACGATCATGTGGAAACGAAGGTGTGGAAGAAGAGCCAAACATGATTGGTGGATAGTTATCATCGTCCATGAGAATAAGATAGATGACGACGATCAGGTTTTGCTAGCTGTGAATTTCGGGTAGATAGAAAAGAATAAAAGTCGTCGTCTTCGGTTTTTATTTCTTGTTGTTTTGTTTATGGAAATTGAATATATAATAAGCATTCTCGAAGGCGGCTTGACGATGAACATTAAATTTACCGTACAGATATTTAATTATATTTGAACAAGGAAAATCAAAGCGACGAGAGATAATGGGTGACTAAATACAGTACATCAGGACGAGAAAATATAACATATATATGTTTAGTGAATGTTGAACGAATATCGCACTTTCACTTCACATTTGTCCGTGAAAAATGAAAGTGGCTGTTGGTGGGTCAAAGAAACGATGCTATGAAAGTTGCACGTGGTTTCTTGTATTGACCTTCCTAATTTGAACGTTTATTTATTATTTAATTAATGAATTAATTGCGTGACCGAGATGCAATCTTGTATGGTAATGAGTATGTATATACTTCAGTTTAAAAAAGCGACGCCAGCGCAAGTTGCAAACAAACATACTAAGAAAGGTACATATACTTCCCAACTTTCCATACATGCCAATGCAAAATTTACATAAATGGAAATATATATCATCCCATTCCCAGCCACTGTTTCATTCCTCGTTGAACGTCGGTTGATTGATCATAAAACCGTGCGTTGCGTGGGAAACTAACACGGTAGTCACCCAACCTTTTTCAGACAAGATCTAGAGGAAAAACACACATATATGTATATATATATATATAGCTAATTAGCTCATGATCATTACTTGCCTATTAGCCAGCCAATCTTAATTTAATTCAACATGACGATAGCTATAATAGTTACTACTTCATCAGTATTATTGGTATTGGTTAGAGAGTTGTTGTTTACGGCGGCAGTGTACATCCTATTTCGCTCACTGCTACTCATCGTCCCACGTAATAATACGCTACTACTATCATTCTCCAGCAGCAGCAAACGTTTGCCGCCCGGCCCGATGGGCTTTCCCTTGGTCGGCGCCCTACCGTTGTTGGGCAAAATGCCCCACGTTGCGCTAGCAAAGATGGCCCAAAAGTACGGTCCCATCATTTACCTCAAAACTGGCACCCTAGGCATGGTGGTCGCCTCCACACCATCGGCAGCTAAAGCATTCCTGAAAACGCTCGACTCCAACTTCTCAAACCGCCCGGCCAACGCCGGAGCCACCCACCTCGCCTACGGAGCACAAGACATGGTGTTCGCCCAGTACGGCCCAAGGTGGAGGCTCCTCAGAAGGCTGAGCAACATCCACATGCTCGGCGGCAAGGCGCTCGAAGATTGGGCCGATGTTAGAGCCTCCGAGGTGGGCCACATGCTCGAGGCCATTCTCCAGTCGAGCCGCGGCGGGGAGGCGGTGGTGTTGCCTGAGATGCTGGTGTACGCCATGGCTAATATGATCGGCCAAGTCATACTCAGCCGAAGGGTTTTCGCAACAAAAGGGGAGGAGGTGAACGAGTTCAAGGACATGGTGGTGGAGCTCATGACCACCGCAGGTTACTTCAACATCGGCGACTTCGTCCCTTCCCTCGCCTGGATGGACTTGCAAGGGATTGAGAGGGGAATGAAAGCCCTTCACAACAAGTTCGACGACCTCATCAGTAGAATGTTGGACCAACACGTGGCGTCATCTCCCCAGCGCAAGGCCAAGCCCGACTTTCTCGACGCCGTCCTTAGGGCAGCTAGGCGTGACGACGATTATTCCACCGAGGAGAGACTTACCACTTCCAACATCAAAGCACTCTTGCTGGTATAAATATATATAAGAAGCCGCTTATATTATTTAATTTTCTTAAAAGCACTCTTATTGCTACTTTGCAATTTTACTTTTTTTTTTTTTGGAAATTATCTAGAGTTAGAAAATTAAAACGTTTGGTGACATTGAGCATTTAGGCGAATTTATACTTTTCTAAATACAAGTCTTTTAGACTTCTATTTTTGTTTTTTAATACAATTCCTTTATCTTTTTCAAGAAAAATAGATTGAACGTAACGTTACCCTCATCTTAAATAAAAATAATTGGATTAAATAAGATAAAATAATTAATTAAGGGTATAATAGAGATTTTGTTTTATTTCTTAATAAATGTGCAAATACCTTAAACGACTTGTATTAAGAAACAAAGAGAGTATAAGATTAAAACGGGATACACTCCCCTCAAGGTTAACCTTCTAGAAAAAATGGTCACTAAACAACAATGTTATGAGCATCAGTGACCAGAAAGTTTTTGATTGTCCGAATCCTCGTAAACACTCAGTGAATAAAAGTTATACGTATAAGGCTCAATCTATTGACGTGGGGAGCAAGATGGAAATATATTTATAAAATTGAAAAAATGAGCTTTTAGGCGAAGCGGTCATTAAGACATTTTTTTTAACGCAAAATTAACAATGATGTGACGTAGAACTTGTTCACTGCGGGGACGGACACGTCGTCGAGCACGATAGAATGGGCGCTGACGGAGATGATGAAGAACGAAGCTATAATGAAGAGGGCGCAAGACGAAATGGACAGAGTGGTCGGGAGGGACAGGCGACTGCTCGAATCCGACTTGCAAAAGCTACCGTACCTAAAAGCCATATGCAAGGAGGCGTTCCGAAAGCACCCATCGACCCCACTGAACCTTCCCCGCGTCTCGTCGGAAGCGTGCGTGGTGGACGGCTATTACATACCCAAAAACACGAGGCTGAGCGTCAACATATGGGCCATAGGAAGGGACCCAAATGTGTGGGAGAATCCGTTGGATTTCAATCCCGATAGGTTCTTGACGGACGAGAGGTACGTTGGCTTAGATCCGAGGGGTAATGATTTCGAGCTCGTGCCTTTCGGGGCGGGTCGAAGGATCTGCGCTGGGACGAGGATGGGGATTGTGCTTGTGGAGTATATTTTGGGGACTTTGGTCCATTCCTTCGAGTGGAAGCTTCCGCGGGGCGTTACGGAGATGGACATGGAAGAGACGTTTGGGATTGCTCTTCAGAAGGCCGTACCTCTTGCGGCGATGATCACGCCGAGGCTGCCTTTGGATTGCTATGTTCGGAATAATAATATCCGATGATCATTTGTTGCGTGCTTTACCTCTTGCATGCATGATTTTAATTATAATTTTGATGCAAGTTTCATGTCAATGGTCAACGTGGAATGATTGATAATGAAGTGTCTCTCTTAGGTTTAGTTGGTATCGTAGTCTGTGATAATCAAGTCCCGAATTGTTGGGCCGAAATAATTCAAGACCTTGTGGCCCAGGATTCCAACAAATTAAAATTGAAGTGACAAAAATATATTAAAAGAGAAAATGAAAAAATTGTTGATAGTTGCGGAGAGTGGGATTTGAAACCCAAACTCTTTGTTGATAGTTGCGGAGAGTGGGATTTGAAACCCAAACTCTTTCGGCCATCTCTACATGTAACACATACTGTGAAATTTTTACAGACCTTTGATTTTCCTAAGAAATAATATTTAGCGAATTAACATATTAACAAAAAAAACCCAAATTATTAACGAACTTACACTCATCATAATGGTCCGATTATCTCGACCCCGCTCGCGAGTCGCGACCGGCCTCACCGTCCTTACAAGGATTTTATATATGTTCATTATCTATTTTATATCATCTATTCTAATTTTATTAAGGCTCAAGGCCTTCTTTAAACTGCCAAATTGATGTAATTTTTGATCTGTCAATTTTCAATTGGAATTTGTCTGTCACATTTCCGTATCAATTTTTTTAAAAAAATAAACGCATGTATCGTGAAAAACTGACAACATGGCATGAAAAGAAAATTGCCCCATAATTATCTATTAAATCATTTCGTTGTTGCGCACCCACGTAGGGTGTGCATGTGACTAGTCGCTGGCGGAGCCAGCAGTGGGCCAGTGGGGTCATTGGACCCCACTGAAAAAAAATACCATATGGATTTTTACTAAAAAAAAATAGTTATATAATATAATTCCTTAAAATAATCTATAATATAACATAGTGGACCCCACTAAAATAATAAACTAAATTTCTACTTAAATAATAACATTAATAAGATAATTAATTTGAATATGGACCCCACTAACACTAATCTCTGGCTCTGCCACTGTGACTAGTATTAAGAATGAGGGGTGACATTAACTGCTTATTTGGTCCGTAAAATATTTACAGTTTAACCTCTCTATTTCTAATTTTACTAATCAAATAACTATCATATTTAACCCTCAATTTGTGTAGTTATTATACGTGTGTGTATATATATAATTTATATTTCATGTACTAAACATACAAAGTAAATTAAAATAATTATATTTTAAGCAAAGCCATAGAGTCTGCACTCGTGTTAATTAACTGCCCACATCTTTAAGCTTATCTTCAGACTCTTAGTCGAATATTAATCATCACTATTGCATGACATGGCTTTCTAACTTTCAACAACCTGGACACTTGTCTTATTTTTTCTTTTCTTAGCATTTCGTGACCCCCATCATCATGGACTATAATATCATTGAGGAGTCAATATTCGACACAAAGAAAACAATAATTCATTCTTTTGTTTCGTGAAACCTAAACAGGTTATTATTACGTTTTGCATCTTTGATTGAATAAAAGGTTAGGATAAATACGAAATGAGTAGTACATTACAAGCATAAATGTCAAAGTGAAAGCACGAGATATAGATTCGTGCAGGTGAAGAAAACGGCATGTTACTGCGACATCATGAGAGTTTCAAATAAATTAATCAATGTTCATTAGGTTTTGTTTTACTTTTATTATAAAATACAAATAATTTATAATCTTATCACATATATCTATTGTAGAAGAAAAAGAAAAAGATATCACGAGCAATAAATTCGTCTTTATCTTGGGTGGATTTTGTCAACATAAATATAATAACCGATATTCTAGTTTGTGATATCTGTTTGAATTCTGTAACGTATAAATTGCTTTTCATGGATTTACGTTTATAAAAAGGGTTATTAATATACAAAGGGATCAAAGAATGTCTAATATGGTTTGAGAGGTACTCGAAGATTTGGAGCCGGACAGCACACGAAGTTGCACGAACTTTCATTTTCTTGTTAAATACACACACGCAAATAATATATCTTATACTATATATATATGTCCATGTTAATTATTTTTGTAGTTTGAAGTATTGGTCCACATGAAAAAGGAATAATTATGAAATAATTTGTTAGGAAGAATAAGATATATATTCCACCAACTCTCTCCTCAACCTTATCTCTTGGGTTGCTGATGGTTTTGTTATCCAGATATCTGTCAAAATAATATTAAATATTATAATACAAGTAATTCCAGATGATAAAAGAAGTGATTACAAAGAAATAACTCGTCATTTATGAAAGATCCGAGAAACCTTTACTCACATTATTAACCACTACTACATAATAGAAAACAATCGGACTATTTATTTTTCTTACTTTCAAGTTGATATCTTAGAGATGGAATGATTTTATTCTATAAATAGTCCCTTTACTACAGGCATGATCGTGCGATGGTGTGAACTGTGAAATGGAATTAACTAACAGAAACTAATACATTGGAAAATGCTTATCGATCCGTGCGGCGTATTGAGTTGATTGACTTGGTCAACTTATGACTCCCTCTCATAGTATCGGTTCACACCATAACATGCAATTTCAATAATAGAATCAAAACTGTACGTATGCGTACTTGCTTTTGTGATGTGCTGGCACTTGCATGCAAATGCCATATATCCTTTACATGCTATATGTTTCCGTGTTAAAAGCGCATTTGGCAACGTTGTAAAGAAATAAGAATGCCGTGGGAAATAGCAACTCTCACGCTGTTACCAGACCTCCCAACAACATGAGGGACCCACACCAACTAACCCATCCCAAAATAAAGCCATTATATGTAATTGTTTTGAGAGGAACATGTGGATCATTCTAGCTCGTAGAACAACACAAGAATATTTATTGTAACCCTAGGTTTTCATATATTTAGAGTGCGCGTACGTATCTGATTTTTATCAATGTATATTTCAATATTATTCTATGAAGTACTATTCGATAAGCGCGAATAAACGCACAGATATGTTATCATATAATATCACCTTTAACTGTAAGTAGAGTATTGATGCATTACTATTACATGCCTAGAGCTAGCTGTGAAGATAATATATTCCACCCATTGATTAAATGTCGGTCTAATGAAGAAAAGGAGCTAAGAATATATATTATGGTCAAACAACTAAAATTTCTACAGAATCGAATGTCCATATTGTCAATTATACAATAATATTTCTAAACAAAAAAGGTGGAAATTATATAAGAATAACCCGAAAATTGTCCTTAAAATGGCGAGTAAATACAAACTATAGACCAACTGATTCATATACGTGAATCTCACGTACCGGCGGCAACTAATACAGTTTGGACAGAGTCACGCGCCGTGCTTTAATCCATCTTATATTATTTTTAATGACTCGAATTAAATCAATAATATACTTTCCATCAGTAACGGCAGCTGTGGCCTGATTTATCATTATATGTCGCAAGTTCAAGAAACATTTATCAATGTCGTCCGTGTTAATTAATCGCAAAGTAAGTGAGAGGGTTGGGGATCTGGTCAACTCGATTTGACCACACTTACGAAGCTCAATGGCAATTATGTCATTTCCTTCAATATCATTTCGTCTTCTTATAAAGGAAGGGCACACTCTCCCATGACACACCTATTCACATTCATATTCTGTACGTAGAAAGAAAGAAACACACGCAGAGACAAACAAGCAAGCAAACATAGGGAGACAAATATATGCGTGTTGTCTTAACCTTGAAGAAAGTATGACGATGCCATCGTTGAAGAGATTAAAGAAGACGGTGGGCATCTGCTCGTCGGAAGAGAACGAATGTTACTACTACCTTGAATCTTTGCCTGACGACATCGTTTTGTCCATCCTCTGCAGACTAAGCTCCACCGCTAATTGTCCTGCAGATTTCATCACTGTTCTGTTAACGTGAGTTTAATTAATAATGTTCTCTGGCTTTTATCTTTTACTTATTTTAGAATCGTTCATGTCGGAAATGAGCTTCCCACATGGTAATTCTGATCTGTTTTACATAAAGAATTTTTTTTTTTTATTTGACGAATAGATGCAAGAGACTCAAGGGATTGGGATTGAGTTCAATTGTACTAGCCAGAGCGTCTCGTTCAATGTTAGCCTTGAAAGCGAATAAATGGTCAGATTCAGCTCACAATTTTCTGAAACTCTGTGCTGATAGTGGGAACGTCGAAGCTTGTTTCATTCTGGGTATGGTAAGTTTTCGTTAATTAGCAAAAAAAGAAATGATTTTTATTTTCTTGCCGAAGTTGCGGTTTTTACATCTATAAAGATCGTTGGTTAAAGATTAGATTTTTATGCAGATCCGATTTTACTGTCTGGGCAACAGACAAAGCGGCACGTCTTTAATGGCCAAAGCGGCGATTGCATCCCACGCGCCTGCCCTCTATTCCCTGGCCGTCATCCAGTTCAACGGAAGCGGCGGCTCAAAGATCGATAAGGACTTGCACGCCGGCGTTGCCCTGTGCGCACGCGCCGCCTGCCTCGGCCACGTAGACGCACTCCGCGAGCTTGGGCACTGCGTGCAAGATGGGTACGGAGTGGAGCGCAACGTAGCCGAAGGCCGCCGCCTCCTAATCCAAGCTAACGCGCGCGAGCTTGCCGCCGTTCTAGCCTCATTCTCCTCCGGCATGATAGCGGCGCCGTCCCCAAACGGCGGCGGGCAGGAGACACCGCCGCCGTCGTCCCCTCTCCTCAGCGATTTCGGATGGAATGTCCCGTCGCCGGAGCCACACCCGGCGCACAGATTCCTCTCCGAGTGGTTCGAGAAGAAGGGTTTGAGTGGGCCGCCGCCTGGTCTGAGAATGTGCTCGCACAAGGGTTGCGGCCGGCCGGAGACGAGGAGGCACGAATTTCGCCGGTGTTCGGTTTGTGGAGCGGTGAACTACTGCTCAAGGGCATGTCAGGCGACGGATTGGAAAATGAAGCACAAATTGGAGTGTTCGCCGGAGGCCGTCGTCCCCGGCGGCGACGGAAACCAATTTTGACCGACCAAGTCTTCATTTTTTAATTTTTTTTATTTATGTAGAGGTTTTTGTTTAGTTCAGTTTAATTGTTGCATCTTCCCAGTCAATTTTGTACACTTTTGTTTTTCGCTAGTTAAGAATTTTCACCAAGTGATATTGAACCCCCTATAAAATGATTTATCATAATTACATATGCCACGCAACCAAATCAAATGAGACTAGTCCACTAGAAAGGGTGTTGGGAAGACAACATACGTACGACACAATAATAACTATGTTGCTTATTCACATGAAAACGTGGGCTGACATTGAATGAACGTTCAATTATTCTTTGTTCGAAGCAAGCCATGATTTTATGTTCTTGTTATTGCAAATTACAATACGGGAGAAACAGTAGAAAAACCCCATGTACATATGTGGTTCCAAAAGAAAAATAGTGATAAAGGAATCCAATGTAGTAAGTAATAACCTTTGGGTTTGGGAAGGGCAAGCCTTTGATTCTTTTTTCAGAAGCACAGTCTATGCTTTCCTTGAAAAAGAGGGGAATAAAAGATGATTACATTACAGATAAGAAAAGATGAACATCACAATGCGTACTACAAATGGTGAAGTGTGTGAGGATGGAAAATTATCATTCATATAGAAAAAGAAAAGGACTATAGGGAACATAATAATTGTTCATTGATTCTTCTAAAACGGCTATTTTTTTTTATTACTTTTGTAAGTCTAATAAATTATTGGATGATAATGAATAGGCCCGGCCCGTATATGTGATGTGGTGAGGCCCAAACTTTGTTATCTCGCTCCAATGGAAGCCTCTCTCTCTCTCTCTCAGAAGGAATCAATCGATGCATTCTTTCGGAAATCCCCTGCCTTTTGCCACTGCATTCTTTCGGAAATTCGAGTAAGTTTTGTTTAATTTGTTGGTTCAATCCAGTTTGTCGTCTTAGTCGACTGTCGTCAAAGAAAATACTAGTTGTCCCTGATTGTTATCTGAAGATGATGGATTGATCTACTTTGCTTTTGTGTCTCAGATTATAACTCAAAGAAGCCAATATTGATATTCAAAACATTACAGATAACAGAAAACAGAGCACATTTTTACGATCAATAGGATAAACGCATATGATAGAATGTATGGAAACGGCTTCACTTGAGACGCTTGCACAAGGTAAGCCCATCTCCGATCGAAAGGTGAGCAAGTTCGATTCTCGAATCGCTTGCCAGGAATGAGTTTAATTTGATGATATGTCCCCTGCAACCTCTTAAATAGTCTTGCATTTCGTCTTCTTCGTTAGCTGCTACTGTTCCAGACCAAAGGGTGTTGTCGTAGCCTATGATACCTCCAACCTTAACCAATTTCAAGAGCTGTTCGTGGTAGTTGATGTAGCTTTCCTTATCAGCATCTACGAATGCAAAGTCAAAAGTGCCTTCTTCTCCCTGTTACAATTTCATCGTTTATTGATAATTGGTATAAAACAAGTACTGCTTTCATTTCTTTATATTTTGTCTGTGTTCCACTTTGTGTACCTTGGCAATCAGGTCTTGCATGACTTCAGTGGCACCTGATTGAATGTAATGGACTTTGTGAGCCATGTTTGCTTTCTTGATAAAAGGCAATCCAGTCTCGTAAGCTTCTCTGTCTGGATCAATGGCGACTATCTGTAAAGATTAGAAGATACGTTAGAATCTAAGTTTCGATGTTTATATGCATATTTTGAAATTTGACTCACTTTTCCATCTTCAGGTAGTGCAAGAGCAGTCGAGAGAAGGGAGTAACCAGTGAAAACACCGACTTCGATCGTCTTTTTCGCATTCATAATTTTCAACAGCATCGAGATAAATTGGCCCTCATCAGCTGGAACATTCATCAAGCTCCTGATGATGGTATTATAGAGTTAAAAAATCATCGCAGTCTAAATCTCAAGATTGTTTGTTTTGTATTGGTTATTGTTGAATTAATAAATATAATCTCTTACCAATACTGATACTTGTTCACAGTTGCAGTCCTTAATTCTTTGAGCTGTGGGTGCTCTCTGGGATAGGCACTTGTCTCCAAGAGATACTGCAATATGTAGCCAAACTGATTAATGCCCCGGTGAGTTAGACCTATCTGTCTATATGTTGCAAAGTAAATCTAAATCCTTGATTATATCTTTGACATGCTGCGGATTCAATATATCAGCAATTAAATTATTTTTGAGTCGTGGGGCTTCTAAAAACGTCTGTTGCATGCAACTATATGTGTTGTGGTGATGAAAACATTGACAGTATGATATATATCGATCAAAAAAACCGACCAACCTTGGCTAAGGCTTCGCTCTGCAAAATGGTGCCATAGAACTTGTCCTTCATTTTTTTTTTTGTAAAAAGTTGATGTTTGAAAAAGAAAAAAGTTAAGATATGTATGTGCGCGTGAGAACAAATGTAATGGTGAACCTGACTTTATATTGTGAAAGTGTAAGGCCAATTTATAGAGTTGGATTTGGATGTTGAAATGGTCATACCGCACAACCATTTCATTTTCTATTTAAAAAATCATTGCAGTCTAAATCATTTTCTATTTATTGTCTACTTAGTTCCTCTTTTCCCCTTTTGTGTGAGTTCGGTCGTTCACACGGTAAATTGACTGTTAAACTTGTAATAATAATACAAGATATGTCAAGTCAAGTACATTAAAAAATCCTTCAAGAAAACTACGTGGTGGGTTGGTAGAAGTGGATTAACTAATGGAAGGTCCATCGCAACAGCTCTAAGTTCGGCCATTTACTTTAATTTAACAAACTATATATTGGAATGGGTTGATGAACAATAGATCATTCATATAAATTGATAAATAATGATGCAGTTCTCTTATTTTTAATCACGATTTGCAGAATACACATATCAAATCTTGTAATTGAGATGGTGACTTGGTTCTGATGAACGGACAGTTAGTTGCTTGGAAATGTCCACAAATACTCATCAACTAACACGACAATGTACTTCAGAACGGTTAAATGAAAAATTATTACGATATATAAACAAGAAAAAGAAATTGTGAAAATCATCTCTTATATTTACAAGAACCCTTCTTGATTTGAACACACAAACGTTACTTCAATAAGTATACTGGATTGGATGTGAAAAGCTAACCTGCTCCTCCTATTGGCCCGGAAGATAAAGTCAATGTTTGTTATAAATCTATTTCTTTCCTAACACACTAAAATTAGTTGATATTCTACTACCTGCGGTTGGCCAAATAACACCACGCGAATATTTAACTACGATGTAATAAAGATTTGAACTGTGTAATAATATACTTTTCTATTACAAGACTTAGTTTATTGAAAATTCTAATATAGCATTATATACATTTTCTTGAGCGTCACATTAGACAAAATGTAGTCTCTGCAAATATAGTTTTACCAACTTCAATGATGATAGCAATAACAATAATTATTCCCACTACATAATAGAAACTACGACCAGTCAAAATATTGCGTTTTGACTTTCGAAGTTTGAAACGCGTTTATTGACCCATTCGTATAAAAGATTGCTACCTGTCACGGACCTAGACTTTGGCTTGCTAGCTCCCGTGCGGCACCTAGTCCTCTAAGCAGCCCCTCGCGTGCTTTACTAGGTCAGCCTCCCAAAACGCTCACGAAAGAAAGCAAAGTGTCGGACAACCCTCGGCTTGAACGTGCCTAAGTGCAAGAGGAAAACCACACAAGTGTTGTTGATAGAGAACTCACTCTTTCTCACACTAAAGTGTTTACAATGAAGGCTTTTACCACTTGTTCCTTGGATGCAAATGAACTACTCTAAGCCCCTATATATACAAGTTGTCCAACCCGATGGACGGCTAAGATCTACTCAATCTAACGGCTATTATTTACAATCTAGATTATTCTAGGAATATCCCAAGAGATATTCCTCTCTAGAGAGTTCCATAGCATTCCACACTTGGACCTCTTTGACTCTCTAGAATGCCCCGCAATGTTCCGCACGGTTCCACGATCTTCCGGAAGGTTCTACACGAATCCGGATGGGCCAACAATCGTGGTAAACCTCATTAGCCCCGTCTCCCTGCCTAACGGGTGCTACATGCCTCGGCCTCGCTTGGTTAGATCGACGTCCCGCACGCGACAAGCTTGGCCGGTCCCAAAAGTCTTGTTCTCGGGCGCCTCGACACTCTTGGCTCGCAAGGTCATCGCCCGATTCTCCCCGACTCTTGGTCAAATTTGTGAGGGCGTGACATCCTCCCCCACCCAATTCGGCAACGTCCCCGTTGCCGTGCCTCCGCATCTTATGCTTTGGCCCCTTCGGATGCCTAGTCGTGCCCCCATTGCCCTCCGAAGTCCTCAACTTCCTTGGCATGGCCCTGACTTGGTCACCCGACTTGGATCCTCCCGGCCGAGTCCCTACTTCGGCCGCCTTGTTGGTGTGGACAGCGTCCTTGCAACTCCCCGAGTCCCTCTTGGCTTCGGCCGACACCCTCGTGCCTAACTTGCTTGGATCGCTGTTGACACCTCCTTGCTCGAGTCGCATGCTCGCCATGCGTCCCAGCTCCCCGCTTTCGCCTATCTCCTCGTCGGATATTATGGGCACCGAGCACTTCCCGTCCTGCCCAAAAAAATACACCGAGCTATGCATAGGCATAAGGATGGCATTGGTCTTACCCATGAAGTCCATGCCCAACACAAGTGTGTGGTCGTCCATCGGCACCACCGTGAAGTCTGCCTGGCCCTCCCAAGCACCAATTTGTAGCTTCACCGCTCGAGCTACTCCACGCACTGGCGTGTCTTTGGACGCCATCTTGACCCTCCCCTCGAAGGCCCTAATATTAAGCCCCAATTTCTTGGCCTCGGCCTCCGTCACGAAATTGTGGCTTGCCCCGGTATCGAGTAATGCCTTGGTCTCCTTGCCATTCACCTTTGCCTCGAGGAACATGCGCCCTTCGCATGGTCTCATTGGTGGTGGCTTCACTTCCATGGCATTCAATACTTGAATGGCCTCCGCGCCACTCAAGACTCGAGCAGCCCCAAGCCTCTGCTCGGGTGCTTCCTCCCCTTCTTGCGCCTCTCGTTGCGCAATCATGGCCGTGAGCATCCCCCTCTTGGGGCATTCCGACACCTTATGAGGCCCCCTACACAGAAAGCAACCCCCCTTGGGCACGAACGCTTTCTTCTTGTCCTCATAGTCCCGTCGGCCTTGCGTGGATCCCCGGTCTCGACTAGGTGATCGCCCCGCGTCCCGCTCACGAACATGGGTCTCTCCCCCACCTTTGGCTGAGCCCTCTTGCTCGCGCCTTGGAGCCTCCCTCAGGTACTCCGTGAGTGACTCGGCAACCATTATGGCCTCGTCCACCGACTTGACATCCCGACGTTGGACTTCCTGCCTAGCCCAACTTTGTAGCCCATCTATGAAGTAGAACAACCTATCATCCTCCGTGATGGTAGGGATCTGAAGAGTTAGCATCGTGAACTCGTCCACGTATGCCTGAATTGAGCCTCGATGCTTCAATTCCCGCAACTTCTTCCTAGCTTCATAGACCACGTTCTCGGGATAAAAGTGGCGCTTGAGTTCCCTCTTGAACTCCTCCCACGTGTCCAAGCCACGCGCGCCCCTTTCTATGTCGGCATGCACACGTCTCCACCATAATGCCGCAGTCTCGGTGAGGTAGTTGCTTGCGGTACGGATCTTGCACGCCTCCTCTACGATGCCTAGATCCTCAAAGTACCGCTCCATTCGCCAAAGATAGTCCTCCACTAGCTTGGCGTCCCGCTTGCCGTTGAACCCACACGGCCTTGGCACATCGATAGGCCTTTGGCTAGTCGATCCCCCTGTCGAGCTAGCTCCGTTGCCTCCCCCGCTTAGTGCCAATCTTCGGCATAATGCCACTTGCTCTTGCAGCGAATCCATGGCCTCCCTCATCTTGGCCACCTCGCCCCGCAAGACCTCGTTCTCGGCCCTTAGGACCTCGTTGGCTTCCCTCAATGCCTTCGAATCCTCCTTGATGGCCTCGAACTCCTTGAGAACTTGCCCCTGCAAGGTCTCAACAATATCACTTACCGTCACAACCTTCTCGATGTCGGCCTTGACCTTGTCGAGCTCCCCATGAACGTGCTCCTCTAGAGTTGTCACGCTCCCCTCGACGTCCTCGAGCCGCCCCCCTATGGTTGCAACGATTTGGCCCATCTCCGCGATGGTGCCTTCCAACGGACAAGGGTCTCGTGCCTTCGATTGATCCCGCTTCTTCCTCCCACCTTGGCTAGGAGCCGGCTCACGACCCCTCTCCTCGTTCACTTGCGCATTTGTCTCGGCCATCTTCACTAACTTTGGCTCTGATACCACTTGTCACGGACCTAGACTTTGGCTTGCTAGCTCCCGTGCGGCACCTAGTCCTCTAAGCAGCCCCTCGCGTGCTTTACTAGGTCAGCCTCCCGAAACGCTCACGAAAGAAAGCAAAGTGTCGGACAACCCTCGGCTTGAACGTGCCTAGTGCAAGAGGAAAACCACACAAGTGTTGTTGATAGAGAACTCACTCTTTCTCACACTAAAGTGTTTACAATGAAGGCTTTTACCACTTGTTCCTTGGATGCAAATGAACTACTCTAAGCCCCTATATATACAAGTTGTCCAACCCGATGGACGGCTAAGATCTACTCGATCTAACGGCTATTATTTACAATCTAGATTATTCTAGGAATATCCCAAGAGATATTCCTCTCTAGAGAGTTCCATAGCATTCCACACTTGGACCTCTTTGACTCTCTAGAATGCCCCGCAATGTTCCGCACGGTTCCACAATCTTCCGGAAGGTTCTACACGAATCCGGATGGGCCAACAATCGTGGTAAACCTCATTAGCCCCGTCTCCCTGCCTAACGGGTGCTACATGCCTCGGCCTCGCTTGGTTAGATCGACGTCCCGCACGCGACAAGCTTGGCCGGTCCCAAAAGTCTTGTTCTCGGGCGCCTCGACACTCTTGGCTCGCAAGGTCATCGCCCGATTCTCCCCGACTCTTGGTCAAATTTGTGAGGGCGTGACATACCGCCCTTCCTCTCGGCATAGAAGAGACTTGTCTCTATTTCTCTCTTTCCACTAAAATCCAACATAGAATATAAATACATTTTTTTTCCAGAAGAATATAAATTTAATTTAATATGTACGTTCGGTGGAAGGCCCACTAAGCTCCGGCTTGAAAATGATTCGACACGTGGGCCGTAAGACCAAATTAAGTTTCGAATATGTATGATCTTATTCAACTATCTTGATCATATTCACTTAAGTAGGAGTCTATTGGTGAATATACTAGTAATGGCATATCTTAACTTTGTAGACGCAATCATATTCATGTTGGAACTAACATCAATTTATTAACTGAGAAATGGAACTGAATTGAAGTGCCTATGTAGCTTATGTATTATCTACACAATAGTCTTCAGCCGCCTTAAATCCACTTGAATCCTTTTTTTGTTTGTCAAGTCATGTTTGATTTATCTTCCAATGCTTTTGTAAGTGCTTGAAAACTTTTGTTCCAATCAAGACTTAAACTGCTTCATGCATCAAATTGGGTTGTTGAAGTTGTTAATCACCAACAGCAGGCGATCAATATATATATATATATATATATGTGTGTGTGTGTATATATAATATATACAATATGTATATATTTACATGTATGCGTGTGTGTGTGTGAATTGATGTCATCACATCAGATCAGACCGTTCAAACTTGAATAAAGACTATAACCAAATGCATCTGGCTTCTTAATTATGTTAGGTTAAAGGGCATCGTGAGTGGGATATAAAGAGGATAGAGTAGAAGATTAGAAGTATGGAAGTAGTAATAAAAAGTTCGCAAAATGTTATTCAAATAGGATATATTATCTGATCTTTTTTTGCTGGTTGGGTTGGTGGAGAAAATTTATAATTTTTTGTTTGATTTGTTGGATGGTGGTCTTCGTAGTAGAAATTGGCTACTAAAAATTCCCTATAGATGCATCTACAATCGTTATTGCGTATGGTTTGGTTCATATTTGTTTTATGTATATCAACTAACTTCTAGAAAATGACGAATAAGAGAATCGAAGTTTGAAACTAGAAGTAAGTCCCAATCAGTCGTCAGGTAGCTATAGCTTTTAGTGAGAAGTTAGGTTTATTTCCAACACTTTTAAGACCAACATGTGCATGCCATAATTATCAAGACGTGGGGAATATCACGATTTTTCTTTCGACATTTTAATGAAAGAGCAGAAGTGGTCAATATGTACATGCAAGTATAAAAAATTCTAAATTATGCGTAACGTGGTAATAGTAACTTTCTGGCATTCGAAGCGACGACGATACAATACAAGTCTTGAGTAATAATAAGTGGTATCCATTGTAATATTAAGGCGTTAATTCAAGTTAAGAAGTAATAAATTCATTATACTGTTTAAGGAGAGTACAGCCACTGAAGTCACACTCCACCACCATTTCATGCATAAAAAGGAAAACAACAACGAATAACAAACCCTCGAATATATGAAACACATTATACTGCTGGCATATATTATATCCTCCATTCATAGCAGCAATTAATAATATATTTTCTTATTATTTGATGCGCCTGCATAGCGATAGTCCATCACCAATAGAAAGCTGAGAAAGCTCGATTCTTGAATCATGGGCTAGAAATTGATTCAAGTTCTTGAGGAAATCGCGGCTATCGCCTATCTTATCGATCCATTCTTGGCTCAGATCTTCGTCCTTGAGTGCTACGGTTCCTGACCAAAGTGTGTTGTCGTAGGCTATGATTCCTCCAACCCTAACCAGCTTCAGAAGCACTTCGTGGTAGTTTATGTAGTTCTCCTTGTCAGCATCAACGAACGCAAAATCAAAACTACCTTCTTCTCCCTGTGCAATTATATATTCTTATTAGCAGCACTTATTCATAATATAATAATCGATTATTCAATCAATCGTCTCACATTATCGATGAAATCCTTAATAGATGCCATAGCGTCGGAAGCAATGAACTCTATCTTATGTGCAACGCCTGCTTTCTTCATAAAAGGCAAACCCGTCTCATATGCTTCCCTATCTTGGTCAATTGCAATCACCTGTTTCCCCCCCAAATAAAATGAAGAAAAAGTTAACATGAATAATCTCATATATCTTAATATATATAATGCATGGTATCGCTTATTATAAATAATTACTTTTCCATCGTTGGGTAGAGCAAGTGCAGTTGCCAAGAGTGAGTAGCCAGTAAAAACTCCAACTTCGATGGTTTTCTTGGCATTCATGATTTTCAAGAGCATTGAGATGAATTGGCCCTCGTCAGCGGGCACATTCATTGCACTCTTGTGGTCGTATTTCTCAACGCTAGCCTCTCTCAGTTCCTTGAGTTGAAGATGCTCTCTAGGGTAAGCACTCGTTTCCAACAAGTACTGTGTTTATTTTGCAGATCAAAACATCAAAATTAATAAAGAATCTATACATGCAATTAGCCTACCCTACTGCGAATTCATTATTAGACGACTGTAGTGATAATATATGGACCTTTGTTAGAGCCTCGCTCTGCAAAATGGTGCAAGAGAATTTTTCTTTCATCTTCTTCGACAGTAGGCTGGTAATAAACTCAGATCAAGTAGTGTTATTTGGCCTTGGAAGGAAAGATGGAGTCCCTTGTTCCCATTTTGTATACTGGACAAGCATATTTATAGCTGGAAGTCCAATACGCAATGTTTTCCGACTTTATTTTCTTTTATTAACTATTGCGTTTTTTATGGTGTATCTACGGACAAGTACCTAATCATATAAAAAATTTGCATATCAGACTCCCTGTCAGAAAAATTTTCATATAAGTACCCATTCGATTGTGTGTTCAATTTTTCCGGTCTTGACGTACCTATCTGTATGTATATTAAGTACCATGTCACGCGCATATATAGTACCCACATATGGTACCTATATACGGTTTATATGGTACCTCAATGTGTGCTATATGATGTACCATTTTCTCAATGTATTACATACCACAATATGTTTCATATGGTACCTAATGTGTTCCATGACGTACTTGCGGCGGAACAGGTAGCAATGTGCAAAAAAAAAATTTATTCTGACATGTAACTGCATATAAAAAAGATCTGAAAGGGGTCTGATTTGCGAAATTTTTATATAAATGGATATTTATGTGTAAAATCCCGTTTTTTTATTACAGGTTTTATCGCTTATGCGAAGAAGCAAGATATATAATTGGGTAATAAGTTAGGTGTAACTGGGCTGTTGAGTTTCCCAAGTCATGAAGCGTCAGCAACGATTTGCTTTTTTAATAAGGCAAAAATTGTAATTATTAGTTTAATAATAGAGTTGGCTTAGCTACCACTAATTGCTTATTAAGTCAATGCTGCGTTATATATCAGGTCATATTTTATCTTCCCACGACGCACACACTTAACGAGCATGGAGCTTCCAACAAATAATATCTCGAAGTGGGTTATATTGAAATAACGAATAAGTTGATATAAGTCATAACTATAGGAAATTTAATATCATTTGGGTAATGTTACAACAGTTGGCATATATACAAACATGCATATATAATAGTCTTATCGATGTATATGGTTTACCAACTTGGAAGCATCTTATTCGAATTACTCTTCATTGGTCATATAGTACAATATAATATAACCAACGAGGGAAATGCGTTAAGGATGAAACGTATAATAAACATGGCAATTAGTCCTTAAGCAAAGTCCACTGCTGATGAATCATGAAGTTTATTTAATTTTAATATCCTATGACTTTTGAGTTTGCTTAGCTGGAATAATCGTGATGTTCGACCTAAGTAGTAGCATCTAATTTAGTTTTAGACTTAAATAAATAAATAAATAAATAAAAGCACTTCCACATTTAAACAGGGCCCACATTAGTGTATATGTAGATGGCCCACGTTTGGTTGAAGAGCCCATATTTAAAATCCAGTAAATGAGCCCATATTTTCAAGAGTGTTAGCCCGTTAGGGTTTTTGATAAATGCCGCTTTATGTTCTTTCTTATTATTCCACCGACGATCTGCAGCTGCGTTGTTTTGCTCGAGGCGAACGAACCTCAACTTTGTCCAAGTGAAATAATGGTATGATGTACTCATTGAGAAAGAAGCCGAAGTATCAGTCGCAAGTGTTTAAACGTTGTTGCGTTTTGGTTTTATTTCTTATGTTGATTGTTATTTTGTTTTCTGCTGAATGTAACAGGTGAAGTACTCGAGAGAACCCGATAACGCCACTAAGTGTAATCCATTTCTGTATTATATATCTACATATTCTTTGTTTAGTTAGAGTTTTATTTTTCTGATTCTTCGATATTTTGAGGGGATTAATTTGGTTGTTACAGCATGCAAGGCAAGGGGATCTGATCTCAGGGTTCATTTCAAGGTGAAATTTGTGTTTGTGCTTCTGTTCATTTATGTCATATCCATACCGTTGGTTGTACTTTGCCTATTTCCTGCCTTTATCGGTGCAAGCTTAGGAATAAAAAGCATTGATTTGTTTCCATTTGTACGCTCTCCTCTTGTGAACTTGAGGATAGAAAATGGCAAATTTGTCGGGTGGGTGAATCAACTGTTTTTGTTTACTGTTGCATAGCAGCCATGTTGTCCAACATGAGTGCTGGCGTCTATTCTTCCCAATGTTTTTTTTTTGTGGAATTTGGCTTTTATCCTGTTAGAAAACCAGGGATCTGTGTTTCTTTTGTAATCAGGTCTCTCGTAAAATTCAGGTATAGAAAATGGCAATGTTATTGGGTGAACCGCCTGATTTTCCTTTTTCAGATTGACGGTTCAGTGAACAATGCAATATTAATGCCTATTTTTGGCGATTTTTGGGAAGTTCCCTTGTTGTTTTGGCGCAGATTGATTGTTTTATTGATGCGGTTTCGTTTCTTGTGAAACTTTTCTTACAGAATACCAGGGAGACAGCACATGCCATTAGGAAGCTTCCTCTGACGAAAGCTAAGAGGTACTTGGAAGATGTCATCGCACACAAGCAAGCCATACCCTTCACTCGCTTCTGTGGAGGTGTTGGAAGAACTGCTCAGGCTAAGAACAGGCATTCAAACGGACAAGGAAGATGGCCTGTGAAGTCTGCCAAGTTCATCTTAGATTTACTTAAGAATGCTGAAAGCAACGCAGAGGTTGGATAACATTAAGAATCTATTTCTTTCGACCTTTTACTTTTGATCGTCCATTCCACTCGAAGAACTGATAGTTGGTTTTTCGGTGGGGCAGGTGAAGGGCTTGGACGTCGATACTCTCTTCATTTCTCACATTCAGGTTAACCAGGCGAGGAAGCAAAGGCGCCGCACATACCGTGCTCACGGGAGAATCAACTGTGAGTTCTCACTTATCTAATTCATATTTGTCTTATCTGATTTCCAAACTTTTTAACTTGCTGGTCAATGGATTGATGTTATTGGCAAACCGACACAGCTTATATGTCGTCGCCATGCCATATTGAGCTGATTTTGTCCGAGAAGGAAGAGTCAGTCAAAAAAGAGGTTTGCTTAGTACTTACTGTTACATATATTTTTTCGCCGATGAATCAGAATCACATTCAAACTTTGGGTTTTTTATTTTCCGCAGCCTGAGTCACAGTTGGCAACTAGCAAAGCGGGGAAGGCGTGAGCTTTATTTATATATATAATAAGTGAAGTATTTGCTCTGTGTGTTGGATGCTGATCTTTGTTATTTGTGTTTGCTGGGATTTTCAACTGTGCCTTTTGTTGGGTGTGAAGATCTGCTAAGTTTGATTATCTCTTTCGTGATCGTTTTTACATACCATTAATATGACGACTTCAAATAAAATACTATCACTCTTTAACGCAGATAGTATGAGTGAATAGTGATTCTCATTGCACACATTTTTTTATTGTATTACAAAATAAAGGCTAATAAATGGTTTCAAAATCCGAGTTGTGGGTTAAGTCCAATTTTCCCAGCTATTTTTCCCTTTGTTAATTTATGGGCTAAGCCCAATAGCAAACACTAGGCTAGGCTAGGCTAAAGCGGCTAGGCCCCGCTGGTGAAGGCCACCATTGATATTACAATTTCAACTCTGCTCAAGGCTCAAGCTCAGCTCAAGCTGTTCACTTGGTTGATCCGATGCTGTACTAAAACCTCTAGCTAAATTCGTCGCCTCTGCAACTAAAATTTTCAAAACCCCACTGAAGTGGTCAACCAAATGCCCCAAGTTTCACGAAGAAGCAATCGATCATCGCGCCAAACGTCTTCGCATGGGGACAGTCACCAACGCCGCAAAGACGGAATTCCGCTTCCCAAATCCCGAAATTCCGGCCGTGGAAGCTCTGCTTTTCGTCAGGGAGCCACTATTATATTATCTGCTGCCATTGTCATCCTCTTGACGATAGCATTGTACACGAATGTATATTTAGTAAATCGAATGGATACCAAGACTGTCAAACCTCGTAGCGTTACGCCATTGCCAGCTCCAAAGCTCATGGATCTCCCTATGGTGAACAAAATTTCTTCTTAGTGTATCGTAGTTTATATGTTTTTAGCTTTAATTTCCCCATTTTTCTTTCAGTTTGCCGGAGAGCACAGGGAGAGTTTGTATTGGGGAACATATAGGCCTCATCTTTATTTTGGAGTTCGTGCGCGGTAATTTCATCAAGTTTTTATTTCCTTTTTTTTTTTGCAATTTTTCAACTTTTGAGTTCAACGCAAACATTGGGTGATAAATTCTCCGCTGTCAGGACTCCACAATCTCTGCTTGCGGGCTTGATGTGGATTGGTGTTAAGGGTGGCAGGTATTCCATGAGACATGTTTGCGAGAATTCAGATGATCTTAGGACATATGGTTGGACTCATCATAACGGGCGGGATTATGGGCGGCAAGTGTTGGTTGACCAAGAATTTACACTGACCACGAGCTTTCTGAAATCAAACGATGAAAACAGCGGATATGGAGGAGACTGGGCAGTTCGAATTGAAGCACAAAGCGAAATGTAAGTTATGCCAAGCTTGGATTTGCTGATTATTATTAGATGGAGATGTATGGACTTTTCATGTTTTAGCTCTTTTACCCTGATGTTGAATATCATTGAATAATTCATGTTTTGGATGGTAAGGTCTAAGTGCGACATATTTATGCTGAAGAAAAATATGTGTTTCATTATATGATGAGTAGTTTCTGTTCAATTAAAGTACCATGGAAACTCCTTTATCATGCAAATGAAGAAATTGGCCTTGAGCCTATGTGTTCTAAATGGGTATTGATGAAGCATTAAGCTGTATTTATGGACATATTTCCTTTGAGACTTTTGGTATGACGTGTGGAAATTACACTTTTATGTTTGTCAAGGCCTGCTCTCAGCCTACTGCCATGTGTTCTTTGCTAATGAAGCATTAAATGTTTTCGGCATTTCGTAGCCTACATGAAGAAACGCCAAAAGTTGTGCATTTGTTCTTCTATATGGCTGATGAAAGTGGAACTTCAATGAGTCTTGGTGCGACAACCTCAAACAATCCAGATCATCATATCTTGGCATTTGGTTCTCGAAGTGATGTTGGTAAATGGGCTCTGCATTTAGAATCAAAGGTAACTTTCTTGTGGGAAATAAGTTGTATTTTTTGAGCATGTGATCATTTGAGGTCAAAGCTGCTGCAATGATGCAATGTCCTTCACTAAACTGCGATTTTCATTCAGGCATATATGCAGTATTTAGTTTATAGAAATTAGCGAGTGAGTCACGCGTGAGCATCTTGCGAACGCGCATATTCGTGATCTTACGTACAAATGGCGGAGTTGGGGAGGGTAAAATGTGTTATTTGGTGAAATCATACATTATGAGCTATTCGACCTGAAAGAAGGAATCGTGAGTTCATGTGCACTTGTGTTTGTAGTTTATAATTTCTATATTTAGGTGTTGAAAGTATCATCTTTCCTGAGCATTTGCATAAAGTGATCCCTTTCAGTTATTTATTATAACATTAGTAGACATGAAGCATGTGGCAATCTTTTTGTAGGATGAGTTCGAGTTTCATTATGCGGGTTTCTCAACACATCACTTTCACAATTTATCAGATCTTGTCCAAATTAACTTAGGAAGTCAGGTGAGTTGGATGTATCTTGAGTTAGTTTGTCGCTATTTTGCCATGTTTCTATCATTTTTGCTAGTCACTTCAACTCTCTTTCTTTTTTGGGTTCAGATCAATAAATTGGGCCGGTTACAGCTTTCAGATACATCTGATCGTTCTCCCAACATTCTTGTTTTCCAGGTCTTCCATTTATGAAATTTTCAGAAGTTTTCTTGCTAAGGGTTCTTATGCTCCTTATTATCTTGTCATACTTGGCCTCATGTGCCTTGACCTGCAATTCTTTTTCTTATTCAGATCTCTGCAATGCTTCCATTCACGGCTGATATTGCTTTTGTATCGAGAGGTTCTAGTTCAGAAGCCGAGGAATGTTCCAAAAGCCTTTCTGGTATAGTTTCCCCCCCCCCCCCCATTTTGAGATGATATTTTAAAATTGGTTGTACATGTATAAGTCAACGATGTGTATTCCAGTGCTGAATCATTCAGTCGTATGGCCACAAGAGTCACAAGTTCGTATTACATCTCTGATCTCTACTTCCACCAGGTGAATCATTCAGTCGCCTTCTTGAACAGAAGCAGAAAGACTTTGATGATAAATTCCAGAGCTGCTTTAACATGCCTGGCGAGGTATCTGTTAAGTGATCTTATTTGCCTTATGATTGATCTTAAACTGAATCGTGTTGGATTGGTTGCTAATATGCTCACAGTTGTAACTGCTGACTAACTGTTTATGATAGAAGCAAACTATGGAATAGTAACAAATAGCAGAATCACTGCGCAAAGCCTATTACTTTTTTTGTTTCCTTCATTTTTCACTTCTTTGTTGGGCTGCTTAAGTGAGTGTTTCTTAGGTAAATTTTCTTTTTTTTTTATATTGGCTTTCAGCTTAGTTCTGAGGCTAAGACAGTGGCCAAGGCTGCTCTTGGAAATCTGTTGGGTGGGATTGGCTACTACTATGGCCAATCGAAAATTTCTCTTCCCCCAATGCCTGATGTGAGTTTGGTCTAATTTGTTCACGGGTCTAATCTTCAAGACTTGTCAATATGGCAAGTCCATATTTTGAATATAAGAACTACATTTTTCTTCCCGGCTCGCTGATTAAGTCTTTGATGAAATGAACCACCTTCCGCTTTGTCGATGTTATTGCTATGGTTTGTAGATGTTTGAAAAGTAAGCTGTGGATTATCATCTCTTGCAGCTTGAATCTGTTGATAACTTCATTTCATACTGGCCAGCAGAGCTATACACTGCTGTACCAAGTCGACCCTTTTTTCCAAGGGGATTCCTTTGGGATGAAGGCTTTCACCAGCTGCTTATCTGGTGAGTCGACTTTATGTTTGTTTTTCATTATTTGTTGTAGTTGGCTCCATTGTATATTGTTAAGTGTGTGTCCTACAGAAGAAAAAATACTATAAAAATAATCCAACCATCTGTTTGTTAATGCTCATATTTCCTTTTCAATTTTAATGTGCATAGGCGCTGGGATGTACATATATCTCTAGATATTATTGGCCACTGGTTAGACTTGATGAATATAGACGGATGGATTCCACGTGAACAAATTTTAGGTGCCGAGGCCTTAAGGTGACTCTGTGAATTTCTCTATGCACTGATATTATGCTGTGTAAATTTACTTCGTGAAAAACAAAGAGTCTTATTCACATTTATCTGCAGTAAGGTACCACCAGAGTTCGTGCTTCAGCATCCAACAAATGGAAATCCACCTACACTATTTTTGGTTTTACGAGGTTATCATTGTCATCCGAGTGTAAATGTTTTCATCAAGTGCTACTTTCGATTATGATGAAAATAAAGATTCTACTATTTTGAGAATTTTGCCAAATGATTAATTTAGCATTTGAAAAAATAAATTCATGTGGAAGAGTCTAGTCAAATTGTGAAAGTCGTCAAATTGTGAAACTCTGTTCTTATCCTGATCTTTTTTTGTCCTTCAGATCTGGTCAGTAAGATTAAGAAGAATAAGTTTACTGCCCCAGAAAGAAACGTCGTCTCCACCTTCTTAAGAACAGCATCGGTTAGACTTGATGCATGGTTTGAGTGGTTTAATACGACTCAAGCAGGTGGGGACTTGCACCATATCTTACATCTGAATTATCCCTGCTTGTCCAAGCAATCCACTCGAATATCCACTCTTTCCATTAAGCTTTGATATTAAATCTTCTCTGTTTCTACTGTGATTGGTGTTTTATCTTGCAGGGAAAATGACCAATACATACTTTTGGCATGGAAGAGACAATACCAATGTACGAGAGCTGAATCCAAAGGTTATCATCGACTTGACCCAATTAGTTAGCAGCTTAACGCCTTATCTAAATAGATTGTAGAATATGTGGAGCTTTATTTGACTTGATCGTTGAACATAAAAAATTGCTCGAATTCCTTCGTCTGATTTATCAAAGTACTGTTCTGGTATCCGCAGTCACTTTCTTCTGGGTTGGATGATTATCCCCGTGCATCACATCCTAGTGATGATGAACGTCATGTGGATCTTAGATGTTGGATGCATCTTGCAGCAGAGTGCATGAGTTCCATTGCGGAAGTTCTTGGTGACAATTATATAGGAAAGGTGTAAACCTAGCTTTATCATGTAATCTGTGTATTTTGGTATAAAGGTATGCATAATATACATGTATCACTATGCAGGAGTACGGATTGAAAGCAACGGCTCTTTCTGATTTTGAGCTTTTAAACCAGGTATCTCATTTTCTCTGGTCAAACGTATAGGCCAAGAGAACTGATTAGATACTAAGGGGGATTCTGATAAACCTGCAAATTTCTGTTCTGCTACTTTTTTGTGCAATTTTTTCTCCCTTTTTCTTTCTCCAGCTGCACTTGGATTCTGCAAGTGGAATTTATTTTGATTATGGAAATCATACGGAGAAGGTATTGTTGGATAGTTGCTTTAAGTAATTCACCATTGTCATATTTGTTTTAAGTCTGGATTTGTGGTTTTGTATTGCTTAGGCTGTCGTCATGTCTGAAATTTTGCTTTCTTGCAAGGTACAACTAGGTTGGCGACTTGTAGAGTTTCCTGGAGACTATCCAAAACGTGAACTTGTAAGAGAAGTTCTGGAGACACCTGTGCTGAGACTCGTTCCTCATGTTGGCTATGTTAGCCTCTTCCCCTTCATGGAAAGGCTAATACCAGCTGTGAGTTCGTTCATTGACTGGTGCTTTTAATGCTCTGCTAAAATGTTTCTTTCATTACAACTCAAAAAAAAAGTTTTTTTAATCTCCCACCTAAGGATTCATGGATATTAGAGAAACAGCTTGATCTCATCTCAAACTCTAGCGCACTTTGGACCAAGTATGGACTTCGATCTCTTTCTAGGACAAGGTAACTGCAAACGCTTTTAATGTCATAAACCTGCTGATTTCTTGTGTGTCCTTCAGCTTCTAACATTAGTTTGGACCATGAATTATGAACTCACTAGCTCGTTGTACATGCAACGAAACACGGAGCACGACCCACCTTATTGGAGAGGACCAATATGGATGAACATGAATTACATGATTCTTTCTGCCCTTGATTTTTATGCTGAAGGTAATAAATGTTCCAACGAGTGCTTTTTTCCATGCTAAATCCTTTCTTTACTTGGGCATTAAGTTTGAAAAGGAAATTGTTTTAGTCGACGGGCCATACAGAAACCAAGCCAGGATGATCTACAATGATCTGAGGAACAACCTGATCAGGTTATAATAATATGAGCTTCAACTGCAAATGAGTGTTTCTACCTAATGATAATCACATTTTATTCCATGATTGACAATATTAATAGCCAGGCCTGCCTTTTTTTTTTCCTGTGACAGAAATGTGGTGAAAATTTATAACGAGACGGGCTTCTTTTGGGAACAATATGATCAAAGGAACGGCAAGGGAAAAGGCACACGATCGTTCACTGGGTGGACATCGCTTGTAGTACTAATCATGGCTCAAGCATATCATTGACATCCTATCTACTTGTTTGTATGAATGAGAAGCATTCTCATCTATATATTTCTATCAATAACAATTTTGTAGGTTGGTGGGTTGATGATACATATATATTTACTTCTAATAAAATTGAGTGAGTAATGCATTTTGTGTTGAGACAAACAATAAAGCTGTTGCTGATCTTTCGTCGTTTCCTTTTTTCTTTCGTTTCTTTGACATACGCTCAAGTTTTGTAGGCTAGGGATTTTGATTGAGTTCCTTGGTCTTACCATTGGTTTGATTTCTATAGTGAGTTCTGTAGGCTGCTTTCGACTTAGTTTGAGAGGTGAAGTTATTCAGTGAAAAAGGAATCATCTTCATCTCTTTGAACTATGCCTGGATACTTTACAATGCAAAACTAGTTTTATTTTCAGCTTGGCTCTCATCTCATATTGGAAAAAGATCTGACGC
This sequence comes from Craterostigma plantagineum, assembly GCA_027422505.1. NCBI lineage: Eukaryota > Viridiplantae > Streptophyta > Magnoliopsida > Lamiales > Linderniaceae > Craterostigma > Craterostigma plantagineum. Next base: position 5,362,654 of record JAPQWV010000054.1, on the reverse strand, counting down.
CAGACTTCGTACAGAAAATTCAGAAGCATCCCCAAGAAAAAAAAAAAATCTATGTTTGCGTTATTTATGCGTCTTCTTCTGTCTTTCCCTTCTCTAGCATATCCTTATACGTGCACTTGATGCATTCAGAATCATCAGACACAGGCGATGACAAAGCAGATCTGTAAGAAGAACTCATCGGAGAATAATAATCCATGCCACTACTATGATCGCAGGCTTGTAGGGAATCCAGTTTCTTCACTGGTGGTCTCGGGCCAACTTGATAAGCGTCCGTAAGAGGAACTTGCTTCTCTATCCCTTCCAAATCTGAATTTTTCTTTGGAATATCAGATATGATACGATCAGCGTAGCTTACCTTATGCTTGCAGCAAACGTCGACTGCAATCTCCTTTTCCTTGGCGTTCTTCGACCCCAAGGGAGTCAAACGAGATAAGACAAAATTCAACCATGAAATAAGATGAACGAGTATCCAATCAAGGAACGGGACCCTATGCATGATCATGGGCAATCTGCTCAACCCATAATCAAATTTTTCTGGTAAGATATCTGCAATGCTAATCAGCCTGTCGATCTTATCAAAAACACGCCCCGAGCGTGGGAAAACCGTCTCTGTAAAGATTACGATGTTGAGGATATGATCGTCCATGAAGCAGAGTACTGTAAGAAACTGGTCAAGCATTCCATGTACTAGGCTATACAATGGGCTAAAGAATTTAATCATGGTTTTCAGTGAAGATCCCAGAGATCCATCCAAGCTTTGCAGTTTTGTGGAAGCTTTGAACGCAACGACCATTAAGGAGGAAGCGCACGTGGAGAGTGGACGGCGTCTCTGTTTCGTTCTTCTGTCGAGCTTTGTTTCCTGCTTGGTCCAAGTTTTGTAAGAGATTGAGGTGAAAAAAAAAAAAACATAAGCCAAAGCATACTTAAATTCCTGAATGTTCATACCATATCCATAGAAGTAACGCCATATTTGAGGATCTTGGAAGGAAGCCTCCCAATGCATGTTAGAGTTCTCATTTTCTCATTTATTGTCTTGATAATTTTTTTTTGAAATTTGTATGGAACTCATTTCAATGAGTAATTATCGCCATCTTGAACAGAAATACATGAGATGAGGAAGGAGATAATGTGGTCATCATTAATTGTAGCTGACCCTTTCTTTCATCACTTAAAACAGAGGGAGGATTTGTGCCAATTATAGCCATCGGATGAATTCTCTACTACACAACGTAAGCTTGTGGACATACATAGGTAAGTTAACAATGAATTTCATGCAAAATATTCATCAAATAAATATACACACCACCAACCAACTGAAAGAAGGGTAAAACACCACGTCTGCATTAGCTTCCCATGTTCGAAACATATGAAGGATTGTATGTATACATACGAAGAGGAAGAGAGCTAAGGTACTACCAGCAGCAAAAAGCAGAAGGCCATTTAAAGGAGAAAGAAGAAGGAAGATGCCCTGTTCTTCGTATGTAATCTGCACTCTCCGAAGTCTTGATGGCCTTTTCGTTAAGTTTAGCTTCTGCATTTGCTCGTTTCTCCTCTGCTATCCTTCGAGTCGACGCCAGTTTGTTTGTGTACTTCTCTTGCGCTCGTGCTTTTAGCCTCTCTGCCTTGACCTTAAACGCCCATGGAAAAATGATATTATGTAAGAAGAAAAGCATCTCTATTGACTGTTTGCCTGATGTAATAAATAAATACCTCTACTTTTCGCATCTCCATCTCAGCTTTTCTCTTCTGATGATTCTCCCATGCTTGTATCTTCACTTCTTCGCGTTTATACCTATAAAAAAGAACATCAAAACCTCTCCTTTTTGCTTGCTTAATAATTAAACCTCCTCAAAAAGCTCTATAAATTATTACCTGGCCGTGTACTTGGCACGTTCTGCCTCGTCCCACGCCACAGCCCTCGATTCCAAAGGGCTCATCTTCTTCGCTATATCACGGCCGCCGCCGCCCTTATTGTTGACAGCGACGGTACTGTTACTCTGCTGGCCTTGTCTGTAAGAACCGTTTTCCCTACAAGGCTGCTCAGCCGCGACGACGGCGACGTTCTGCCCATTATTACTGCCGTCGTTATTACAGCGCCGGACGGGAGACAAAGCACCCGAAGACATGGGACTTCCGACGGCAGGCGTCGTCGCCCTTATGGGCGTGGCGGTTCTCGACGGCTCTTGGCTAGCTATGGGAGTCATCTCCGTGCCCATATCTCTCACACATATAGACCTCACGGCGGCGTTCTTGGAAGTGTTGTTACTGCTGCTGTTCGCCGGCTTGTTGATCCTCCACACCGACGTTTCTTCTCCGCAGTCGACTACGTTCTTCGTCTCCATCTCAAACTGGTCGGCCCCACTCGATTCGTTGTCGTCGTCGTCGCTGGAGTAGTCTTTCTTGGGAACCGGCGGCGCGATTAGTCTCCTGTCGTCGGCGTTGGAGTTGCGCGGAGAGGCTTTGGGGTGGCTCATCTTGTCTCCTCCCCTCGAAAGGTTCACCAGCCACTTTTGGGCGTCGTCCCACTTCGACGGCGTGGGCTTTCCCAGGGCGGTGCGGTGGTGGTGCGACGAGCTGCGGTTCGCCCCGCCGCCGCCGTTGTTTTTGTGGAAGTCGAAGCTCATGCAGCTTCCTCCAGGGATTTCCTGGGCGCTGCTGCCATTGTTGACGCAGTTCTTGTCTTCGATGGATCTCATTATGTTTGGTCTCTTGCGAAGGCTAGTAAAAGATTTGTTGATTGATCTAAAGGAATGGAGAACTTAGAAGAGAGAGATAGAGTTACTGAAACATCTCATATGTTCCACTGATGAAGAGACCTCTTCGAACCTGCAGTGGATACATGTAATGACAATACAATCAGTGAAGGAAGCGAAGAAAGAAGAAAAGGAACTGATAAAAAAAGGAATATATCTTTAGTTGAATTCGTAATGCTTATTAAGCAAAACTTAGATCTAGGCAAAGCCATAACAGATGAAACAAATATAATGGGCTGCTGCTGCAAGAACTTCAGGACTAATTGCATGAGCTGGTGAAGAGAAAGAGGTAGTACATCATACATTACATTGAATATTTCCTATGAAGAAGTCTTAAAGCAGAAATGAGCAGAGAATAAAACCTTGAAACCACCAAAAACTTAAATTTTTTTTTTCAAGCGATGACAGATAGTGAGTAAGACGATGAGATCCACCACCACCCACCGACTATAACTATAAAATACTCAGATATTCATGGTAAAAAAAAGCAGAAGCATCCATCAGATGGGATTGTTTGTCGCAGTAAAAAAATAATGGGGAGGAGTTCTTGCTTTTGTCATCATTTACTCACTTTGGAATCTAAGGTAAGAATTCAGCGAGTATCACTATCAACTCTTTAATATGATATGTAATAATTGTCTGACATTCGTTTCAGATAATATTTAAAGAGAGTTGTAGTACTAATATCTAATACTGTAGAAAGAAAAAGGACTTGCATGGATGTAAGCACTGGGTAAGGTAAAGAAACTCTCGACTCTCGATACGGTGGATATGCATGTATAAGTATAATTTGCACAATGAAGACCCTTTCTTACACAGCCATAGAAAGTATCCAATGATGCTTTGTGTAGGTAGAGATCTGCCATATGCATGTAATGTAAGAACAAAGTATTATGTATGTGTGGGTCACTTTGGGGCCATTTTCTGAGACGTTTCACATGCCATTAAGGATGGGCAACAACCTCAATACAGCAGCACAATGGGATCGAATACGTGTACTCTTTTCTTTTTTAGATTATATTATAATTACATTGCTGATCGTTCTATTATTTACACTTCAACTTTGAGTTCAGTGGGAATTATTTAGTACATGATAATATTTATTTATTTTGTGGATCGAAAGCCATGTGCATATATAGCTTATTGTATTCCGTTTGGCGCAAGTTGCGTAGGAACAACCATGTGCGCTTTGCCCCGCACACATCCAAACGGAGCATTAATGTGTTATTTGTTTTGTTTCGTAACTTTTTTTGCCCTTTAATTTTCTTATTATCTGATTGAATAATCTTGATTGAGATAACGTCGAAATCAAGAAGGGATGAAATGCATCGAAAGAAAAAACTAATATCTGTTCTATTAATTGTCCGGAGTGGTCCTCAATAATTCGAAATGAAACATATACAAATAAATCACAAATAGAAAGGATAGTGGCTTTGGCTTGTGAGTTGTTGTATGATTTGTATCTATAGAAGAAAAATACACATCGTGCAGTTAGATGATGTATTATTCATGTACTTCTTGTATGAGAAGACGTTATCAATTTCTTTCTATGATGGAATAATAAAAGCGACTTGTTATCACCGGGGACCGTCCCTTATTTTAGCCTAGGACTATACATTTTTATTTACTTGGGGACGGTAAAAATTTTGTAAGAAGGAAACATAAACAAGTGTAAATCATTTCGATCTTGTTATAATTAGTAGAAGGAAGATATTCCGAGGCCCACTAGTTCAGGCGACAAAATCCTAGCTAAACCATATATATTTTCTTGGAGCTGCTCTTGGATTAAATTTGAGCAGCAAAACCTGATACATCAATGGAGAAGGATGAAAGCTTTCCTTACATTCTCTTCTTTATATATAGCTAATAGCTGGCTACCAAGAATGGGAGCGTAACTTGGTTGAGATGGTTAGTAAACTCAACATTCAAGGTGGAGATGATCTTTTTACCTTTGATTATATATTTCCCTTCCACATTTTCCTCAAGATCAGAACCTCAGTTTTGCATTCAATCAACTCAAAGTTCATACCTTGTATCCATGTTTTTTCGAAAACGAGCACCTTCCACCTTCTACAAATGGCCCGTCTTCAGGTAGTGTATTTGGAGTCTTTTTGGCGATTTTTTTGGAGGGCTAAAATCGCTTCTTTGTTTTGTGGTCATCGGAGGATTTCAAGAGTCTGTGTTTGTTGAACTATATATGCTTTCTCATGCAAAGCATGCAATAAATTTTCCAGCCAGTTTATAAGGTAAGTAAGAATATCCAATAGATTGCGTATCCTTCAAAGAAAAAAGCCAACAACGTCAGCGCCATGATAATATATGAATATATATCCTAATCAAGTTTTGCATAGAGCCAATTTGCAAGAATTCGTTTCCTTCACGTTAGTCCATCGAACTATTAATTCATTTTATATGCAACGGGTTTATGCTCTCTTGAAGAAATTCGAGTTCGATGATCATGGGAGAATTAAGGTGCGGTATCACGTATCGGCATCTTCTGTTAGCACCATAATTTTTAAGAATACCACCAATAATAATTAAATGCATATCCATTAATTACACCTCTTATCTTATTGCAAGACAACAAAGAAACTGTCGACGTTTCCATCCCAAAGTTCTCATCTTTGCTACCGCTAACGCCACCGCGATGAACATTTCAGACAACCTTCGCAATTCACTTCTGCTGTTCACACTGTGGTACATGTTAATATAAGTACTGGGATACTTCATCGTATTCAAGAAATGGGACAAGAAGTACAGGTCAGAAGCTTCAAGCTGTTTAATGTCTCTAGCTCATGGAACGCCTGCGCTAATTCTAGCCCTTCTCTCAATCTTACAATCCCAGAAAAACGCTGTCCAAATCGATCTTACCCGCCCAAACACAGCCTTCCAAAACATAGTCCTTGAATACAGCATTGCTTACTTCTTTATGGACCTTTTGCACTACATGATCTTGGTACCAAGCGATGTGCTATTCATCGCACACCACTTAGCCACACCTATGTGCTAATGACGTGTAGGTACCTGTTTGGCTACGGAGCCATTGCTATCCTGGGAATTCTTGTCCTTGCTGAGGTTACGACTACTTGTCAGAACACGTGGAGCCTTTCGAGGTACAGAAGGGTCGACTCTACCATGGCTACAAGTGTTTTTGAGTTCTTGTCGCCGATTTTATGCATACTACACCTTCATAAGGGGCATTCTTGCACCATTTGTTGTCTATAAGATGGGGTTGTATTTCACTGGTGGTGTGGTAGATAGTGTGATTCCCAGGTGGGCTTGGATTTCTTGGTTTTCTGTGACTGCTGTAGGGATTGGGGTAAGCATGTTGTGGGTTCTGCATCTTTGGGTTGACTTGTACGGACAAAGGTCGAATAAAACGGTATAGCTGACCAAGCATTTGTAAGAAAATATCGAATATATTGCATTGTTTGAGAACTTGAGTCTTCCTAGATATTAGCTAGGAACTGTGGTTACCCTAAATGCATCTCGTTCAGTTGTTAGGGTGATGAAACAGGACAGTTACGAGTAAGATGCGAACAAATAATATATTTTTAACTCACCACAAAGTTAAAAACATAAGAAACAAACTGCAAACATGATATAAGAAAAAGGTTACATGCAGAAAGCAGTGGGAAGGATCAATGACACACGTTCGACCACCATAATCAAGAGGGGGCGTACCTTCATGTATGATGTGAGTAGCTGAAGAGCCTTCAATGCCTACGACAAGACCCAGACTCTACCTTGCTTTGCTTCTCCTGTGTATCCTCTCTTGTTTTTTCTTTCTAAATTCTGATAATTGAAGCACTTGACAACTCTGGATTCTCATTGTAATTGATCTCCATAAAGAAACCGCCCCCTTTGCCTCTTGCAAGTCGCCCTGGATTAGCACACATGCACTTGTGCTGTCTTTCTCCATCGTTTTCTTCCCCAGTTGTCAACACCTGTTACAGGGAAAATATATTTTAGAAACAAAATATTAATAGAATGCAACAGTGATCCTTGTTGAATCGTGCACATCTAAGTTTCCATTGATAATTGTGCTTGTAGAAATGCATACCTTAACGAAAGTGGCCAAGTCAGAAGGTAAAATCAGTATGTCTGGAATTTTTTCTATTTGCAAAGCTTCTTTTGCAAGAGAGAAATCCAACGGGACGCCTTCTGCAGGTGGGTATAGAGGATAGAAGCTACTCCCAAGGAAACGTGTGAAACAGAAAGTCAATGCGGAAAAAGGTAAAAACCAAACATGTTAAAGCTTATATGTGAAGCTAAACAATTCATAGTTAAAGTACCTGCGTTGGTTCAGGAGATGTTTTGCTAAATTAGTTAAGCGCTGCTTGGATCCACCCTGAGGATTTCGGCAGATCTCCTCAGCGCTTAAATGTTTCAATATATCAACTGTGCACAAAGCTACATTCACCTGTTAATGAAGCTGAACTGAGATATTTTTCGAGTCACCATTACTGATACCATATCAAGAGCAGCGGTTGCCTTATTTGGCAACCTAAACACATTGTGTTGCCAAAAGTTTTTTCATTTTTATTCAGTCTTCTATTGCCCACCTCGAAGCAGGCATATTAGATCACTGGGCGGGTGGTTTAGATTCTCACTGAGTAAATTTACCTCATTTGCAGAGAACTTTCCAGGATTAGAGACGCTGTAAATCTGTTGAAATCACAAAATTATACGGGAGTGAAGTGAGTACAATGCTATACGGAAAAGGTACTCCTATGATCATGACCATCTGCTGTACCTGATGATTGAAATCTGAAGGATGAAATTCAAAAGGAGGCTGCTCAAGAAGAGTGTACCTTAGTGTCGCATTATGAGGAATGTACAGCATCATAATATATCTAGACTAAAAAACAAAAATAAGTCACCTGAGGGAAAACAAAGTCGTGATTTGCATCCTTGATGGAAGGCACAAGAACAACTTGAGCTGATTGACCCATGCACTCGACATAATCTCGAAGCTACATAAACAACAATATTAATACACAATGTTGACTAACTGAACACATAAATGTTATTTCATATTATAGAATAACCTTCCCAAGGATCTCAAGCTGGAAAATTTCCTTGAAAGTCCGATCCATAGATCTTTTCTTGAGCTCCATATGATCAGAATCGAGAAAGGGCCCAAGCTAATAAAAGAACAAAGGAAAAGACAATAATTTCATCCATCCCTTATGAGGATGTAGAATACACTATGAATGGAGTCTTAATGAGAAGTAGAGATCCTCACTAGGACAAGCAACTGGGGCTGTTTCCGGCGTGCATAAGCAAGAAGCTCGTTCAAAGGCTCAAATAAAAGATTATCGCTGGTGGTAAAAGGGCCAGCTGCAACAATCTGTTAAAAAAGAAAGAATTCATATCCTTCTTAGCAAAAGTTGGGACATTTTCATTCATTCATTAGAAAGATTATCTACCATGTTCAGCTATGAGGTGTGACTTCATGGAAACCATATCAAATTCATCATGACAAAAAATGTCATCCATCCTGTTGCATCAATCGTAGGGAAACAAACTAAATCCACAAACCACTAGGTGATGCCATGTTCTCTGAGTAACTTATCTCATCATGCAAACATGGTCAAAAGATGAATATCAATGAAGATTTATAAAACTAAAAACCAAATTCTAGCAAGTAACTGATCAAGAAAATACGAGATCAAGAAATTGAGTTGAATAATCCATGCATTACATTTTTCATGTTCATACAAGTATGCAAAATACTTGCATACCAATGATAAGGCAGGTAGTTCGACAGGTGTCTTGGCCAATTGAAGATTTGGATCCAAGGATCGTCTTTTGGCGGGATAGTCCTCATCAAGAGATGCAGAAAAGGGGACACTGTCTATGATCTTCGATGCAATTAAACAATGCCCACTAGGATTATGTCCTTGGACAGCTACCACCTGCAACATATGGGCATTGGAAGTTACTCTCACGCTTGGTAGCATTTGACATATAGGTGGAGACAGAAATTAGCTTGCTGAAACTCAGAAAACCTGTCCTGGGAAAACAGAGAAGTGACTTAAATTCTGCAAGTTCATTCGAACGCGTTGCCCACCAGAATGCTGGACACTGTAAAAAAGGTCAATAGCTTGAAAAACATGCTCGAGATACAAACATGGTCAAATCAGTAAATGAAACCATAATAACAGGGTGGTGTTTTCTATGCGCGAAACGCAAGCATTTTATGTGGTTAACACTCAGCCTAGCAGTCAAGATCAAGATTGCAATGCCAAAAGTGTCTCTAGACTAGAAAGTTTAAAAACAACTCCTGATGTTGAACGGTCTTATGCTGGTTAACAAGCAACAGACGCCCAAGTTGGGCCACAACTTAAGATAGAAATGCATTACTGCCTTTTACCTGCTTTGAAGCATAACAGGCTTCTCCTTCAGGCGACCCTCTTCCTCAGAACAGATCATGCCAATAGCAAATATACTTTTCTGAAACGATAAGAAACGTTCAGAGTGTAACAAGTAATTCTTTTGTCAGCGTAAGATGAATATAGGATAGAGACAAGGTTATTGGACTGTGCATTTCATTGCAAAGTAACACATGCCTCACTACTTGAATTTCGAATACATGATAAACTAACCTGAGAAGCAAAAGAGGGATCCACTGGTTCATCATACAGCCCAGATAAGGCACAAGCAGTTCCTCTATCTTTGATGAGATTTTCCAGAAAATCCAACTAAATTAAATAGTAAATGAGACATATGAGGGGAAAAAGCTTCAGGAAAAATATATAAAAAACAGATACCTTGTCTTCAACTCTATCATACATGAACCTGCAACCTGGTTGAGGTTCTGGTCTGGCAATCTGCAAGGAACACTTTTGACTAGGTTGAAGTCTTCGGATGATGTCGTCGTCTGACTTGTCATGGTCTTCTTCAACTTTAATTGGCTGCAAACTCCGGTGTTCGTTAAGCATGGTTTGCACCACAAACTTGTTCTTTCTAGATCCGAATGGGGTCAATGATTCTACAGATTTCAATGAGGTATATCTATATCCACTTGATTTCTCTGTTGAATCTAACGGCTTATCATCTGATGCTACATGTCTCCCTGTAGGCGTGTCTGTTATGATTTGGGTGTCTTCGTGCATACCATTCGTTATCCTTACAAGATGGCAAAACAAGTTTCAGGCTCAATGCAGTCAGAAATCATATGACTCAAATACAAACGAGTCGACGACATAAAATGAATAACAGAATAGTAACGGATGCCAATTATAGTACGACACACTCACATTGCGACATCATTTGAATATAGATGCAGTTCTGGCTCTTTTTCTACCAGTCCACCCAGTTGCTCATTCTGAAGCTGCTCCAAAAAAGAACCCACGTGCGAGCTTTGAACGGTGAATTCTAAACCTCTGAAAATCCAAAAGTGCACATTTGAGATAAAGATATAAACAGTTTCATTCAACAAGCAGTTCGTTCCACACCTCCCAACCCACAGAAAATCTATTTCTAAGACTTCTGAACGAACAATTTCAGGGATAAAATATTTCCTATAGGATAAACTGTAAAAAAGATGTTCTGAATTCTGATAATGAGTATAGACTAATTTAGAAGCAACCCCATTTTTTACTTCACACCTGTTGAGAGAGTAAACATCCCAGCTCGAAACAAGATCTGAAGCAGTAAGTTTGTGCTGTATACAAAACTCTAGGCCTGTAATTTCATGAAACTGTTACGAAAAAAAAACTTCAATTACCGACAAGAAAAAAAATGGGAACACAAATGGCTCACATTTCTCAATAATTTCTTTCTCGTTGTCTAAGGTGAACCCATTCTTGATGAATTCCGATCTGATCTCTTCTTCCATCTCTCGCTCAATTTAGGTCTTCAGTGTGAACTAACAAAAAATCGGAAATCCCATTCCTTCTCTCGACACTTCATAGCAAGCGCGGGAAATGTTTCCCTCCACCAACTATTTTGGGCTTTAGGCCCATATGCCATGTCCAGACATTGGCCCAATGAAGCGAATTAATAATTTCAGTATTTAATTACAATATGTAATAAATTGACCATCCTTTTGACGTAATTTCTAATAAACTTGCCATATATCAATTGCTATCAAGTCGTTTGTCTGCAAGATTTGAATATTGTATAATCTTTCTATTTAACGTTCAAACCCAGTGGGTTCTTCGGATGCTTGACGATTTTATAATTAGTATTTATTTTTTATTCAACATACAAATCCGTTAGTTGACCATTGACTGTTTGAATAAAATCAGTTCCCACTTAAGAATGTCAATCCTGTCTAAAGTTGAACCAAAAAAGCAATTTTTTATTATAATACTTTTCCAAATCTCATTTTGTTGAATATTTCATAAATTCTAAAAACTATATAAAGCCGTGGTGATGGCGCTTATGACTCATATTAAGATACAACACAAACACAGTCTTCATAAACACTCGCAAACACACTCTCTAATAACAAACCAAGCAAGACTTACTGATACATCAAGTTAATTCGATTGAAATGGAAGGAGAAGCACAAGAACGTAACCAAATCCCACTTCTTACACCTTACAAGCTTGGAAAGTTTCACCTCTCTCACAGGTATGTTGTATACCAACATCATATTTATTCAAGAAGATAGCATTGAAATTAGTGTAAGAATAATACTTTGCTTCCTTTCTTTCAGGGTAGTGATGTCATCGCTTACGAGGAACAGATCATCATACGACATGATTCCGCAGAAGCATATGATCTTGTACTATTCTCAAAGAACGACGAGCGGCGCACTTCTGCTCTCAGAAGCTTGTGCAGTTTCACAAAGTGCAATAGGGTAATGAAAACTATGCTGTTCTTCCCTTTCTTTGATTCGCAAAGATTATATCATTGGGTCTTATTTTTTCTTACTGCGTCGTACTGAATCGTATATTAATTATAGGTATCCGAATACGCCTGGAATATGGAGTAAAGAGCAAATCGAAGCATGGAAGCCGATTGTGGATGCTGTTCATAAAAAAGGCGGCTTTTTCTTTTGCCAGCTCGTGCATGCAGGGAGAGTTTCTGCTACAGGTAATTAATGTATATTATGAATTTATGAAAACAATGGATTGAAATGGCCTATGAATGATATATACAATATCTTGACATTTTTTTCTGGGATGTGTTGCAATGACAGTTTTTCAGCCAAACGGACAAGATCCAGTTTCTTCTACGGACAAGGGTTTGATCAGGGAAGAGAATCAGCACTTCTCTCCACCGAGAAGCTTAACAGCTGATGAGATTCCCCAAATCGTAAACGACTTCAGAACTGCTGCAAAGAATGCCATGGAAGCTGGTAATTAATTAAGAACACGCAATTAATGCTTAGCATTCTAATGAAGCATAACAAGTGATAACTCACATCACATATATTATGTTTTACTCGCAGGTTTTGATGGCGTGGAAATCCATGGAGGCTACGGCTATTTACTCGACCAATTCATGAAAGATAAAGTAAACGATCGAACCGACGAATACGGAGGCTCTTTAAAGAATCGTTGCAAGTTTGCACTTCAAGTCGTGGAAGCCGTCTCGCAGGAGATAGGATCAGAAAGAGTTGGCATAAGATTAACTCCGTTTTCTAACGTCAACGAAGCCATAGACTCAGACCCTATAAATCTTTCATTACACATGGCTAATGCCTTAAATCAGTACAGCATTCTGTACCTCCATATGGTCGAGCCAAGGGCTGATTACTTCGACGAAAAATTGCTGCAAGAAGCGAAGATTCTTCTGCCCGTGAGAAGGGCTTTCAAAGGTGCGTTTATGGCGAACGGAGGCTACCAAAGGGACGATGGGAACGAAGCTGTGAACGAAGGTTACGCTGATCTTATATCTTACGGAAGATGGTTTCTGTCTAACCCTGATTTGCCGAAGAGGTTCGAGGTCAGTGCAGAGTTGAATAAGTATGATCGGAGCACGTTTTATTCGGGCGAAACTGTTCTTGGCTACACAGATTATCCGTTTCTTGAATCTGAGGTTGAACCATGATGGAAGAAAGACTAGTGAATCAGCTTTTATGGGAGGGAGGGCTTAATAACGAGCATAACTATAGTTTGTATCTTCATTTCTGTTGACGTTCATTGTTTCTTTAATCTCCTTTATTCTTTATTGTATTTGAGTAACATTGATTTTTTCATGAGAATTGAGTAACACGCAAGCAATTATTGCATATGAAACAAGACAATATCAGAGCGAATAAATATATGAGGAAATTGCTTGGCTGAAAAGCCAGTATCATTCTCGAATGTTTGGTATTATTGATAGAATTTGTAGTTCTTGGCAGATAGAATGATGTTCCTCAAGCCTCCAATGGGCGCCAAGGTCATTAGTATGACACCAATGACGATGAAGACCTAAAATTCAAGAAAATCCGAAGTTTAGTTTAACCGAAAAAAGAGTTCAAGTGTGACTGAATATGTACTTACCCAGTTAATGAACCACGAGAAGCTAAATCTTCTAGGTTTCTTGATAGCAATCCACATGATACAAGGGAGCTGCAAGAAATATGATAATATACGCATTAGTATACCAATTCAATTAATAATTATTTTAAAAAGATTATGCAGCAAGAGAATTAATAACAACAAAGCAGAAATGAAAATCTCTCACGAAATAAGTTGTTGGGGCCAAAGCAAATCCTCCGAAGAAACCAACCAAACCACCGAAGAAAGGGATTGTTATGCCAACAAACATGGTGAAGGCTGTGAGAATTGCATTGAGAATATTACATCATTTTACCAAGAATAATAACGTTTGTTGTCTTCACCTAAATAGTACGTGAGGGAATGAGAGAGAGAGAGAGAGAGAGAGTCTGTTATTACCAACATATAAGGTTCGGGTCGTGAAGCGAAGCACGAATGAAGGACTGAACTTCATCGTCTTAACCAAGAAAGTCTCCATCATGTCAAACACAGGCATGGCGTAAATCTAATACAAAAGTCAAATAAGACCATTGATTCCAAAAGCCTTTCGTCGTCACAAGAAAAAAGATTTGATCTTTGGTGCTCATTATCACATACCTGATAACTTCCAACGACATGGAAGAAGACAAAAATGTTAGCCGCGGCTATGAGCCACTGTGGCTTCTCCAGCGTCAACAATATATTATCGTCCACAGAGTTCCCATATATGTAATAACCAACAAACGCCACTGGAAAATAGCACACAGCCACGATTATGTAAGCAAATATCACCCCCTTCCACATGGGCTTTTTCGACGGATTCTCGGGGCTCGAAGGAATCGTAGCTTGAATCTCGAGCACAACGTTGTGCCCAGCGTACGCAAACGCAATATCTCCCATCGCATTGAAGAAGTTGAACGCATTTTCCGAAGCATTAGAACCCCTCATGCTGTAATCCACTTTCTTCGCATGATCAACTCCCTTGCCAAGCGAAGCTGTCCAAGCTATCGTTGAATACCTGTATGTAAGAATTTTAGGTCAGATTTTTAGGGTTTTCTTTTCATGACCAATGAGATACACACGTCAGAGTACTATTGATCAGCATATATATCTTACGATAAGGACATAACAGCTGCACCGAGCGAGAGGACTGAGATGGAGTTGAAGTTTGGTAGATGCGACAAGAAGAAGTGTAGTAGGGCAAACACCATGATGAAATAAGTGAGTTTTATGTCATGGTTCGGCCAAACAGTCTGCTGAAGCTTCTTGAGCGATTTCCCGCCCGTGACCATGTAGACTATGCAAGTGCTGACCTCCACCACGACTTGCTGAGGCACGACGATGTACAGACCGAGCTTCTCCCCGAAGGCGTGCTGCCCTAACTCGTGATAACGGTCGAATCTCTTGCCCGGGACCATCTCGTGCATCTCCACCATCTGCCATAGCGTGTAGAGGGTGATTATCCATGACATCACCATCAATGTAATACCAGGTCCCCTGCAATGAATTTCAAATGTTCTTCCCTTGTAAGAAATTAGCTAGGGAGTATCAAATGTTCTTCCTTGTAAGAAATTAGCTAGAGAGTAGCATATGTAAGAATTAGAGCTAGATTTTGTAATAGTACCATCCCATGTGGGACATGGCGTAAGGAAGGCTGAGGACGCCAGCGCCGACCATGGCCGTGACGTTGTGGAAAGTTGAATACCACCACTTTGCATGGCGTGAGGATGTGATGGGGAGCCAATCGTCAATGGCTTTCTCTCTTGCATTTCTTTCACCATCTCCTTCCATCATCTGTATCACTTCTTTTTTTTTTTTTACTTCTCCCCTCGCTTTGTTGTTGTAATAGATATATATTTATCCTTTTGCTGAGAGATGTGCATGCTAGTGGATAATGACTGGATTCATTTTAGGAAGGCTCGCATTGACTATAGGCAATATTTTCCTGACTCTGTTGAGATTTTATTCCTTGACGACCCTTGAAAGATTGTTGAAGTTTGACTGACAAAGGCGTGCGTTACGGCTGTGAAAAAAGAAAATTAATTCATTGATTAAAATGCATTAACTACTAGGTAATCAATAGGTTTAATTGGGTCGTAAATGCACATTGACCACGTTTTCTCACAATAGATTTGGATAAGAACGATCTGAGTGTTACCACCACCTATGTTACGATAAGATATCATCATTCAAGTGAATGAATATCATGCTCTGGAAACAAGAATATTAATTTAGCCAATTTGATCGATTGCCGTACAACATTTTTTTTTTCACCCCCTCTTCCTACACTAACAAATATTAAATAAAAAAAGATATTACTACTATTTAATATCGAGTTCGAGACCGTACAAATCATTCGCAATCACAGAAACAAAAAGATATTACTTCTGTGAGCATTCATTCATTTCATTCACATTTGTGTTCAACAAACAACTTGGTCGTTGCTGATATATGTAATTAGCAACCGATCACAACTGTAATATCTCAGATATGTCTTAGTTGCTGCTACCACGATACATTGCTCCAGGTAATAACTCATCCATGGTGTCGATGTTACGGTAACCACTGAACTCTCTCAGGCAAGTCCATCCACGACGAGATAGGAAGTCTCGGAAATCGTCTTCTGCGTAAAATGTCTTCTCCTCCACTTGCATCGCTAGTTGCTCAGAACCCTCGTACACGCAAATCTTTATGGTCAATCCTGAAAATGTTCACAACAAGATGTATTCTTTGATGATCACTATTAGATAGATACGAATGTGAAGTGAAGTGAAGTGAAGCGTACCTTCATCTACATGAAGCGTGTAGTTTCCCAATGGCATGTCACGGTCGAGGGCTCGAACTACATTGCCTTCATCTTCCAACCAAAATGAACGCTTTGTCCGTAACCTAAATGCACATCTTATGGCTTCTTTGATAGCGTCTGTGCTGCCGTCGATTCCTATCCTCTTTCTGTAATCTCCCAGTTTTACTGTTATGACCCTTCCATCGTACGTGTTCCCTTGATCACCTAAAGGAAAAAGGGCGAAGAAAGTTCAGAAATGAATGGTAAAAAGATCAAACTCAAGCTCACAGGCTCACTTCATTGCTTGGTAGGACGTAAAAAAAGACAGTGCTTGCTAAATCTCAATACATATATGATAAGCTCTGACCATTTACAGGAGGAGTCTCCCGCCAATTCCATGGATCTGCAGAAGCTCCTACAGCTTCAGCAGCAGCGATGGCCAAAGGATGCCCATCATGATCCAAGCTCGTTTCTAGATTGAGCGTTGATCTTACATCAGCTGCTTATATGCATTCAATTCACCAAATCATTATGCTCTCCAAAAGGGCAATGCATTACCAAAACACAAAAAGACAGACAAAGCCAGCGTAAAGAAAGATTCGAAATTGGGGCAATAAAACACTCAGAATCAATGTTGAAAGAACGTAATCCGTGGTACCATCACTTCGCAAACAAGACAATACGAAGGCGAGACATGCTTTCAAAGCGTGCCACGCATGACAGACAAACAAACACACCTTCAACAGGTCCAAAGGCGAGACTAGCCTCATCAATACCTGAAAGGAAAAGTTGGAGGGATCACACGTGGAAATGCAGAGAGATCAAAATGAAATTTCTACACAAAAAAAAAAAAAAACCGCGAAAACAAATTAACAGAACACCATCAACCAGCCAGCCCATCAACAAGCAGCACAAGTGGTAGACAAAAATATCAAAGAACAAGAAAGGAAACGAAAGGTCGAACCTTTATCAGCAAACTGCAGAAAGGAATCAACTTTAGCATCTTCACCACCCCCGTGCTTACCCCTTTCCTTCAGTATCTCCTCAATCTCCTTATAAAAACCCATCTTAGCGGACCCACTGTTACCACCGCCTTCAGAATTACCTCCACTACTCTGCCTGGCTTTCTTCAGCTCTTTCAAGAGATTCCTCCACTTATCCGTACACATGGAAGGCGATCTGTCGAATCCCTTCTCCTTCATCTTCAGAGAAATGTTCTCCCACAAGTGTTTGTTCGATTTCGAAGTGTTGAATAGAGAATCGATCTCCCTTCGGAGAGATATGAGGGCGCGGGTCTCCTCTTGAACCCATGTTTCAGCTCGTTTCTTTGGGGCCAAAGACGGCGAGGATGAGTTCACGTTGGTGCTGATGTCATCCGCGGGGGCAGTATTGGAGTGGAGCATGTTGTGCTCCGCCTTGAAGCGGCAATAGGTTTGGTTATTGTCCGCTGATTTTGGGAAATGAATGTGTTTTCGAGGTTTTTAATGCTCTTTTCCCCTTTACAAATTAAACGAAATCTAAATATCGTAGCCTCACTAGCTAGTAGCTCCCACTAACATCGTCACTATAGACGACGATTCTTCATAAAAATTTGACAGTGAAAATCACGCACAGTACACTGAATCGAGTTTCCAAAGATTGAAAAGATGGACAGTTGGACACTGAAGAGAAAAAAAGAAGAAATGTGATAGCTTTGAGTCCAACACCACATGATTATACAGGTTTTTTTTTTCTACATTGCCCCGTAATTGTTGATCAATTGCTAGACGAACACAAGATGTTCTTTTGTTTTTTTATGTTTCTCGTAAAGATGATCCGCTGACGAGGTTCTCACTCTTGAAACGAAAGTGTTCAGATGAGGCCATCTCTCTTGAAGGTAAAAGAACAACATGCACTAAACAGCATCGTAAGGAAGCTGAAAACAAAATTCCAACGAGGTTATCAGCAATTGAACTTACTAAAGTTGAAGGAATGATAGACTTGGGTAGTGATGAGCAAAGGCAGCAATTTTATCTATACCTATTATGCAGCAATTGCCTGCTTCTGGGAAGAATCCTCCTCAGACTGCTGTAGGCTTTCATAGTATTTGACCAACACTTGCCATCCACCTGGACACATAAAGCCATCTGGCGGATTTTCACCGGTTCTTGCATATGTCCTCATCTTCAAGTTTGAACAAACAAGCAACAGTTCATCAGCCAAAGAGTTCGTTTTTTTTTTGTCACTGAATGTTGTGGATATTAACAGTTGCTTATCGATAATCCTATATGCTGAAGATTATAGATGTAGCCTTTACCTTAGTCCCAGAGATGAATAGAAAGTCCTTTGCACGAGAAGGGTCGAAAAACGCCATCTTCTGTGCAACGGTATCATATGCAGCCACCTTCATGGTTGCAGAGGAGCAAAAGAGTGAGACAAATATTCGTATCAGATTATTGAAACACATGTTTGGACTGAGGACTGAGCTGAGGAGATGTACCCTAAATGGCAATATGTTGAGCTTTTCAAGGCCGGGCGCCATACTCAGCACCTTCTTACCGTGGTCTGGGTCGTACAGGTCTCTCTTCTCTATCGGGTGGCCCATACCAGCGGGATCACGCCCCACTATATAGAAATTAGCACCTGCATTTATTCGGGCTTTTGCATGCCATTGTACTTCGGTTGGCCCAGCGTAATGCATCGGCGAGGGGAAGATAGCTACAATCGTCGTTTCAGGGTCGAGAACGCCATCTTCAAGTACCTTTTTTTCGAAAAAAAAAAATTGTCTCAGAAATACTTCACATTGAGGATGTTTTCTTGAATTTTGAAGACATTTCTCAATAAGAAGGATAAGGGTACAGCAGTTAAAGAAATACCTTGCTGTGCTGTTCCATGCGGACATCTAAAGGAACATCGTCGGCCTTCACAAAACCGCCCAAAGGGTGAAGCAAAAGAATGGGATTTTTGAACCCCATTTCAAGGAGTCTTCTGCGAGTGTCGTTCATCAGCAGAGCATGGCCATTGTGGACTGGATTTCTCAGCTGAAAGGCAAAAACGGCGTCTGCTTGGCATTTGTCGAACTCTTCTCGCAGCTGTTTCGGAGAAAGCCTGTAATGATCGAGGCCGTCGTTGTATTTGATGGGCTTCAAAACTTCGAGGTCTCCACCGATGAGCCAATTTCCAGCTGGGGTAATCACTTCCTCAACATAGGGTAACCCTGGAGCTGTGGTTCCCCATGTTCTCGCAATCCTTTCTTCTTTGTTGTGCTTGTAAATTTCAATGCTATCACGATAGAAATGGATAGCACGGTAAGGATTTTGTCATATTAATAGATGTAATGGGTTGAATCTCACATAATATAGGTTGAAAAGAAGCTATCAAGAAACAGAGAGTTGATAAGAACATGGAAAACAGAGTCTTCTCTGTCACACAGGTGATAGCTGTGTACAAACCTTCTGAGGATTGCAACCAAATCACCATCAGGCCCAACTAAAGCAACATCATTACAACTCCCAATACTTGCCTTAGCCTCATCATCAATATCCAACACGATAGGCAATGACATATTTACCAAGCTCCCATCTTTCGTCCTCAAACAGTTGAAATGCAGACTCTGCAAATACTCATCTTCCCTCATAAAACCTTTTAGAGGGCTAGCCCAACCCTCACTAATCACATGAACCCACTCAAGATCAATCTTGGACAAATTCACTTTGGGCATTATCTCAGCTTCTGAGATTTTCAAAGCCCTTTGGTTCTCGGGGACAACAAGATCCACCAACACGCCGCCATCGGGCTCTATCAGAGAGCTCTTCACAATTGAAGTGTTTGTTGAGCGTTTGGAAGCTAAAGACTGCATCTTTTTCCTGGGAAACACAAGTGGGGCTAATGCGTTTGTGTGGGAATTGATGATGAAACTGTTGTTCTTCTTCTTGCTTGGTGCTACGGCATTGATATGTGTCGATGCAGTGCTAACAGCAAGTTGCAGCCTAATTGTTACTGACATTCTAGCTCAGCTGCTTATTTTCTCTGTTTTGAATTATAAGAAAAAAAAAAAAGGTGAAGTTTTGGTCAATAGATGATCCGAGAAATTAGATGGAGGATTAAATGGGCCTACAACGGAATGATTTGTGGTGCTGGTGGGTGAATATTTTTGGGCGAGAGAGATCTATGGCTGTGCTCTGAAATGAAAAGGTGGCCACAATTTTGAGCTGTATCATTACTCTCCTCTTTTTCATATGGTGGATGTTGCTTTGATTGTTATATTTCCTCGCATTTTTTAATTTGTTATGCTTTTGCCGTGTACTTCAAGATTTAATGTTTCGTATTTCATGGGCTAATAATCAAATGACTGATCAAAGATTGTCTCTGAACTTTTTTGTAGCAAGAATTAACAGAAATTTCGAGAAATTTGCGGCCGTCAAAAGGCCACGTATGCTATTGTTGCTCAACTCCACCTTCACATTCGAATTTACTTCAGGAGCCAAATATAAGAATCGAAACAAACAAGAAATAACGTTTGTGGTTGATAGGATAAGCTTTGGCCAAGAACTCATACTGTACAATCCTAAAGCAAAGAGCGAGACTGACTTGAGCACAATCATACATACATTCCTACACAGATCAGGAAGAATTCTTGACAACCTCAAATAGACAGTAAATGGAGGTGGGCATGTCCTTGAATCCACTGGTAAGATTACCTTTATCGTTACAGGGAAGAACTCACGAAGACTACTCAGTCGTCAAGGACTCTCTTTTCTCCTCAAGAACGACATTTCCCCAGCCGTGGAAGCAGAACAGACGACATAATAATCCGATGGTGGTCGAAGCAAAAAGCAAAAAAGGGATGATGTCTCGACAGTTTCAGAGACAACAACCACCTCCAATGCCTAAGCTTGAAGACGACGGCAACCCCAAATTTGTCATCTTCATTCGCATGTCTAATGTTAGTTTTCTTTCATTAAAGTGTTCCCATTTGGATATCTTGGAATGTGCGATTGTTCCTTCTGTTGTGAACTGTGGACGTACGACGAACTGCTTCTTTGTTCAGGTATACCTTTGGTACCCTCTCAACATCGTAACTGGTGGCACGACGGCGAAGATAATGGTGGCAGCTAAGGATAATTTTCTTGGGAAATATATCTACAAGGATACTCTAGCAAGAAATCTTGCAGCTGTTATTTATAAAGTGAGCTCATCTCCTTCTGTGGAACGATTTCATTTGATTGATTCAATGTGGCTAATGGTAGCAGCTTGAAATGTATCTCAATAGGACGAAAAGGAAATACAGAAGCTGGCCATCAAACAATTTCGAGTCTTGCGTGGTGCAACGGAGTTTAGATATGGATACAAACTCGTGGTAATAGTTTTTCTTCCAATCCCAACTTTCCACTACTTTCGATTCAGTTGAACTTCTTGATTTCCTTATGTTGTACACTTGTAGGAGAACAACAATATAAGGGCTGCATTGGCTGCAAATGATGTGATTGAGGTAACACAAGACAGTACATTGACATTGTTGCTGTTGTTTCACATCTAAAACAATGTCTGAACATGCTTCAACTCTCAGCTTCCAAGGCAAGACGAGCTCCAAACAGTTGTGGATAAGGTGAAGGACTTCTTCGGAGATGCTAAAGAATCATTTGGAAAGATGACTTCTTTGAACTTATCGGGAGTCGACGAATCATCACGAGAGGATGGCGAGAAAGAAGCTGTCGAATCTAAAGAGAAACCCAAGGAAAAATCTGCGTAAGTTCGACGATCTGAACCAGTATAGTAAAAGCATATAACCATCGTTTGTTTTAGCTGATTAAGTGTTTCTGATTGATTTTTAGGGTGAAAAGTTGAATCTTGGCCAGGAAATTTGCTCAAGGGTGTACCAGAAAAAAAGGGTTGGAATGAATTGCTATGACCACTTATTTTAATCTGCCTTACAATATATACACTATGTACATTGTATGTACATGAACTATGATCATCCTATATATGTAGGAAGGTTATTACTACAACACAATAAAATATCTTGTAGTAATCATCAATTTATCGGCTCTTACATGAGATAGTTGTACATCAACATATCATCATCGCTTGTTTCTTCTACACGAGGCAACTCGTCGATGTACGAAAAAAAGCTTCTTACGTTCTCCTTCACCAGATCTTTCGTGTCGATAACCTCTGATTTAGCTGTTAGAATCCACAAATCTGCCGAAGTGGCTCTCTCCAAGCTCCCCCGACAAAATGGGCACGACTGAGATCTAACGTACCATTCGTCGAAGCAGTTAATGCACATTGAATGGCTGCAAATAGGCAACACAATTTTCGAGTCCATTTCCATGCATATACCGCAGTCATCTTCTTCTTCTCTTTCCGACTGAGTTGTGCTGCTAGAAATTTTACCGATGAGCGTATCGTTTTGTTTAAGAAGGTTGCACTCCGTTGACCCCCTTACACTTTCTTCAAGCTGCTTTAGCATGGGATATATAACAGCTAACATTGCCCAAAATATAAAGGAACTTAGCATATAAAACTTAGCTGATTGAGAAAGAGTTGGTTTCTCAGAATAAATGTACCATAGAACTGACGAAGAGTGGCCTTTCGTTCTTCGATAGTTGATCTCGGCATCTCGTCAATGTAAACCTAAAATAAGATGTCGAAATTTCGTGTCTGCAATGATATGTATTCATAAATAAACATCAGCACTGATTTTTTTAGCTTGTTTATTACAAGGATTTGAGAATGGACTAGGCATCTGATTACTGGACCCAAACAGCTTAATCCAATCCATTCCGTGAAAAACAGCAAGAATGGAGTGAAAGGCGTTAGATATAATTTCATTCTAACAGAACTAATCTCAGTGATATCCCTTGGAAGAGAAGCCACCCTACAAAACAAAAAAAAGATATAAACAAAGTAGTGTTTTTTAGATTGGAAATAAAAAAAGAAAAGCATGCAAGAAGCTGAAAATCTGGACCAAGAAAACTTACAGGCTGTTGGCATGATGAATATCAGCTTGAAGAGCTTTGATGGATTCTTTGAGAGGCCATTTGTGACTATATATCTGTAACATCTAATATGATCCTCGCACGTTCGTAAGAAGATGATCTTTTGGTAGGTAAGAAGAGGCCAGCAGAAAGATGACATTTTGCTTCCTCAGATGAATTTATAGAGAACAAACAATAAGAAAAACAAACAAGCAATAGATTAGGAGATGACTAACGAAACTAGCTTGCTTGCTGATGAAACTCTTGCATGAGTTGAAGAAAAGGAAAGGATATCTTTACCTACCATCGCTCCTTAATTTTATGTAATTTAACTGCCTTGCATTTACAATGATTCTGCTAAATTGAAGCAAAGTATGCGTTTGTAATCTACGTTAAGCCGCCTGAATTTAATATATTGTCTAGTTAAATATATACTTTATATACATCGACACACACATAACATTTATCGGGGATTCCGTAATACATAGGAAATCCTTCGAGATAAAATACCTAACTTTTATCACAAATATACAAACTAATATAATGGCGAAAAATCACCTACCATTTTTTTCTAGGAAGGTTTTAATTAATTAGTTAATACCAGCTTCCCCAACTTTGAACTCTTCATTGAGGGCCATTTCGATTCGATTCGATTCAATGTAAAAGCATCATATTCGATATAAAATGTGCATTAGTTTAGTTGGTATTATGATGCATAATTCAAATGATGGATTTTTAAAATAACGTATTTGAGGAAATACGTCAGAATCCATTCACATCTAAATTAATAAATGGAACATACATTGACTGCATTAAATATTATTCTTTTCGGAAAAGCGATACATATCATATTATATGATGACACCTCGTAAAAACCTCAAGTATTTTGTAACAACAAACAAGACCAACCCAACTTTCATCACTGCAAAGTGCAAATGAAAGATTTCCCTTTGGGATCATAAATTTTTTAGAGTGGACGAAACCCACCAAACTCTGAAACCGTCTCATGTTCAAAAGACAATTTTTTCTTTTTAATATATCAAGGTTTTTGGTCTCTAGAATAAAGAGATTCCAATACCGTCTACTCTTGGAGAGGTGGAGTGCTTAAAGATCAGAAGGCAAATACAATTTTGTTTCTTTTTATTATGTTGTTCATGTTCCTCTTTCTTCCCTCAGCAATTGTCTTGTAATGAATGCTTTTCGTGTTCCTAAGAAAAGGCCACACCTTTGTGTTTCTCGGCTTCGAACGGTTAGGATAAAGAAGAGCTCTTATTTTAATATGTTTCCCTTTTTCTCTTTTCATAACTTGCGTCCTTTCGTGGGCTTTGCTTGCTTGCTATAAAGGGGGTGACAAAATTTGCAGTTTCGTTGTTTAGAAACTGATAGCTTTAGAGAAAAGAAGCAACAGGGCAAAATAAATTATTAAAAGAAAAATAGTGATGGAGATTGATATGATGTACTATGAGCAGCTTGGAAGGATTTCCTACAAGGACTCCATGAGGGTGTTGGAGAGTGATATTCAGCATGCAAATGCTTTGTAAGCATTACATTAACCTCGTTTAAGCTTTCTTTCTTGACAAAAAAATGATCCCTTTTGTTGTGGTCGTTTTGCTGGTTTGATCCTGTTTAAACACTTATTTGAAGTTGGGCTAAGACTATTATTTGCATTTGATGCTTTAATTCAGGTTCTTGTGTGATAGCTAATCCTAGTACAGTTATATTTCTTTTTCTTTTTTTCTTTTTCACTATGCTAATGCAGCTGTAGGTTTGTTTGCTGAGAATAATATCTGTTTAATACTTTGCAACTGTATCAAAGCCAAAGGATTCAGCATGCTTAAGCTGCTGAATCTGAACTAATTTGTCGGGATTTCGTCAGCATAAGACAACTGTGCTTTGTCCCCTTTGCAGAAAATGCGTACTTTGGATCTTCAGTACGTCACCTACGTGTTTCCTTAATTAGCCAAAGTCGAATGACGTAATCCCGAAAAATCCAAAATTCATGATTTGGTTCGTCAACATTTTTCCGCATCTTTTTCGTTCATACGCAGGGCTGCTGCAATTCCAAAGGCTAAGGGAGGGGCACATCTACAGATGAAATTGGTGTACAATAACTTGGCACCTCTCATTCTGTTCTTCCTCTCATGGATCGACTGTTCATGCACTTGTTTTCTGCCGACGTTTTTCAACCTCTTCCATGTGCTTATCTACAAGGTACATTGCATCGCCATCGCTAAAACAGAAATTAGGAAAAATGCATAAATATGCATTATTGGAATCCATTTTCGGCAGGTATATGCTGACGGGAGAACAAAGGCTACTGCACGTGGAAGGAAAGCGACTCTCAGAGAGTTCTATGGTTCGTAAGAGAACAATGGTGCAATGACGCTACCTTTTTCCCAATTCAAGAAAAATACTTTTTTCCTTTTCTCTGCAGCTGTTATACTGCCTTCGCTTCAGCAGCTGCACTCCAACTTGGCAGAGCTAAACGGTGGAGGAAAGGATGAGAATCTCTTGCTGAGAAGCAAACTTCACAAGGAGATATTCGAGGGAGAACCCGAGAGAGACGACGAATGTGGGATATGCTTGGAAACGTGCACCAAAATGGTCACTCCCACTTGCTGCCATGCAATGTGCATAAAATGCTACCGCGACTGGTAAAATAGAAGCATGAATAAATGGGATAAAAATCGAATCTTTACCTCGCGTTTGTTTTGTTAATTTCAGGAGCACGAGGTCAGAGTCTTGCCCGTTTTGTCGGGGGAGTCTGAGACGGGTCGGGTCGGGGGATTTATGGGTCCTGACCGGAAAGGAGGATGTGGTGGATCAGAGGACGGTAGCCGTCGAAGACATGCAAAGGCTATACCTTTACATCAACAGCTTGCCCAAAGAGGTGCCTGATGCATTGTTCTTGGTGTATTATGAGTATTTGATGTGAGGTTTGTTCATAATGAATGAATGCTTGGGAAATATGGTAAAGTAGGTGTACATAGAATGAGAAGCATGGCTTAGTAAATGATTTATATAGCTTTAGTTTGATTACATGAATCACAGCTTTTTATTTAGTTAATGCTGTGTGTTACTTGTTACTGTGTAATAGAAACCTATAGATACTTCGATGGAATATACAGAGTCAAAGCGTTTGATATTAGCATTCTAAAGATTATGATCTTACAATCTTTCATCTGAAATGAAAGCTCAGTTGTCAAAAACAGGAAAAAAAAAAAAAATATCTCCATTCAAGATCAAGATTAACCATCAAACTCTTTCAAATTCCTCTATCTCTTGCAAAGTGAAGAGAGCCATCCATAGGAAGTTAAAGCAGATTCTAAGATATAAAAGAGAAAAAACCTACTATTTGTAAGATTCAAAATTTTACACTCTGCTCCGTCATTATCTGGTTATTTCATTATCATCTGTATATTATTCATGTAATCCTTACTTTAATACCCTACCTTCCCAAGGAGCTCATCAATCTGAAAAAGGAAATAAATGTTGTAACTGCTTGCATAATCTCTTGCTGCTTTCGATCTTTGTATTGTATAGCAGCTTATTATTACCACCTTAGGGAACACATACATTCTTTAAGTAACGGCTTTCTCATTTACTTGCAGCCTATGGCGAGTTATGGGTTGCGGCTATTACATTATTATGTCAAAATTCGTTTATTATACCGTTTCCTTACTTTACACAACTAGTGAAACTAAAAAAAATTAATCTTTTTTTTTTATCACTTTCCCCATTTTGCCACCATAAAGAACTTTCACATGGGTGGCTCGTGTCAAGTTTTGCTATCATGAGCAGAGGACCACATTGGTGGTACCTTCGTCTTCATTCATTGTCAACTACTAATAGTTTCCGCTAAAGGAAGGAAGGGAAGGTTACTTTCATTGCATTGTGCGAACTCATTCATTACAACATATCAAACGAGAGGCGCCATCGATCGATATGAACTGATTTACAACAACTGTTGCCATTATATTAATATTTCATATTAGGTGCAACTAGGAAAAACCATGACCATCTCATGCATTACACAAGAAAGTCTAAGTGAGTAAAATAAATGGAGAAGGCGTTGTCTTTCTATATATGCTTAAAGCACAACTGATTCTACTTTCAAACTCAAGAAAGATGTTATTCTTGACCGTAGCTTCCACCCTTGGCCTTCTCTTCCTCCTCAAGAACTCCATACTCGTCCTAAAATGGACTTACATAACATTTCTCAGACCTCCCAAAGACCTTAAGAGAGCCTACGGCTCATGGGCCCTTGTCACCGGCTCCACCGAAGGCATCGGCCGGGCGTTCGCCGGCGAACTCGCCGGAAAGGGTCTGAATCTCGTATTAGTCGGCAGAAACCCTGCGAAGCTCAAAAGGGCTTCTCTCGAAATCCAAGAAAAATATCCCAACACCCAAATCAAACTGTTCGAGCTCGATTTTTCCGTTGAGGGCATGGAATCGAAGGTCGATGAGATGAGAGGATTCATCAAGGGTCTTGACGTCGGCGTTTTGATCAATAACGTCGGCGTTACGTATCCACGGGCCATGTACTTCCACGATGTGGATGAAGACGTATGGATGAACTTAGTCAAGGTTAACGTTAGAGGTACTACGTACGTCACGAGGGCCGTCGTGCCTGAGATGATTCGCCGGAGAAGAGGAGCCATTGTGAATATTGGTTCGGGCGCAGCCATTGTTGTGCCTTCTCATCCTCTCTACGCAGTTTATGCTGCTACCAAAGGGTAATAAGCTAACCCTTTAATTTTGTTTTTTACCTTACAATCTCAACTTAATTATGACGACTGTGATAGAGAAGAGAAAGAAAGTGGGGATGCCTTTGATCTTGATGATCCGTATTTCTCGCACACTACATTCAATGGCTAGAATATATTGCCATAATCTTCTCGTATGTTTGTAATACTATATAGTTTCGTTCAACGTAGGACATTTAATGGAACCGAACTCAGTATTTGAATATTCTTTTCAGCTACATCGATCAGTTTTCCAGAAGCTTACACGTAGAATACAAGTCCTACGGATTAGACGTTCAGTGTCAGGTAAATTCAATCCGAGCCGTCCATAGCATTTATTTCAGAGAAAATCAACGGCTTTGAACTTACAGGTACCTTTGTACGTTTCCACAAGAATGGCTTCGTCAGTTGCGTACGTGGAGAAGCCATCGCTGTTCATACCTTCGGCGGAGAAATACGCCGCCGCAGCCATTCGCTTCGTGGGATATGAAGCAAGGTGCATGCCTTATTGGTCTCATTCTCTGCAATGGTTCTTCGCTTCTCTTTTGCCTGATGATCTTTTGGATCATTGGAGGTTCTCCATTGGACTCCGAAGGATGATGAAGAAGAAGATGATCGATCGATCCCATTAGTTATTTTTAGTTGATTGGATTGGGTTTACGCTTTTTTCCTTCTTCTTTTTTGTATTTATTTGATAAAATTACGGAATTGGCCCATTTATTAAAGCCCATATATAAAGGGAATTCAATAAAGCCCAAATGTACTGATCAGATCCCCATATACGACATGCTTCCACTAAGCCGACATTTTCAGTGGTTTTATAGAATCCCCGGCAAAACCCTCTGAAGTGAGTGAATGCGCCGCCGCTCTATGGCGAAGAGACGTCGTGAGGGTGACTCCGTCGGGACGACACCAGCGGAGGCTGCGGAGGAGCTACCGGTTTTTGTCGAGACGAGCGTAGAGACGCGACTCGTCGTGCTCGTCTCGGAATCTCAAAATGTTTCGGATTTTAAAAGTAATAGTTTCCGTTCCTTGAAATTTTTGATGCGTTTGGTTCTTTTTATTACTTTTTTATGCTGAGATTGTTTGTGTGTTTGCTGAGATTCTGAACTCTTTTGTTGGCATTTGCCGATGAAGGAAAAATAGCATCGGAGCATATGAAGTGCTTTCCGCAAATTGGGGAAATGGAAGTTCATTCTTTGAAGGTATTGTCTGCTCTAGTCGTGCGTCAACAATTACTCGTAGGTGTGATGTGTGCTTTATTGTAGTAATTAATTTTTTCATGTAGGTTCGACGCAGAGGGAGCTTTTATCATCTAACGGATGCTATGCATGTTTGGACTGCCTTCCAAGGTGTGAGAGGCAGCTGGTTTCTCTACGCTGATGCTTCTAGAACTTCTTTGTGTTGCGAGAAAGAGAAACAGTTGGAGCTCGGTGCCAGCGGTGTCATGGAAATAGATGAGAGGAATACTGCTAACCATCATAGGGATTTTCCCACCCTCACGTTGTCTCTTGAGGATCGTGATACTGAAAAGGAGATAGTTAATGATAGACTTCTTATTGAACCCAGTGATAATTTAATAGAAGATTTCACTGCTACGGAGTCTCCTGTCAAGAAGAAGTGCAAACTGAGTCACGGAGAAGATGTAGTTCCTAGTCTTACTTTGGAAGACAATAGTGGCGTGGTTGTCCCGGGGTCTGATAAGGTGGAGGTTTTAGTGTTTGATGCATTAGAAGCTGCAGAAGTCATGCTTAATTTGGACCAACGGGAAAAATCCCCTGTGGCTGAGGTCACTACTGAAAAGTCAAGCATGAGGAACGATCAATCCTATACTGAGAATGGTGATTTATTTGATCAAACTACTGCGCGTGCAGAAGCAGTGAAGGTTGATTCACAGAGCATGCAAAATCTTTCAGGATCTGATCCGAATGAAGGTATGGTAATGGGAAACAGCTCTGAGAAAGTTGTTGTAAGTGAAAATTTGGTAGGTGAACTTATTGAAGTGCCACAAATTGCTGGTAAAACGACTATTGATGATGAGTCTGTAGATATCAATTCTGGGGGAATCAAGAAGAAGAAAAAGAAGTCTCATAAATCTGCTTCAAAAACTCATGATGCACCAGTGGCAGAGGAGACCATTGGTCAGGGTGATAGCAACATACGAGCTACTGCAACACGAGCTACTGCGACCTTTACAGATCAAGAAAAGAAAGAAAAAAGTATTCAACATAAGGATGATGAACAGGAAGAAGAAACCGATTTATCCGAACTTGTTGACAAGGTATTCATGTCATCCCAGATCAAAGCTTCAGTCCTTACTGACTCTGAAACTGTTTTGAATCAGCCAAAGTGTTATGAACCGATGTTGGAGTCAAACGTTGTTCTTGAACCTGAATCTGTCAACCAGAAGAGGAGAAGGTCAAAGGGCGGAAAAAAGCACGTGGCCACCAATTTAGAGAACTGCGGTGTGGAACAAGCGGATAATATCATGTCAGATAGTGCAGTTAGTGAAAAAATAATTACAAACACAGTGCACGATGAACCTGAGGTAAATGTTCCAATCAAACAATCGCAGGAATGTGAAGTGCTAAGTACTCGTGGGCAAGTGGTATATTCCGGTTCTAGAACTGGAGAGATCACTTCTGATAGAGATCGGAAGAAAAAGAAAAAGAAATCTATTAAAAAAGATCCTCAAGTTCAGGATAAATCAGTTGAAAAGGAGCAGGGTAGTAAAGCTGCAGGTGATGGTGCTGGCATTGTATCTCTTACACCTGAGGAAAAGGAAGGACATGGTGATTTCTCCCAAAGCCATAATTATGAACTAGTGGAGGCCCCACAACTCAAAATAACTTCAGACTCTACCCATAAAGAGATTTCACCTAATGAAGAGAGTTGTTTCCAGCAGATACCAGAATCAAATAATGTGGCCGAACAGGATACATCTGTTACTAGTCAGAAGAAGAAGAAGACTAGGAAGAAGACCGTTGGCGCTAATTTAATGAATTCAGCAGTGGAGAAAACTGATGCCAGTATTAGAGTCTCTTCAAGTTTGTTTGAATCTGATAAGGGAGGATCTGCCGTTCAGAAAGATGATGTCAACGACGTTTCCCTGGGAAAGAATGGTCCAAACTTTAACAGAACAGAAGATGGTGATTCGCTTGAGGTTGCCTTAACTCAGCCGGAGAAATATTTGAGAGATATATCTAATGAGAAGCAGCAGATGGGGGAAAAGACTGAAATTTCTGCTATAGAATCCAGTCAGGAAAAGGGGGACACTGAGAATACCCAGAATAAGGATAAGAAAGGAAAAAAGAAACGAGCAAAGAAAGTTATGCCAGTTTCATCTGATGTTCAAGCAGATATCTTTAACAACCACCTTCAAGTTATCTCCGTACCTTCATCAACTGAACAAAATTCAAGAAACCAGGCACAATCTGAACAGGAAAAGGGTCATGATGCATCTTCCCAAGATCTGCCTCCTGAAAGCAAAGGGACACATGTGGAGATGCAAGGAGCTATTGCCAACACTGATGGTTCCCAAGAACCAGTAGAAAATGTGGGTGGCGGAATTGAATTCAAGAACTATTTTGTCTCTAGTGAATCCAAGGACAATGCCGTTGATGTGGAAAAAACGGCAAAGCCAAACAAGGAGAAAACTAGAAAAAAGGTTAAAAAGCAGGATTTGCCATCTGTAGGCAACACTTCTGAATTACAGGGCCTAGACAAGCCATTGGACAACCAGAAAGGTGAAGATGGTTCTCGTGTTAGAAAAAGAAGCCAGTCAAAGCATGGAGATGCAATCAAAAGACCCTCAGTAACTTCTGGTAATGAAGCGAAAACTCCAAGTCCTGCTGCTGACGTAATGGACACAGAGACTCCCAAGAAACCAAGAAATGTTTCTTCACGGAGGAAACAAGAGGAGAAACCTTCGGATATATCTAGCACGGAGAGATCACACACTATTCGAGAAAATGAGGAAGGCCACAACAATTCACGCTCTGATCGAAAGGGAGCAACGACCAAGTCATCGGCGAAGATGTCGCAAGAAAAGAGTTTGCTCTCAAAGTCGGGCTCCATTTTCCAGGATATGAGTGGCGATAGCTGCGCTGATGACAATGGGACCGTTCACCCTGATGCTAGAGCAGGTAGTGCATCGGACAGTTCTTCTACATCGGACAGCTCAGACGGTGAAAGCAATTTGAGCCCAAAAGCAGGTATTTCATGGTTTAAGTTTCGAACGAGGAACAGCAATTTGCTTCATTGAGTGACCTCTCTGTTTTTTATTTTATCTTCCGATCTCAGGAAGCATACGTGGAAGACATAGCGGTCCTACTCCAACGATGAAGTAAGTTTTCCATTTATTCTCGATCCTACAACTTCAACCCCCCTCGTGAAGTACTTTGTCTTGTATACACATACCTCTTAACATATATCAAAATACAGACATTCGAATGCCTCTGAGGGCCTCACCATAGATACACTCCTAAGAAGATCGAAGCGTTTCAAGGATGCCAAGATGATAGCAGCTTCTCAGAACGAAGATGAAGAAATGGAATTTGTTCCAGCGAGCCAAGCCTGAGCTCAACTCAACTGAATTCCACCACCAGCCAATTTTGTGTCAAATCTTTCTCTGTCAACTACTTGATTTGAGTCTGTAACTGCAGTCATCATTTGACTTTTGCTCCATGATCAACTCTTTCTTGTGCTGTGTAACAGAGTAATTATCTATTGTGTTGTGATAATTAGGAGAGATAATCAAAGGCTCAATTCGATAAGCTGCCTAAACTTTTACGTTAATTCACGTCTAACTTCAGAGGTCAGACGTTGGCGAATGCCGCCGTACCATGGATCAGTAGTTAGTCAGTACATCAACATATGAAATCGTATGTTAGAATTAAATAAATAATTTGTAAGTTAGACTCACTTTAATAATTTAGTAATGTGGCACTCTATTTAAACGTGTAAGATTCCTAAAGCCATGAACGTCTGACTCGTGTTTATCGACACCCACCCATTCTTTTCAATTGATAGTTCTGTTAGTAAAATATTATCAATGGGTTGCCTATTATTAATAAGATAATACTACGAAACAAACCGCATGACTTAACGTGCCATCAATAAAGTAAAACCAAATGTTTTATTGTGATTAATCGTAAAAGCCAAAAAGAAAATTAGCCATTGGAGGGACAACGGATTGCCCCCAATAAGCGAAAGGGCTGCCATTTTATCATATGCCGACAATGAATTTGTCGTACGCTCTAACCAATTTTTACAGCTGAAGTGTTGTAGCAGTTGATGCTTATTAATACAAAGGGGAAATAACAAGAAGAGGCGTTGTTGATTTCTTTTTTGAACAACAATAAATGAGATCCTACATACCACATAGAAGCCTAAAATATGTCGGTCACATGCCAAACTGCTGCAACAGCCATAAATTCTTGAATTTCTTTCTACAATTTCATCTTTCTCCATCCCCACATTTAATATCGCACAAATTTCACCCTGCCATGACCTTTTGGAGGTCCCTTTTTTGTGTTTTCACACGACGCCATGTCTTCAACTAGACAATAAGTAAGAAAAGAATGCTAGTAGAGAAGATTCATAATCAGCGTCGTTTCTTGCATGTAATAATATACTGCACCAATGATTTAAAGCTCACATGATCATACAGAGAAATTTAGAAATCTAAGAAGAAAGTGGAAACACCAAAATCTTTCGCTTCATTCAAAATAATAATAAAAAACATAACTTTTTATCATACATTCTCACCTATATAAACGCTCTCTATTCCCACCCACAAAACTCATCCCATTTATTACCTTCCTTACAAGAAAAGAAAATGGCATTCTCTTTGCTACTAACACTTGTCTGCACATTAGCTCCAATGCCTATTACATCATTCTCTTCCTCACAAGTCCATCAAGACCCAGAAATCGTAGTACAAGAAGTTAACGAGTATGCATATGATAATACTGACAAAACTATATTACGTACTCTTCTTTCACATACATGAATTTTCTTCCGATTATTTGCAGAAAGATTCGAAACGCAACATTATCAAGAAGGAACCTCGGCTACCTCTCTTGCTCCACAGGCAATCCCATCGACGATTGCTGGCGCTGCGACCCAAACTGGGAGGAAAACCGTAAGAAACTCGCCGACTGTGGAATAGGGTTCGGCAAGAACGCCGTCGGCGGCCGTGACGGCGAGATCTACGTCGTCACTGACCCAGGAGACGACGCCGTGGACCCGGAGCCTGGGACTTTACGGTACGGTGCCATACAGAAGGAGCCGCTTTGGATCGTCTTCTCGAGGGACATGGTGATAAAGCTCGAGCAAGAGCTGATGGTCAACTCCTTCAAGACCATCGACGGCCGCGGAGCCAGCGTACACCTCGCCGGCGGGCCGTGCATCACCGTACAGTACGTCACCAACATCATAATCCACGGCCTCAACATCCACGACTGCAGGCAGGGCGGGAACGCCTACGTGAGGGACTCGCCGGAGCACTACGGGTGGAGGACGCTGTCCGACGGCGACGGAGTGTCCATCTTCGGCGGAAGCCACGTGTGGGTCGACCACTGTTCGCTGTCCAACTGCAGGGATGGGCTCATCGACGCAATTCGTGGGTCAACGGCCATCACTATATCGAACAATTACATGACCCACCACGATAAGGTGATGCTTCTTGGGCACAGCGATGGCTACGAACAAGATAAGAACATGCAGGTCACCATCGCCTTCAATCACTTCGGCGAAGGGCTCGTTCAGAGGATGCCCAGGTAGGTAGGGTATATATGTATATAGCTGAGCACAGAATTAAGAAGGAAGACACATTCCATCTTTCAATTGGTTTGCAGGTGCAGACATGGTTATTTTCATGTGGTGAACAACGACTATAGGCATTGGGAGATGTACGCAATAGGTGGGAGTGCAGGTCCGACGATAAACAGCCAGGGAAATAGGTTTCTGGCGCCGGAAAGGGAGGAGAACAAGGAGGTGACGAAGCATGAAGATTCGCCTGAGAGCGAGTGGAAGAAGTGGAATTGGAGGTCGTCGGGGGATTTGATGCTCAACGGAGCTTTCTTCACGGCGTCGGGCGCAGGAGCGTCGGCCAACTATGCGAAGGCGTCGAGCTTGAGTGCTCGGCCGTCTTCTTTGGTGGGGACGATCACTACCAACGCTGGTTCGCTCAACTGTAACAAAAACACCGCCGGGAGAAGAACCTGTTAATAGTACATATATATAAACATTATTATAAATATCCTGTTTCGAGACAAACCTCGATCGATCGATTGGTATAGGAAATAACTAGCGGATCGGTGAGTTGACTATGATATTGATGAATGCATATTACTCATTAGTTTTTCCTATGCCAAGAAAGAAAATTGCATGTCCCAAACGAATATGTAGCTTGCAGTGAAGAAGTTGTTGCTCTGACAAACAATATAAATTGAAGGGATATATATGCATATATGCCATGGCTGGTCATGCAATTAGTCTTCGCCTGCTTAACTTAAAGAGTGAACATTGTAGCTTTAACTAAAGTGTTTTTAATGTATATATAAATACTCAACAACCTCACATTCATGGCCGCTCGTTATATCCCTTTACCCTACCTACACTACATACGTATGGAAGAACGAAGAACACCATCAATAATTCACGGTATAATTACTCAAGTCTACAGAAGAAGGATTGAGATGCATTCCATCTGTGCAACTTTTTTTGTACATCACATGCCAAACAGAAACAAATGGCGCAATTATTGAATATAGCTATACAGTAAAACCTCTATAAATTAATACTCTATAAATTAATAATCTCTCTAAAATAATAAAATCTTCTGGTCCCGACTTGGGCCTTTGTAAAAAATCATCAAATTCGATAAGATAATAATATAATAATTTTTTGGAAAATCCCTTTATAAATATTAAGTCCCATTAAAACTCTAAATTAATAATTCATAAAAATTACAATTATAACTATGTAATTTGCTAAATAAGATTATATTTGTTACTAGATTTTCTTTAGTTTTAATCTAATTGGATTTCATCTCTAATTTTTAAATTGCATTCAATAGTTCCGACGTCGAGTTTTCTAGCTGCAACAGAAAAATGTGAAGGGTTGTCGCCATTTTGTGTCGTTTAATATCCCCACCCTTCTGAAAGTTGGTTGAACGATACTCCAATGATATCCTACGAGCATTTGATATTGTACTTTGACTAATTTCAAACGATATTTTTCATTAGTTCACACATGTAAATAGTTTTGAGTACATGAATATAATTAATGAAAAATATTTGAATTCATTTATCGTCTATACATTCTAAATTTGTTAAATTTAAAGAGTCTCTCTTTTAATTAATAATATATTAATTTATCGATATATTAATATCTCTCTAAATTAATAAAATTTCATGGTCCCAAGGTTATTAATTTATAGAGGTTTTACTGTACTATTATTATATCAAAATTATTGTATTACAGGCCATGTTGGCTTATTAGGGCATTATTGATCAGCGGACTATTTAATTTACATTTCTCCTTCCTTTTCCTTTTAAGGCCCATTTATTACCAATTGGGCTCATCAGCCCACCTTAGAGACGACTACTTATTATGGGTTTGTTTTGTTGTGCGAGGATTTTCCCTTCGATACTATACTATAATACTTATTATTATTATCCTTCAAAAATAATTTTCTTGAAAGATTATAACATCCTATCCTATATAGTAGAAAGTATATGTTGGTTTAGCTAATGTAGACAGAGCTCATCGTTTCGTTAAAAAAAGGACAAGATAACACTATTACAATAACAGTCGGTCTTGGAAGTGAGAAAAGTATCTATGACTACATCGGGTTTAGCTTAGCTTTCATGAACATTCGTGGCGTAAATTATTCATAACCACCTTGAATTTTCAATATCAATTATAATGAACATCTTCAAACTCAATCCATATAATAACAATGTCACAAACAGAGTGTGTTTGTGGTGGCAACATTGATCCTGGTAACAAGGGAGACAAACACAAGGATGGTTGGTCTATTGAAGAGCAAGCATTAACAAGACTTTTTGCACGACAATTTCTCCACATTCATTAGTTTTTGTAGGCATTCTAAAAATATTATTGTATGTTAGTTGTAAGAGGGAGGGTGATGGGGCAAAAACGTGACTGTTCATAATATTTAAAATAAGAGTTGGCAGTGGCCTTTTCAACTGTCATTTTCTTCACATTCTTTAGCAAAATAGTAAACATTATGTATTTTGGAACAGTGTGATGATGATTTCGAGATTTAAGTTAAGGATCTTATGATATATATAGCCTGACTTCCTCCATCATAATAAAATCTTGGTTCACCTAGCTTTTTACTTGCGGCTGAAGTATTTTAGAACAAACAAACTACCAACTTGATATATATATTTATATAAACATATCAATCATATCACATTCACAGTGCAAAATCACTGGTTGTGTACAGTAAGTGGCCAAAGGCTAAAATAAAATAGATTTATATAGTATTATACATACGCTAGAGATTGTGACATCAAAAGAGAATGTTGTGCTCGTTGTGTGCTATAAACCTAACATTTTAAAAGTATGGGCAGACATCCCTTTCATTCACTTTCTTTTTTTAAGCCACGAAAAAAGTATTACTTTTAGATTTAGTATTTTATTAAATTAAATATGCACACATAACCTCAATTCTGGGGAACACAGGCTATCAACCTACACCGTAAAATATTGGATATTTTACACATATAAGACAATGCCAAGAAGATTGCCAATAATTGCTGAATATCAATTTACGATTTAATTTTACTTCTCGAAAGAAATAAATATTGAGCTTCCAAATAAAATGAGAGGAGAGGGTTCAAACAAGCAAATTAAAAAAGAAAAATAGAATAATAAATCATGTATTGTCCTATCAATAATGCTGGCATACCTGAGCAATCAACAGATCCATATCTTCATTGAAAAGCTTTTAATTAAATACCCACTCGAAGATACTGGATTTTTTTGAGAAAAAACAAAAAAAGTATGTTTTTATCTTTAGGAAATAGAACCTTTATATAAAATGTGTTAGGATCGGAGTACGAGTTTAGACGTGGGGTAAATAAACACTTGATCATTTTTCGGTTCTTAAACGGTTAATGTTAGATACCGATGCTTGATATTCAGTGTACAACTTGTGCGAAAGTGAAACAGACAGTAGTGACTGAGAATGGATGTGTAATGTGATTTGTGTCTGTTTACGAATGAACACGGAGATTTGTTCGGAGCAAAGTCTCATACGTCTCCCCCTTTCCCACGAGAAAGACTATCAATTCGGTTTCGATACAACCCCCGTCGTATAAGCTTCTTAGCCAGACTCACACGTATAACCCACAGCCATTCCAGCTAACTAAACTCCTAGTGCTCACCACTAGATAGCTTTTTACAGTCCGTCTCTTTCAAGAACTTTTTTTACAGTCCTTGAGAAAACTCGCTTACTAAGCCGTATTATGAGGACAGCACCTAAGATAATTTTCTTCGCTTGAGTGCTTTGAGCTTGACTCTCTCTAGATTTTGCAATAAAGTGTCGTGAGGTATTCATGCCTCCTCTGCTATTTATAGTTGGGCTTGATGGAAAGGACCATTATGAGATAACTCCTTCCACCGGACAGTGCATTAAATGCTCTTTACCCGAAATGGGTACTGTCCGGTCTTCGTTACAGTTCGTGCTGTGCCATTTGCTTTATTCGTCTTTAAGCTTGA
This sequence comes from Craterostigma plantagineum, assembly GCA_027422505.1. Lineage (NCBI taxonomy): Eukaryota > Viridiplantae > Streptophyta > Magnoliopsida > Lamiales > Linderniaceae > Craterostigma > Craterostigma plantagineum. The sequence goes on along the minus strand of JAPQWV010000054.1, from coordinate 5,324,230 downwards.
CTTGACTTCAACTTGACTCCTCCTTACAGCCTTGCATTAAATGCATGTCAGGAGTCTTCAGCTTGCCCGCTTTGAATATTTTTGAATGTTCGTCTGCGTGGACGTCCAGTCTGTATTTCGGTCTTCATGATCTTCCGATAGGAGTCTTGATTCGGTTGCTGGTCGCGCTTGTTGAACTGTTAACTGATATCCGATCTCTTTTATGTTTAACCGGTATACTTAGTTAAGTTTAGTCCAATCACCAGAACTGTCTAATATGAATTCTTTAAATTCACGATCTCTAACGAAGGGTAAATTATAAAAAAAAAAAGTGAGTTAATAACAATTGAATCCATCTATTTAGAACAGCCAAATAAAGTACTGCTCCGAGGAGTGGTCAAAGTACTACACATAAAGGCGTACGTACTATATAACTACACTCTCACCACCACTCAGATTGCTTACCTGTAATAATTTATAGTTTGGTGTTTGGACAGAACATAATATATATTTTACTATCTACATCCATATGTAGGGTCAGAGTTTGACTATTCTCAATACAATCGCTCGCTACGATATTTATGTTTTAATCAATTCCCATTTAATTTTTATAGCAATCCCTAATATTCATTTTTATGCACTATAGTTATTGACAAACTCATAAGGTAAAGGTAATTAAGTTTTTTTAATTTCGCCGGAAATAAATTCCCGGCGATGCTTTTCTGCTTACAACTCATGCCTTTATAACAACATTCTTGTCTCTACCATCTTCTTCTTCCTCACCCCACACACACACACACATAAAGGGAGAGAGAGAGAGTATAATACGGCCATATATACAACACAAGAAACAGTAATAGAAACAGTAATATTCTTATCTTCTTCAGCTAAAGTTAGAGCATGATAAAACACCTAGAGAAAGAGAAAGAGCAAAGCAACCCTAATATCTCTGACCAACTTCTCTAATTGAAGAAGAAGATGAACCCGGCCGGCTATCCACCACCGTACACGGTCCACCACCCTCTCGACCCAACGGCACAAGAATTTTTTCCACAAATACCCCAAAACCCGCCGCCGCCGCATGCTTACTTCCCCTACCCTTCTTATACCTTCACCCCACCACCGCCGGCGTACTACCCCTCCGTTCCAATGGTGCCGTTGTCTTCTCCGCCACCGCCGTCGAAGATGACCCCATCGCGCTGCATCCTCCTCAGCACCGTACCTCCCAACGTCAGCGAGTCCACAATCCGCCGCGAGCTGGAAGTCTTCGGAGACGTACGCGCCGTAGGGATGGAGCGCCGCCGCGAGGGGATGGTAACGGTGCACTTCTACGACCTGAGGGACGCAGAGAACGCGCTGGCCGCCGTTCAAGGCCAGCACCTGATGAATCAGTGTCGCGTGGGGATGGAGTATTCCGGCGGCGGTGGATTCCACGCACCGCCGCTGGGAGTGGATGGGCGCGGACTGGTGGCGGGGATGGTTGTGTGGGCCCAGTTTGTGGCGCCGGTGACGTGTGGGATTCCCGACGGAAACAATCAAGGGACGCTCGTGGTGTTTAACTTGGACCAAAGGGTTTCATGTTCTTACCTTTATGAGATCTTTTCCTCTTATGGTACATATAAAATAAGTGTTGTATGTCTTTTCGTTCTTTTAATGTCGTTCTCTCTTCTCAGGTCATCAGCACAGCCATAGATTGACTTTTTAAAGTGGTCCACTTCAAGAATTTCGTATCGTTGCTAATTTAAGACATGTGATAAGTCATTTTGTATGTCCCCAAAGAATCTCAGGTCATAAGAATGGAGTCGTCGCCACACTCATGAGATCTACTAGTGAGATTTTGTGGGGGCAATGAGAACTAGAAAAACACGCACACATACGCATACATGTGTGTATGTGTGCGTAACGCTGTTTGTATTCAAATGTCTTTTGTTTTTTCATCGAGTGATGGGTCGTTTTCTTGACTACATTTGTGTTATGAAAAACGAATTTGTCCCTTGTGTGTCGTCCTTCTTCTTTCTTTCTCGGTAGGTGAACTCTTTAATTAATGCCCACCAATTTATTGATTGATTCAAGGGTTTTCTTCTTCCCTTTTCTCCTTGCATCCCAGGGCCCGTGAAGGAACTAAGAGACACACCGAACAAGAAGAACCAAAGGTTCGTGGAGTTCTATGATGTCCGCCACGCAGCAAAGGCCATGTCGGCCATGAACGGCCGAGAAATGTATGGACAGAAGATAGTGATTGAGTACAGTAGGCCTGGCGGGCAATACTCCAAGAAACTCATGATGTTCCGAGGAGCTGCAAATAACCATAATCACTACTGCTCTTCAGCGCAGTCATCGTCGAGTAATAGAGCTTGGCCAAGAAGCCGTGAATACGATCAGTACTCGAGAGGAAACCCTAGTTTAAGCAAAAGTCCTAGCAGCAGTGGATCGTTGTCTTCCATACATGGATCAGCAGCTAACTTATCGATAAGTGGTGGTGTGTACGATGAGTGTACTTCGAGTACTAATTCTGGGTCGAGGAAGATGAAGACTGTTATTGGCATTAGTAGTTCGTCCAAGAAGAGCCATAGAGAGTATAGTATGTCGAGAAAGCAGTCTAAGCAGCCATGGAAAGGTGGTGGTGGTGGTGGTGATAATGGTAGTAGAAGAAACGCTAAAGATCAAGCCGACGATCCACGCTTTCTGATCAACGAAGATGCCATCTTGGAATCAAATTGCAGAGATACACGAACCACTGTCATGATCAAGAACATACCCAACAAGTACAGGTACAATACTACAATACTCTTGTCCATTCAAAGTTTGCTTGCTTGTTTCGCAAAAGTATACTGAATATGATGTCTTGATTAAATTCCCGATTTCTTTTATTTGTTTGTTTTTGCAGTCAGAAGCTGTTGCTGAACATGCTTGACAACCACTGTATACACTGTAACGAGCAGATAATTGAGCAAGGCGGCGAAGACGACGACCACCACCAGCCCTTATCCTCTTACGATTTTGTGTATCTTCCAATCGATTTCAAGTATGTGACCCTCATTTTCACTTTAGTCCATCATGATTCATGGCCCCTCGTTTTTTATTTATTTGTTATAATTATCTTTCAATATAATAAAATATGATTTGCTTAGCAATAAATGCAACGTGGGCTATGGGTTTGTGAATATGACATCTCCTGAGGCAACCCTTAGACTATACAAAGCCTTTCACCATCAGAACTGGGAAGTCTTCAACTCGAGAAAGATTTGTCAAGTCACCTATGCTAGATTGCAGGTAATTCTTTACGAAATATTTTTTCGATTTAATGAAATGATAATCGTTTCGTAATCTGTTCTATTACATGATATAGGGACTAGAAGCTTTAAGAGAACACTTCAAGAACTCCAAATTCCCAGGAGACGAAGAAGAATACATGCCTGTGGTGTTCTCTCCTCCGCGCGATGGGCACACTTTGACCGACCCGATTCCAATAACAGGCAGAAACCCGACCCATCTCTCTTCGGAAGATGTTTCCAAGTCCGATGACGAACGGCTACAGTTGACCGATGAAAGCTGAACCGAATAAAACAAGAAACGGAAAGCCCTACAGCAGATATTTGTGTCTTTGATTAGTTACTCATGCATGATCGATCACCAGACAAGACTTGCTTTTGTTTTTTTTTTTCTTGGTAAATTTATGATTTCTTTAGGCACACTTTGATTGGCGTACTACTCTTCACTGTCACTAATCCTTTAACTTGAACCTTTTATCGACTTACAGTTTATTCGATATCCATTCCATTACCATCGTCCATGCATGAACTCATTAAATCATGCTGTTTAACTAGCTAGACACACACTGTACGCTTTCTCTTCGTTAAATAATGCTGTTATTCTTTCGTAATTGTGAGAGTAAGAACACAATTAGAATAAAAGATCACCATTTTATCCAATACTCGTTAATCTTTTTGTTACTTGAGATTTCAGTATCGATGCAATCATGTATATACAAGTTGCTTTCCCGAAACAACGCTGATAATACGTGGCAATAAATATATATATATATATATATATATGTATAGACGAAAATCCCAGAATTGTTATATACGATGAGGACGAGATATAGCATAAATAGGGTCTGAAAGCTACGAAATTTTGTGTGGTTCTTTCTCTCAAAGAAAGCCAACCGTTTGTATTCTGCAAATAAAAGGGTCAACTGAATCGGCCATTTCCACTACTATGGCAGCGCATGCATTCGATATAATACAACTCATGGACTTCTCATGCAATAAAACCAATGCGAGGAAAAAGGAGTCTAACTATTTTTATATGTTTTTGACTATTCAATGAAAGAACAAAAGAAAAGAAAAGAAGAGGTATGACATCTGCGCTGTGCCTGGGCTGGGCAGCGTCACAAATTGATGAATGCATAACCTTTTTCACAGTGGAACAGCTGTTTGTTTTCAAGTTATTTTTGTCAGTTTTTGTCATTCTTTTTTTTTTCTAATAGTTTGTGACAAATCGGATTCCCTCATATGCAGAGTTTGAGGTTGGTCTCATTTCGTAAATATTTATATGTTTTTTTTTTATCAAATTGATACTTCTATTTGGTTTACAAATTGTCGTGGAAAATTTTGGAGGAGGGAACGTAAAAAATGTCTTAGCTTATTCGTCATCAAAGATCACGAATGGTCGCATGATTTCCTCCGACGATTGCTATTTATTTCTTCACGTACATCGGAGAAAGGTTAAATTTGGCGGCGGACATATATAATTAATGATCATCCATAATTAATTTCTGTATAAAACGTATGGAGCACCAAAAGGTATTCCTTTTCCAAAGAAATCGCAATGATGGGTTTTATTGTAGCGTTAATGCTACATTACATTGAAAGCAAATGAATGAACAAGAGGAACACGGAATCTATAATAATATTATTCGCTTAACTAGGGAGAGGGGGGTAGTAAAGAAATGGTTTTACTGAGTCTATTATATATTACAAGTACCAAGAGGAAGTTGGGTAGTTGAAGAAACCAAGATCGTGTTTTTTGGTTATAACTTTGACCAACATATGTTATGGAAACTGTGGCGTGCTCTGCTTTTTGGAGAGGATCGATCAATGACACACGCTTGGGCCACTTTCCCTTTTATAATCCACAATTCACATCACTTGACTTTGAATATTATTATTGGATATAGTTATCTGTTTATTGCATTATTATTGACGATAAATATTTTTTCCATGAGCCTAAATTGAACTTTTATTACGGTCCAAACTATTTCGGTGGGACGCCCAAATCAAATAGCCCACCCAATAAGTTGAAGAAATAATGGGTTATTTTATCCTTCCGTCTCTTCATGGAAATGCCATCATCGTTCATGTACAAATGAAACGAAGATCATGCAAGAATCAAAGCCGTTCACGAAATAATTGACTTGTTCGCAAGTGTTTGGCTCCTACTCGCATTCCCCTTGTCTTGTTCGCACTTTCTAAATCCCATCTTTTTAATTCTAATAAAAATCCCATCTTTACAGGAACACAACATTCCAAGAATGTTTCTTTTTTAATCGATGATTGGATGATCCAAGTTCTTGGGAATTCAGACTCGTCAGCATTTATCGTCTTCTGTAAGTCTAATACGTTTCGCTAAAGAAAATACTGAGCTTCTGCTTGTTTTTCTACAAGAAAGTTGCTGCTTAAGATATAGGAAGGGGACACGTCACATGATACAAAGTTGCCGGCTCAAGACCATGTCTTAAGAGCGTAGATAGAAGTCCATCCTTTCACTGTCTTAGATGATGTCACGGGTTTTTGCAACAGAGTTAAATAACTTGATGGGCAACAGAGAAATCACTTGGAACAAAGTACCTATTTCCCACCAAAATCACAGTAAATAAATGGGGCTTTTTAGATATGCCGATGGCTTAGACAAGCTGTTGATGTTGATCGGTACTTTGGGTAGTGTAGGAGATGGTTTGGTAACTCCTCTTAATATGTTCATTCTCAGTGGTATAATAGATGATTTTGCGACTTTGGGCGGTAGTATATCGAACAGTGTGGTAGACAAGGTATGTAAGTATGGCTTGTGGTGATTTTTGACTGAAAAGAAACATCAGTTTCATCTGCTCAGATTTTTATTGTTTTGCAGTATGCTCTGAGGTTGCTCTTTGTTGCTATAGGAGTTGGAGTTTCGGCCTTTCTTGGTATGTACCTACCATATCTCTTATTGCCCTTCAAATGCAAACTGATGATTACTTTCAGAATTCAATATTGATGATACAATCGCTTTCACGATCGGCAGAAGGATTATGTTGGACAAGAACAGCCGAGAGGCAGACATCACGGATTCGTACTGAGTACTTGAGATCCGTTTTAAGACAAGAAGTCAGCTTCTTCGACAACCAAAGCGATTCCCCGAACACGTTCAATGTCGTCTCTAGCATTTCTGCCGACGCACACTTGATCCAAGATGTCATGGCTGAAAAGGTATCGTTAACAGCCAATCACACCACTCAATATCTGTTTGAATTTGTTATGTCTGCCATTGGAATCCCACATTACCATTGAAACCCTTTCTTTTGGTATTCAGATACCCAAGTTCTTGGTTGAATTCACGACCTTCATAGGAGGACTGATAATCGCCTTCCTACTTTCTTGGAGGCTAGCGTTGGCTTCTTTGCCCGTCGCAGTATGCTTCATATCGCCGGGCGTACTACTGGGAAAGATGATGATGAATCTCGGGACTAAGGGCAAAGACGCTTACGAAGTTGCTGGCGCTGTAGTCGAACAGTGCATCTCGTCGATTAGGATCGTTTACTCCTACGTCGGCGAACTTCAGACGCTCGATAAGTTCAGCAAAGCCCTGCAAGAAAGTACGAAACTCGGAATCAAGCAAGGGTTTGCGAAAGGCCTTACGATAGGTAGCATGGGCATCGTTTTCGCCGCCTGGGGTTTCGAATCGTGGGCTGGCAGCGTTTTAGTGATCGAAAGAAACGAAAGCGGAGGCCGCGTTTTTATAGCGGGAGTTTTAGTTGTTCTTGGAGGAATGTAAGTAAGAAGTTACAAACATATATTACAACGTGTTTGCGTGTAGTAGATTCTTAGTGAAGTTTTTGTGTTCTGCTGTAATAAAATCCCAGGTCTTGCATGACGGCGCTTCCGAGCATATCATCCATAGCAGAAGCGACGGCCGTGGCCGAAAGGATATTCGCGATGATCGACCGAGTGCCGAGCATAGATTCAGAAGAAAAGAGAGGGAGAATCTTATCGCACGTCCATGGGCACGTCGAATTCAAGGACGTTCACTTCAGTTATCCGTCGAGGGCAGACACGCCTATTCTCCGAGGTTTCAGCCTCAGAATCAAAGGAGGTAAGAAAGTCGGGCTCGTGGGTGGCAGCGGTTCGGGCAAATCGACAGTCATCGCTTTGCTCGAAAGATTCTACGATCCCATAAAAGGGGAGATATTGCTCGACGGCCATATGATAAAAGGGCTCAAAATTGAATGGCTGAGATCGCAGATGGGATTGGTGAATCAAGAGCCTATCCTCTTTGCAACGACAATCAAAGAAAACGTTCTCTTCGGCAAAGACGACGCTATAATGGACGAGGTTGTCCGTGCCTGTAGATCCGCAAACGCCCACGACTTCATCACTTCATTGCCGCTAGGATACGATACGCAGGTAAGTTTTTTTCTTTTTCTAAAGGCTTTCGTTTTCGGGCCTCTGAAGCTTTCGAATCGAATTCTCAGGTGGGGCAGTTTGGGTTTCAGCTGTCGGGCGGGCAAAAGCAGAGGATCGCCATTGCAAGGGCGCTGCTCAAAGACCCGAAAATCCTTCTGCTCGACGAAGCGACGAGCGCTTTAGATACGCAGTCTGAGAGAGTAGTGCAGGACGCTATAGAGCAGGCGTCGAGGGGAAGAACGACGATCGTCGTCGCTCATCGCCTGACCACCATACGAAATTCAGACACGATCGCAGTCGTCGATTCCGGGAAAGTAGTCGAGTCGGGCCCGCACGACAGGCTGATGCAGGCGAGCGACGGCGTATACTACAAAATGGTGCAGCTGCAGCAATCCTCGTCGGGGAACGAAGGAGGAGCTTCGAGTTCGAACAACCAATGGAAGACTATACGCACGAATACTCCGAGATCTCCTTACAGCGTTCGATCGAGCTTGAAACGGAGCCCCATTTCGCCGTTCAGCGCTTCTCTGTCGATGAGCATGGTTCCATCGATCCACGATATATCGTATTACGACAGCGACGACGAGCCTTTCTACGACGAAGCGCGCGCTAAGAAGGTTTCTCAGTGGAGGCTGATAATAATGAATGCGCCCGAGTGGAAGAGAGCCCTCCTCGGCTGCCTCGGCGCCGTGGCTTTCGGCGCGGTACAACCATTCAATGCGTACTGCTTGGGTTCGGTCGTTTCCGTGTATTTCAGCACAGATAAGTCGAGGATAATCAGAGAAGTCAGAGCCTACGCCATGATTTTCCTGAGCATAGCAGTCGTCAGCTTCTTCGCCAACATTCTACAGCACTACAACTTTGCGATCATGGGAGAGAAGTTAACTAAAAGGATAAGGGAGAGCGTCCTTCGAAACATGCTCACCTTCGAGGTTGGCTTTTTCGACTCGGAGGAAAACACGAGCGCCGCAATCTGCGCCCGTCTCTCCACGGAGGCGAACGTCGTTCGCTGCCTCGTGGGAGATCGCATGTCGCTCTTACTTCAGGTCTTTTCGAGCGCATTCGTCGCCTTTCTGCTCGGCCTGATTCTGACGTGGAGGATTTCGATCGTCGTAATCTCCATACAGCCTCTGATCATCGCAAGCTTCTATTCGAAAAGCATACTCATGAGAAGAATGTCCGCTTGGGCGCAGAAGGCGCAGAACGAAGGGAGCCAGCTGGCGTGCGAAGCCGTGGTGAATCATAGGACGATCACTGCATTCTCTTCGCAGAAGAGAATCCTCAGCCTCTTCGAAGAAACTCTCAAAGGGCCGAGGAAGGAGAGCGTGAAGCAATCATGGTTTTCGGCAATAGGGTTGCTAATATCACAGTTTCTTACGACAGCTGCGATAGCGTTTACTTTCTGGTACGGCGGGAGGCTGCAGAACGAGCGCTTGGTGAGCTCGAAGCACTTGTTTCAAGCCTTCTTCATACTTATGAGCACCGGGAAGAACATTGCAGACGCAGGGGCAGCGTCATCCGATCTGGCGAAAGGGAGCAATGCTGTTCGATCGATTTTTGCGATTTTGGACAGACGTACGGAGATCGAGCCCGATAATCCCGTCGGCCTTAAGGTCGAGAAAGGCCTAAAGGGTCGAATAGAGCTGAAGAACGTCTTCTTCTCTTACCCATCGAGGCCCGACCAAGCGATCTTTCAAGGGCTTAACTTGAAGATCGAATCTGGGAAGACTATGGCGCTCGTGGGGCAGAGCGGGTCGGGCAAATCGACCGTTATAGGGCTGATCGAACGGTTCTACGACCCGACGAAAGGAACGGTCCTCGTAGACGACGAGGATATTAAAAGCTACAACTTGAGGGACTTGAGGACGCACATTGCCCTCGTCAGCCAAGAACCTATGCTCTTCGCCGGGACCATCCGAGACAACATAGCTTACGGTAAGGAAAACGCGTCTGAATCTGAGGTTAGGAAGGCCGCCGCACTCGCCAACGCCCACGAATTCATAAGGTAATAATATACGCTCATCTCATTACGGGAAACAATTGCTTACGTCGCACTTTGCAGTTCGCTGAAAGACGGGTACAAAACTCACTGCGGAGAGAGAGGGACGCAGCTCTCGGGGGGACAGAAGCAGAGGATAGCGTTGGCTCGGGCGATTCTGAAGGACCCGTCGATCCTTTTATTGGACGAGGCGACGAGCGCGCTAGACGGCGTGTCTGAAAGCTTGGTGCAAGAAGCTTTGGAGAAGATGATGGTGGGGAGGACTTGCGTGGTCGTTGCTCATCGTCTTGCGACCATACACAAGGCGGATTGTACTGCGGTGATTAAGAATGGGAAGATCGTCGAACGAGGAACGCACGCCGAGCTCCTTAGTCTCGGCGAGCGTGGCGTTTACTACAACCTCGTAACTTCGCAGGCCCGCCGAATTTTCGAGTAAATTCTCCTCGACCGTAGTAAAAAACTTCTCTCCTGATAGTTCGATCTAGGTAAGCGAGTATCATCAACGTCGTCTCGTCTTTATGTTTTCTGTGTAAAAAGTTTTGACATCATTATCAAATTATCCATTTCTATATGTAAAAGAGAAGAACATGAGATTCACACACATATGTGAGAATTTTTAAGTGGAAAAAAAAAAGGAAAGAAAAAGAAAGAAGAGAAATGTTGCCCCCACGCAGGATCGAACTACGGACCTTCAGTTTACAAGACTGACGCTCTACCACTGAGCTATAGGGGCTGTTCTGTTGATTAATTTATATCAATCGAAATTCTCTAAAACAGCAGCAATCCCATGGTCGTTCAAGAACAAATACAAGGGACGTGTTTTTTTTTTTTTATTTATTTTGACCATCATTTTCCTCTTCTTCTTCAATTACTTCTTCAATCAGTGCAGCAACGGAACATGACGTACTTGTCCATGGTCTTCCCGCACTCTGAACAAACCACACGCTCAGGTACGTAACCGGCGTACCCAGGAAGAATCAAATTATTGCAGTGATGCTCTGTGTGGGTCCCACTTATTATCTCATCCAAAATCGGCACGAGCTTCTCGGTATGATCGATCCACCCTATGAGCCCAGCTGTTGTAAGTCTCGAACATAGGCAGCACAATGTCTCCCTTGCCCTTGGTAATGACGCTGTTACCCTGGCTGAATACAGCCCAGCCCCGATCGCTGCTGTCCTACGTCAGCAGATCCATAACCCCCTCATGATGACGTCGTCCTCCGCCGAAGCGCCGATGCGCTTCTTGAAGATGATGTAAGAATGAAGAGTTCTGTAGGGTGTTCGATTAGATCAAGTCAGAAGAGGTCAAAGATGGCAAATGATTGGGTTGGACTTGATCGTGAAGGAGTGGGCTGACGAGAAGAATATTTGGGCCAAGTTGTTTAATTAGTTATATTTCTTATTGGGTCAAAAGCCCATTTATGTTGCTGTTATAAACAATGTACGAGAGATTATGCAGATGAAGCAAGATTAAACCTAATTCTCATCTATTTTCATCTTCTTCGTAATTTTCTCCTCGATCTCTGCATCTGTGCTTCACTTCTCAATCTATGTCTTCTACCTTTCATCTCTTCTCACCTTTAACCTATATTCAAAATATACAAAATAGTATTATATTAATATCATCAATGAATTGGCATTAAGCTAATTTTAGCACATCATACAACAAATCTGCACACAACAGTTAGAGAACAGCGCGGGCGAGTGCTAGTTCACTGCTGTCAAGGGGTTTCTAGGTCAACCTCTTTGGTGATAGCCTATCTCATGTGGAAAGAAGGGCAAAGCTTCGACGATGCTTTCCAGCTTGTGAAATCAGCAAGGGGAATCACTAATCCAAACGTGGGATTCGCCAGCCAACTCTTACAGTGTCAGAAACGAGTTCATGCTTTGCCTCCCAGCCCGACTTCTGTGATCGGAATGGCCCCCTCATTCGCCTTACGATCCACTTCACCTTGGAAGGCTTCTAGTCGAACATTTTGTTTTGATGATCTTTACTTAAGGTTTCTGTTTTATTTCACAATTTTTCTGCAAATAGCATTTTCATTTTGACTTTCTATTCTAACTTCTCTATTTTTTGTCCTCCGTTAATTGGCAGCGATGATTCTGAAGACGAGTCAGATGTGGACACGCAATGTCATCTCATGAATAAAATGGCATTAGTGGAAGGTGCATTACATGAGCTAACTCATGACCTTCAGCTTAATGTTACGGTGGGTATATAAGTACTTATTACCACCTATTGTCCTGAATTTTTAAAATTTTTGATGCGATTCTAATTTTGATTACAGGAACCAGTGAGATCCAAAATATCAACTTTCGAGAGTGACGTGATCAATGAAGACGAAAAATTGGACTCTTTGTTAAATAAAATTGAGAGGCAAAGAAAGTTGCAGCAGGAAAGGCAGAGAAATATAGATTTACGGTATCAGCGCATGATGTAAGATCTTCTATTTGACTACCTTTTATACTAATGTATCCCCGCTTTGGCTCTTTCCTTCAAAACTAAAATAGTACCACTTTAATAATAGCTCAGCAGACATTTGCAAGTTTGCTTTTTGTTCATATTTGATGCTCAGAGTTTGTGACCTGTGATAATCGCAGTGCAGAAGCACTTGATAATCACCTACAAAGAGATCATGAGCATGTGTCCCAACTAGAAGAGAGGAGGATAAGAGATGATGCTGCTCGCGAGGAGGCTAAAAGGAAGGAAAAGGCGACCCAAGAAGAAAATTTGCGCAAAGAAAGAATGAGAGCAGAGGAGGTTTACCCCCATTTTATTTAAAATTTTGATTTTTATGATTTTGCTAGTTTTCTGTGCTTGGCCTTTTATGCAAGTGTAACGCATCTTACGATTTTATCGTCTTTTCAATTGGTCATCCTCCTTGTCTTTTATGATCCATTTCAGGAAAAGATTGCAGCCGAGAGGGCGAAAGTAGCAGCAATAGAAGCTGAGAGAGCTCTAGCTGCACAAATAGAAGCCGAGAGAAACGCTGCGGAAGAAGCTGAATCTAAACGTGCCTCCGAAGCTTCAGGTAGTTTCGTTATGCTTTGCTGCAAGTAAGAATTGCCAAGTATGTGAATATTTTCTCATGTTATATTGGCTGGTCAGTGGCAGCAAAAAGTGTAGTTTGGGCGTCGAAAAATGCCCTTGAATTAGAGAAAAGAAGGATGCAGATTTATGAAGAACTATGTGCAAGAAACGACACTATTAAAGCTAGTTCTAATCAGGTGAGTTAGAGAAATTATTGTTATACTAGAATTGTGAAATCCATTTATACAATCAGTTGTTAAGAAAGTTTATTTTTCTTGTAGAATTTTAACAGACACGGGCAACTCATGGGTAGACTAATCAAGACAACTTCAGCCACTGCCGAAAGTATCAGGTAAATTTTAGTTCTCTTGGCTTACATTTGTAACTCTGTCTAACATTTTCTAAACTTGCCATGTTTTTTTTTAATTACATCAGCTCGAAAGCTGAAGAATTTGTGAAGCTGCTAAATCATCCAGAATATCCCCAATCCACTAGTCTCGAGTTGTTTGCCGAAAAGGTTCTTATCACTAATATGTGAAACTCTCTTAATTCTTTCTTGAAGTTGTTTTGCGTAGTTAAACTGGGAACAAACTATGGGATCATCATCCTTCTTGTGGATAATTGCAGATGGTCGCCTTCTGCACTAGTAAGAAGATGTTTTTTGCCACCGCCCATATTATTGTGCTAGTGACATCCAAGGTAAAGATCTGCTCGTGCTACGTATGATTGGCTGTGCAATTTAATTCTCGAAATAAAATAATAAATATCACATTGATTTTGTTTGATGGATAAAAGGTGCCTCGGGCAATGGATATTCTCATAGCCAAGCTAAACAAGGCTTGTATCTACACCGTACCAAAGTACATAAGCTACTCGAAGGCAGCATTCGAATCTAAGGATGCTTATGTCAAAGCCATTGGTTACGAGGAAGATGATGACATCAATTCTTACGTAGAAAAGCTGTGTTGTTGCATGAAACTTTATGGAGCTCTAGTGCAGGTCTTGCTTTTATCTCCTTCACTTCTGCAAACATGTTTTCGTCGAATACCATAAGTTCTCGTTACAACGATTTGTTTGTCATCAAAAGACCGAAATTAGAGGCTTTGAGAATCCCCACGGACTCAAAGAAGGCTGGGCTTGGCTAGCGAGGTTCTTGAACGCTCTCCCGGCAAATATATGCACAGCATACGCACTTTATTCGTTTCTTGAGGTAAGCCAACCTCGTATTTTTTTTCCTTGGTACATAAACGTCGTGGGAATTTTGGAAGCAAACAATGACTTTCTTCCCGTAAAAGGTGGCTGGATATGCTCTTCACCGAAGATACAGAAACCAATTCGAAAAGCTGATGAAGATCGTGGCTCGGGACTTTGTACCTGCGTTAAAAGACAGCGGCAAAGAGTCGTGGAGTTCTAAGATGAACCCTGTGAAAGTGTCTATGATGAACTACCTCGATACGAGAATGTTCGAGAAGGAACCTCAAGGATTCGAAATAAGACAACATTTGGATTCTACAGTGTTTGGTGTCTTGTGAAAACTGCTACTTCAGCATCAACCAGCCCTTTGTTTATTGGAGAAGCTTGAAAGCTCTTGGGACCATTATGTGTAATGATATTTATTTTGTATGTATTTGGCGATAAGAAAGAAAATATTAAATATTTCGTTTTATACTATAATAAGCCAACCTTTCTTGACCTTAGAAAACAAATGTTTAGATATATCCGCATGGATCAACTGATACTCTTCCCATATGCCACCATGGGCTCTGGATCGTTGGCTGCTATGGCAATGTTTGGAATCGAAATATCGTGAAGGGATGACGGTAGTTTTTCGTTTCTGTTTCTTCGGTTTAATTGCTTTCTTGTTCTGTTTTCTGACGGTGCAATAACTTTGCAGAGAGATGAAGGTATAAAACTAGTGGCTGAAGCGATATGCTCTTAGTATATTTAATGACTTGCCAAAGCCGCGCACATATGTTAGAGAGAAGGGTTACTCATTCTCCAAGAAGACTGGTCAGTTTGTCATGATCCACTTTGACAATTTTCGTTTGCCTTTGGTTGAATTGATGCATTGATCATCTTTTTTTCACTCTCTCAGAAGTGTTGCTTACGAAGATAACACCATTGAGAGATATGGTCGAAGTTATTGAAGGCGGAGATGCAATGGAAGAATGAATTTTTTCCTTCTCAGTGGGACCTTAGCGGGTTTCTATGCCCCTCTCCTTTCCATCTATATATGTATGCATTGCATACCTTCACAGTTATGGGATTTCACTAAGATGATATCACGTTAATTTATAGAGCTCGCATCATCTTTCTTTGTCTTTGTTCATAACAGCAAATATTCGTAAGCCCCAAATCAAACTCATCTCTTTAGTCTGTCTATAGTTTATAGCCCTGAAATGGCCAAGAATTTCCTCGCAACATCTTTCACTACAGAGCTGATCTTTCCGAGCAACGTCTCATTAGCCCCACGCCTTGTGCTTTCGACAACCTTAAACCACTGGCTCGCGGGATCACAGTCACTGTTCGTATCCATGCACTTGCAGTAGTTCGTAATAACCTTATTGCCCGAATCAACGTCCAGGCAAACGCTGCTGCCATCCTCGAGCCTTGAAGACAGGTGCATCTTAGAATCTGAAGTAGCTTCCCATTTCAAACTAACATCATCGTCATCTGTGCTAGAAATTGCCAGTTTCGCAGGTTGCCCTACTTCGCCTGCTCTCAGACAAAGGTACGACGACCCCTCAAAAAGCGTCAGCATTTTCTGCGGAGTATAGTTCCATGCTTCGGCCTCTGAGCACGGCCCTAAAACTAGCGGTCCTAAATCAGACAGCTTCTTCACGCAAAGCCCAGTCATAGGATGGAAGAGTACTTTGTGCAGATTTGTTTCTCCATAGCCTGGACCTGCAATAACACAAGAAGTGTAACGCCACGTTTTCAGATTATAAGGTTAATAATTACGAGGGGTTCGATTCTTACCCCGAAATGGATATTGAAGCGAGGATATCTTTGCAAGCATGGTTTGGTTTCTGACTTCTCGCCAATCCCAGTTATAAAGTCCATAGTACTCGTCGAATCCTACCACTCCTTGCCTGATGTAATAGCTCCCCGGGAGGGCCCACAGCGCCCAATCCAAGTCCAACTCAGCTGCCCATCCCATGAAGCAATTCAAGTACCTATTGTCGTTGACGTTTGTGCCCCTCATATCCACCCCAAACTCGCTCAAGAACAAGGGGTACCCTCTGTCCAACAAGAACCCTCCCTTGGTCATGGTGTCTGCTACTATACGACCGCAAACTTGGTTGGGGTTACCGTTGAGCCATTCGTCGCCGTCCGAGAAGCCGTACCAATGGAGTTCGAACACCAGCTTCTTCGCGAAAGTTAAGGTGACGTGTCTCTTTTGAAGGAACGACAAGTCCCTGTCGAATTTCAGCCCAGACAATATGACCAAAAGGCTAGGGTTTGCGGCGTGAACTGCTTCTGCTCCTTTCTGCATGTACCTGCCACGTAAGATTTTATTCCTTATTAGGATGTGTTCGACCACATTCGTTTTCTTATTACAAGGGGGCGATGAATGTGTAGAAATACCTGTACCAATCGTCGACGTTTTGCCTGCTGCCTCTTAGTTCGTTTCTTAAGCTCATGGCGACCACGTTTTGTGTTCCCTTGAATGTCTTGGCAACCTTAGTTAGGCCTTTGATCCATAGGTTGGGATCGAAGTACTCGTCGCCGAAGAAACCGTTGCCATCAGACTTGCTACAGCACCAACCTGGCTTACTCGTATGGTTATCGAGTATGATCATAACGTTTTTCTTTGCAAGGCTGGACACCACTGCCTGGGAAAAAAAAGTAATTGTTTTCTTTTATATCTTGTAATCATGATCAATATTCAGGCGTGAGTAAAAAATGATGATTTAACAGACATTGATGGGCTGTTAAAGGATCCTTGAAACATAAATTGCGGACAATAGCATGTTACATACAAAAAGTCTTGTCATCATGGTTGAAGATCAAAATCATATAAGCCACTTGTCTTTGTACACCTGTGCACTAACTATTTATTTATCTTCTGTCATAAATCCATTGGGTGTAGTGTAGTTGTGAATTGGTCAATGATCAAGATAATATACGTTGAAAATCAATATGAACCCCATAAATCAATCAACCAAATTTATTTCTTGACCTAATCAGATCATCATCAGATCGAGCAAGCACTTAGAAAAGACACTCGAAGAATGAGATAGATGTAAAGTATGATCAAAAGCCTACCTTGTAAGCATTGATGAGAGAAAGATCAATGATTTCAGGATTATGCTGCTGGAAATCTTGGATGGCATCGAGCAGTCCTATGTTCTTGAAAGACTCCCTCACTGTAATGGAAGCCAGCGTATCGTTGGTAAACAAGAAAAGCGGCCACGTCAGCCTAACGCAGTTGAATCCCATGAGTGGAATGTTTGCAGAAATATCATCCACTGATTGCTTGCTCAGCCCTTCGGCGACGACCACTTCGAGGTGAGAAGGCCAGTTTACGCACGCAAGCTTTATGCGATTCCCCGACGAATTTACGATCCACCGTGACTCTGTAGAAAGTGGCTGCGCTGCACCGAAGAATACGAAGAAGATGGGACTTGCTGTAAGAGAAAGGAGATAACAGCATAGGAAGAAATGGAAGCTGGTTTTTTTGCTCTCCATTGTTGTGTGGACTTCTTCTTGGTGGTTCTTTAAATTTGGCTTGGCTTGTTGATCAGAATAATGGATTTTTTTTATATTTGTAGTAGGTCATCATGTCATCAATGTATTGGTGGGATGAATATTGAATATAAGATATTGCTATTGTTTGTGCACGTACATTCTATATCCATATGCCCATACTTGTATTGTATACATAGTGTAGACTTGTATTTTAACACTTTTTGAGATGATAACATTATCAGTTGGTTCAAAAGTTGCAACAATTTCTGTTGCAAGAAGAATGTGGAGTTAGGACTTTGGACAACGTAGTACACGGCAAAATGGATTCTCTAAACTTCTTCTGAGATCAGGTTATCGTTCTATACGATAGTGCGATATCAAGAAATGAAGAGTGAACATATCGAAGATTAGTATGCAACCTAAATATACTTCGCACTGTATTTTGCTCGTCAAGAACTAATTTTGTTCCGTTTGTACGCACTCTACTCTTTTTGTGCTGCTGTCACCGTGGGTCTGCGCTGCTTAGCGTACCCATCACCCTAACAATCTATTAGATAGAAATGTTATTTCTCAATTTTCGAGAAAGCATTGTCCTTCTTCGTTTTTTCTTTACCGGGATTTGATGGTGATCATGGTTCGCTGAAACGGGTACGGGGGTCGGAACGGACACGAGCGTTCCAGTTCCAGTGTATTTTAACGGAACGATAACGGACGTTCCACTAATTTATTAAAATATTGTATAAATACTAATGTAAAAAATATAAAGCTAACATTATAATTTATGATGGCCTTAAAATATACTACCTCCGTCCCACTTATTTCTTCCCATCTTTCTATTTCGGGCGTCCCATATAATTCTTCACATTTCCCTTTTTGGTAAAAAATTATCACACTAATTAAACTAATTACACCATTAATATTAGAAGTCTTCTTGATTTGCGTGTCTACTAATAACTTTTCTCTCTCTATACCTTAAAAGGTGTATTATAATATTAAAATAATGTAGTTTCTTAATCTCCGTGCCCACTAATCTTCGGGAAGAAATAGCTGGGACGGATGGAGTATTAAGCATATGGTTAGTTGCATCCATTTGTAAATTCAGCATTATATGATACTAAAAAAGAGGTTATGAGTAAATAGGAATTAATTATTTAACTTAATTACACGTTGATATCAAGTATTAAACGTTAATATCATGTTTTTTTTAACAAATAAATATAATTTAGTCACTTTCTATGGGCCTTGAACGTTATTTGTAAATTTTATTTTTGTTCAAGTGGGCCTCAAATACTTGGTCACGTTCTAACATTAATTATAGGCCCAGCCCAATAAGTATGGAAATTGAGGATTTTAACTAAAATCGATCGTCTTCAACCTCTAGCTTAAAGCTTGCATCTGAAACCCTGAAAATTTCTTTTCGTATTATTCGTAACAAGGAAGGAAGTAACAAGATTTTTCAAGAACTAATCAATTATTTAAAGGAAAATCGTGGCACTTTTACCAATTCTGTTCAGATCTGTAAGGGTAAGCCGAGCTGTCTTCACTTTTATTTTCTGTCTAAATGTCCAAAATGAAAATTGGATTACACTGCCTTTTGTTGAACGGTCCTTCGATCTTTTTCAGTCTTCATTGGCCTTTTTGGTGGGCGATATTTCCACGAGCTTCAGCCATACGAGTCTAATTTCAGCTTCATATGCCCAAATTACAATAAGCTAGTACATGTAAGCTTCGTTTTCTTCTATATTTCCTTTACACGTCCTGTTCGAAGTTAATTGGACTGATTTGCGATTTGTGTATATGGTTTTTGGTGCTATATATATTAATATATATATATATATATATATATATATATATTGATTAACTAGAAAATTATCTGCCTCCTGAATTCGTATTAAAGAACTGAACTTTTGTTGCCAAGCTTAGTTTCCATGCTTCTTTAGGGTTCTGTGATGAACTTAACCATAGTGGGTGCTTACTATTAACAGCTTGAGAGCCTCTGCACTTTTCATTTTGCGTTTCTGGTTTTTGTTGTATTAATTTGGGAATTTGATTTCCTTAAGCTGCTCCTAATCATTGGCTGTACATCGTGCGTTTTCATTGATATTAGGGCAAACCTGAAATTGGACCTTCGTTTACAACAAAAGTTGGATTGGGTTTCTGCCGATCCCCAGCCAGATTGGAGTTTCGACAGTTTGCTATCTGAGCTTGATTCGATAGACAAGAAGCTCAATGCCAGTTCGTTAGATTTTCTTGTACCTTCAACTGAAAAGAAATCTAGGTAAGTTAGTCTTTTCAATTCATTTGATTTTTGCGGAAATATCTGATTTTTTTTCGGTTGTACAGAGATTGGAACGCTCCAAAGGATGGCCATCACTCCACTAGGGGTTTCATTATAAGTGTTTCAGATTATTTTAGTGATTATAGCGAAGAATATGATAGTGAGGACGAGCCTCGCAAGTATGATGTGGTTTCTGGTCGAAGATTTTGTTTTGACGATCTTTACTTAAGGTTTCTCTTTTATTTGATATTTGTTTACAAATTTCATTCTCATTCTTGACTTTGTATTCTAACTTTTTTTTATTTTTTTTTCTCGGTTAATTGGCAGCGATGATTCTGAAGACGAGTCAGATGTGGACACACAATGCCATCTCATGAATAATATGGCATTAGTGGAAGGTGCATTACATGAGCTAACTCATGACCTTCAGCTTAATGTTACGGTGGGTATATAAGTACTTATTACCACTTATTGTCCTGAATTTTCAAATTTTTGATGCGATTCTAATTTGGATTACAGGAACCAGTGAGATCCAAAATATCAACTTTCGAGAGTGACGCGATCAATGAAGACGAAAAATTCGACTCATTCTTAAATAAAATTGAGAAGCAAAGAAAGTTGCAGCAGGAAAGGGAGAGAAATATCGATTTACAGTATCAGCGCATGATGTAAGATCTTTTATTTGACTACCTTTTATACTAATGTATCCCTGCATTTATTGAAAACCTAAAATAGTACAACTTTAATAATAGCTCAGCAGCACATCTGCAAGTTTGCTTTTTGTTCATATTTCATGCTCAGAGTTTGTGACCTGTGATAATCGCAGTGCAGAAGCACTTGATAATCACCTAACGGATGTACAAAGAGATCATGAGCATGTGTCCCAACTAGAAGAGAGGAGGATAAGAGATGATGCTGCTCGCGAAGAGGCTAAAAGGAGGGAAAAGGCGATTGAAGAAGAGAATTTGCGCAAAGAAAGAATGAGAGCAGAGGAGGTTTACCCCCTTTTTATTTAAAATTCTGATTTTTATGGTTTTGCTAGTTTTTTGTGCTTGACCTTTTATGCAAGTGTAACGCATCTTACGATTTTATCATCTTTTCAATCACTCATCCTCCTTGTCTTTTATGATCCATTTCAGGAAAGGATAGCAGCTGAGAGGGCGAAAGCAGCAGCAATAGAAGCTGAGAGAGCTCTAGCTGCACAAATAGAAGCCGAGAGAAAAGCTGCAGAAGAGGCTGAATCTAAACGTGCCTCTGAAGCTTCAGGTAGTTTCGTTATGCTTTGCTGCAAGTAAGGAATTGCTGCAAGTATGTAAATATTCTCTCATGTTATATTGGCTGGTCTGTGGCAGCAAAAAGTGTAGTTTGGGCGTCGAAAAATGCCCTTGAGTTAGAGAAAAGAAGGATGCAGATTTATGAAGAACTATGTGCAAGAAACAACACTATTAAAGCTAGTTCTAATCAGGTGAGTTAAAGAAATTATTGTTATACTAGAATTGTGAAATCCATTTATACGATCAGTTGTTAAGAAAGTTTATTTTTCTTGTAGAATTTCAACAGACACGGACAACTGATGGGTAGACTAATCAAGACAACTTCAGCCACTGCCGAAAGTATCAGGTAAAGTTTAGTTCTCTTGGCTTACATTTGTAACTCTGTCTAACATTTTTTAAACTCGCCATGTTTTTTTAATTACGTCAGCTCGAAAGCTGAAGAATTTGTGAAGCTACTAAATCATCCAGATTATCCCCAATCCATTAGTCTCGAGTTGTTCGCCGAAAAGGTTCTTATCACTAATATGTGGATTTTTCTCAATTCTTTTTGAAGTTGTTTTGCGTATTTAAACTGGGAACAAACTATGGGACTCGTCATCCTTCTTTTAATTGCAGATCGTCGCCTTCTGCACTAGTAAGAAGATGTTTTTTGCCACCGCCCATATTATTGTGCTAGTGACATCCAAGGTGAAGATCTGCTCTTGCTAAGTATGATTGGCGGTGCAATTTAATTCTCGAAATAATATATAAAAATCACATTGACTTTGTTTGATTGATAAAAGGTGCCTCAGGCAATGGATATTCTCATCGCCAAGCTAAACAAGGCTTGTATCTACACCGTACCAAAGTACATAAGCTACTCGAAGGCAGCATTCGAATCTAAGGATGCTTATGTCAAAGCCATTGGTTACGAGGAAGACGATGACATCAATTCTTACGTAGAAAGGCTGTGTTGTTGCATGAAACTTTATGGAGCTCTAGTGCAGGTCTTGCTTTTATCTCCTTCACTTCTGCAAATATGTTTTTCGTCGAAAGCCATAAGTTTTCCTTACAACGATTTGTTTGTCATCGAAAGACCGAAATTAGAGGCTTTGAGAACCCCCACGGAGTCAAAGAAGGCTGGGCTTGGCTTGCGAGGTTCTTGAACGCTCTCCCGGCAAATATATACACAGCATACGCACTTTATTCGTTTCTTGAGGTAAGCCAACCTCATATTTCTTTTCCTTGGTACATAAACGTCTTGGGAATTTTGGAAGCAAACAATGACTTTCTTCCCGTAAAAGGTGGCTGGATATGCTCTTCACCGAAGATACAGAAACCAATTCGAAAAGCTGATGAAGATCGTGGCTCGGGACTTTGTACCTGCATTAAAAGACAGCGGCAAAGAGTCGTGGAGTTCTAAGATGAACCCTGTGAAAGTGTCTATGATGAACTACCTCGATACGAGAATGTTCGAGAAGGAACCTCAAGGATTCGAAATAAGACAACATTTGGATTCTACAGTGTTTGGTGTCTTCTGAAAACTGCTACTTCAGCATCAGCCAGCCCCTTCATTCATTCAAAGTTGCTGCTGGCTTAGTTGCTTGTGCTATTATTACTTGGAACAGAAGAAGTCTTAGAATTTTTTTTGTCTATTCGAAAAGCTTGAAAGCTCTTGGGTTGGGACCATTATGTTATGATAGTTATTTTGTATGTATTTGGCGATTAAAAAATAATATTAAATATTTCCTTTTTTTTATATAATATAATAAGCCAACCTTTCTTGACCTTAGAAAACACTAGAGACAATATTTAGATATATTACATTCTCGCACCGTTCGTCTTTGTGGGTCTACTTATATTATATGCCTCAAAGTCTACTGGTAGACTCATTCAATTTATTTTCGTTTTGTTAGTGCAAATAAATACGTTGTTAACGAAGGAAATATCAAGATTTTTCAAGAACTAATCAAGTATTTAAAGGAAAATAATGATTACGTGGCACTTTGACCAATTCTGTTTCAGATCTGTAAGGGTATGCCGAGCTGTCTTCACTTTTATTTTTCTGTCTAAATATCCAAAAAGGAAAATTGAATTACACTGCCTTTTGTTGAACGGTCCTTCGATCTTTTTCACTCTTTATTGGCCTTTTTGGTGGGCGATATTTCCACGAGCTTCAGCCATACGAGTCTAATTTCAGCTTCATATGCCCAAATTACAATAACCTAGTACATGTAAGCTTCGTTTTCTTCTATATATTTCGTTTACACGTCCTGTTCCGAAGTTAATTGGACTGATTTGCGATTTGTATATATGGTTTTTGGTGTTGTATATATATTGATTAACTGGAACATTATAGCTGCCTTCCGAATTCGTATTAAAGATCTGAACTTTTTGTTGCCAAGCTTAGTTTCCATGCTTCTTTAGGGTTCTGTGATGAACTTAACCATAGTGGGTGCTTACTATTAACAGCTTGAGGGCCTCTGCACTTTTCATTTTGCGTTTCTGGTTTTTGTTGTATGAATTTGGGAATTTGATTTCCTTAAGCTGCTGCTCCTAATCCTTGGTTGTTCTATTTAGATTTACCTCTTAAGTTCAGGTAATGTTGAGGGACGAAGAAAATGATCAATCGTCAGGCGAGACATGGAAAACATACTCACGGTCCATGTCATGGACCGAACGACCGCCAAGAAAGTCCAACTCAAAGTCGCAGTGGAACAGCAAAGCTAGGGCTTGTCTGCCTCCATTACAACCTCTTTCCATAGTTCGCCCGAGCCCCGAAGAATGGCCTCGGCCTGGCTCAGACGATCTAGGCGTGTGGAACAATCCCCCAAAACCACGTGGCTCGGTGACCCCTCGAGAAAATTCGACTTCAGATGAACCTGCGAGAGAATTCCATTTCAGGAGGGACATGCTTTCCTTTTACAACAAGGAATGCTCGAGAATCCTAGATCACATATTCTTGGGCAGCGATGCAATCGCCAAGAATCGCGAAATACTCCGTAAGAATGGGATAACACACGTACTAAACTGCGTGGGGTTCGTTTGCCCCGAATATTTCAAGAAAGAGCTCGTTTACAAGACTCTTTGGCTCCAGGACAGCCCGTCCGAGGATATTACCAGCATAATGTATGATGTGTTCGATTATTTCGAGGAGGTTAGAGAGCAGCGCGGGCGAGTGCTAGTTCACTGCTGTCAAGGGGTTTCTAGGTCAACCTCTTTGGTGATAGCCTATCTTATGTGGAAAGAAGGGCAAAGCTTTGATGATGCTTTCCAGCTTGTGAAATCAGCAAGGGGAATCACTAATCCAAACGTGGGATTCGCCTGCCAACTCTTACAGTGTCAGAAACGAGTTCATGCTTTGCCTCCCAGCCCGACTTCTATCATCAGAATGTACCGAATGGCCCCTCATTCGCCTTACGATCCACTTCACCTTGTGCCGAAGATGCTCCTCGATCCATCTGCAGATAAACTGGACTCTCGAGGAGCGTTCATCATTCACATCCCTTCTTCCTTGTACGTGTGGATTGGGAAAAACTGTGCCCCAATGATGTTGGACAACGCTATGGCCGCTGCCGTGCAGATTATTCGTTATGAGAAGGCTAAGGGCCCTGTTGTAACCGTCAATGAAGGCGAGGAGAGTTTTGAATTTTGGGACGCTGTTAGTTATAGGAAAGGTTCAGCCGAAGAATTTCTTAAGGCCAACGATGGTACGAGTAATCAGAGGAAGGTGGCTGATTATGACTTGGATTTTGAAATCTTTCACGGAGCACTTTCTGGTGGTGTTGTCCCGCCTTTTCCATTGTCTGAAGCGGAATCTGAAACATGTCTACCCATAAGAGAGAACGGTTGGAACAGATTAAGGAAAAACTTTGCCAAGGGTGTTGTCAAAGAACTAATCAACTCAGCTAAATCGAAGCCTGGCAGTGCTTTAGAGGCACAAGATGGACTTCAAATGATCGATGCTTCTACAGAAATAGAAATCGGAAATTCTTCTGCAAATCGAACAGAGCATCGTGATGATTCACCAGATTCTCCTTCTTCATGCATAGGTTCAGACGCTTCACTGTCACGATCGCCTTCTTTTGGTCTATTGGATTCGAAATCGAAGTCTAGTTCGACTTCTCCATCGCTATCGCCTTCCACTTCAGATTATTCGAGTTCGTTCACCTTCTCGCCTTCATCGTCCAACTGGTCTGACTTATCGTTTGTATCTGCTCAGCCATCACTTCAAGGAGTTGAGTCCAACCATGCAAATCCTTGTAATAAGACTGGCCATGTTGAGGAAAGTGTTTCTAATTCTGCAGATGTAAGTAGAACCTTTTCGGCATCAGAGGATGCAAATTCGAACAGTCTGACTTTAGGAATGACTAGATTGCCGTCCATTGATGAAGCAATGCCTCAACTGACGAGATATCTTGAAGATGATGATGCGATGGACGGGGTAGAATGTGACTACTTAAGCCGTGAGCCTTCCTTTGAGATGTATGACAAAGAGACAGCTACTGATGACGAAGATTCTGGCGTATCTCAAGATAAAACCAAGTATGGTTCATCTTCTCTTTGCATCTGATACTTATTACTAGTACCATGAATCTGAAGCATCTAGTTTCCTTATCTCTACCAACGAGTTAGTTGACGATTTTTTCTGATATGGTTAGGCCATAACATATTGAGCCATGATGGAATTGCAGCGTATGCGAAGAGTATTTAAGGTAGTAACTACTCTACTTATGTATTAGCATTGTGCTTGATTTGAATGTTCTATGAATGTCTTCAACTCTCTATATGTTGCAGGTAGTAAAAAGAAGGCGAAGAACAGTATTTTAACAGAGTTGCATCCCAGAACAAGATCACCATGGTTCTGTTTGTGAGATGTTATCAAGAAAAGACTATCCCACTTTGTCAATTGTACGATAGAATCAGCCATCAGCATTACATGGAAAAAAGTAACTGAACGTTTCGAGTTACGAGCGAAAGATATCCCTCGCATTAACGCTCTCCTTGTCGTATTTTGTCTACATTAGTAGTGTAATCAAGTTCCAAGTCATTCTCATATGATACTTCTATCTATAGCCATTGTGGAGCTCCATACCATTAATATTAAAACTCAGGCTCAAATAATTCAATAGCTATCGAGAGGATTGCGAGAATTTTTCTATCTCAAGTTAAAAAAAAAAAGGTATACGGGAGAAAAACGATGCTATGCATTCATCTGATCATCGAAAAAAAGTTTCAACAACCCAATAGCTCCTACGTTCGTCTTGAAAATGCATCTTAAAGGCCCCTGCATATCAGAGAGACGTTATAATCAGTTCAGAAAATAAGAAACCAATTAAGGAGTGCAGAAGAAACAATCTATACCAAGAGACAGATATGAGAAGGAAAGAAACGAATAAGATCCATCTAGGACAGAGGTATACAAAGAAAAGAGAAGAAGAAGAATATGATTCTTGTATAAGCTAGATGAACGAAAATGTGGGGTTGCTTCTCACACGAGGAGGATTTATGCACTGTGACTAAACTCAATACAGCTTTTAGATATCTACTCCATTGTTTCTGCAAAGTCGTTATTATTTCATGTATAACAGAGGATGAGGTATCCTTCAGCACATCCAACAGGAAATAGAGCGTGACAATGGAGATCCCAGAACATAAAGTATGGAACTTTACAGTTTATATATTCAACTAGCGAAAATGTAACTAGATGCTAATGACTAATCCCCTCTACTATCCAAAGTTAATGAAACAACGGTATCAATTATAAAGAAAAATAAAGATAAAAAGATGCAATATTTGGACGATGGTAGCCCTTCCAAATTTGCTAAAGATAAAGATAAAAAGATGCAATATTTAGACGATGGTAGCCCTTCCAAATTTGCTCAAGATAGGCAGTTGTTTTGTTCACCTTCCGTAGCCGTAGGACAGTCAGATTCACGACTGCCTCATTATCTGTTCTCATCTTTGAGTTATGAGATTTTACGCTTCCAAAACCAAGCTAAATCGCTACAACGCCCATCCATCTAACCATAGGTTCAACCAAACCAGTTAAATTATTTTTTCCAGCTCTTGGTCAAATGATTAAAGGTTCGCCCAAAAGTGCATAATCCATGTCTTGGATCTCATAATAAAAAAAGGGGCAAATTCACAATCAAGGCCTATCGTCAGCATCAGCACTGACATCTCCGTTTGATTTTCAATTTTACTTCCGAATTCACTCTTAACATCAAAAGCCTACTGCTCGATCATCAGTAATAAACCAACGCCCTATGATTTTTTTTCGCTAATTCGTTGTAATTGAGCTCGCAAACAGAAACAACAAAGAAAAATTACCTGACTTTCCGAGCGAGAATGTGTTTGAGCTTGTTCGCGAGATCCATAGCTCGAATCTTACGCTCCAAATTCTTCTTGGCCAACACGCGCTTCTCAGTATTCTTAACGTGGCGCGTCTGCTCGTTCCTTATGAGCCGTTCCATGCCGCTCGACTGCATCTTTCTGTGCAGCAAAGCTACCGCCAGTTCCAAGTTGTTGTTCATAACCTTCACCCTAATGCCTCTCCATTGCTGCAGCTGCGCACCTTGAGGTGATAGGATCGTCGACAATTTCTGCGCCGCCGCTTGAATCGCCATTTTCTTCCTGTCACTGTTGAGCTTTGGATTTTCTTTCTTTAGGTCTTCGACGACAGTGAGTCGTCTAAAGGTAAAATTGGAAATTAGCCCTGTAACTATCGGAGAATATCAAACGTACACCTGAAAACATTCTTGTTTAAGAACATACCCTTATACAATCGGATATATACAAACTAACCCAACTCACGAGCCCAACTCGCGTACGGGCCGGGCCCGTAGTCAATTCTATATATACAAGAAATGGCCATCAATTTGTCGGTTTATAATTGACGTGCTTACGCAAAGCAAAGTCAACGTCTTCCACGTAAAATATGTGTCAGAAAGTTAGATATCCTGAAAAATCATATTATAATAATAATAAATCCACATATATTGAAGCAAGCAAGTTGATGTCAAAGTCAAAGTCAACTATTACAACTATAGTCCTAGCTTTACGAAATATTTATACAGGGCAGCAATATTGACTAACGCTTTCAACGTTTCATTAATTAGTTAATGGAGGATTAATGCAATAAACTTTCTGCTAATCCCAAGATGATATAGTAGAAGCCACTATCAACGTTTCTTAATTGCAGGTAGTCTGTCCTTTGGTTTCATTTCAACCTCATGCATTTACACAAGGTTTTGAACTCTTGTAAACATCCACTTTTCGCATAAAAGGTTGTTCTTTTACCCCTTCGTATTCCTGAATTTTTTTTTTTTTTGTTTAATTACAAGAGGCTTATGGACTATCTCCTGGATCTCAAAAGCCAAACTGGGTGCTTGTTCTATAAGCATTGTAGCTTCGATTGAATTTTTAGATTATTATTTCTGACTTGTGTAGTACCTCAAAAGGTGTCGTATGTTTGATTGAGGACAATCAAAGTTGAACTCTTGCGGGCACGTGAGAGAGATTGATGTGCGGTATCCTTGCAAGCAAAAGCCGCCTTTTTATTTTCTTCGTTATGTTGTTTTTTCATTATTATTTTCATTCGCGAGCGGTTGTGCTATTGTAATTAAACTCCCTTGAGTTGTAGTCAACTGTCAAGCAAGCCCCTTTCTTCGTTTAATTTTGTTAGATAATTTAATTTTGTAAAATATTTATTTGAATGAGAATTTGGGCTTTCAAATTAAGCTATCGGGCTTCGGGTTTTTGGCCCAATAGGCCCAACTTCTAGAAGGCCCAACTTCTAGAAGTTGGGATTGGTGGCTTTGTAATTGAGTGGTTTTTTAACCACTCTTCAACTCAAATGTGATTCATCATAATTATTAAAAAAAAAATTAACTATTTTTTATTACAAAATTTTGGCTATAAATAGGCCATTAATTCAAAGGAAAAAACACAAGAATTAAAAAGAAGATAAATAAGAAAAATAATTCCCAAAATATTCTCTGCTATTGCTTTTATTCCGTTCGCCGTCGGTGTCGTTTTTGTGCTAAAACGAACGCCGTGTTTTCGAAGTATCCTGGGAAATAGACGCTCGTAAAAAACCTCTAGCACATACGTGAGGGAGCGAATCTATTTTAAGGAAATTGTGTGCTACACAATCTTCGAATATTTTTTTTTTCTTTCCCAGCCAACAATCTTAAAATAGACCGACGATCCCGCAAAGATGTCAGACTACGTGGAGTTCCTCAACAACCAAGAATCTGCGGAAAACGAAGGAAACATTGACGTTCCCCCTACCACTTTTATCCCCACTGCCATACCTGTGGTTACGAAGCCAAACGTACCGGTCAACCACCTGGAGAAGCCGGAGAAATTTACGGGGACAGCCTCGACGTTCAAAAGATGGCAACAGAAGATGCTCTTCTACCTCACGACGTTGAACCTGGCAACATACCTGAAAGAGGTCGAGCCTAAGGTAAATGACGGCGAGACGAACGCTGAGGTCGTGATCGCTGTTGATGCATGGAAACACTCTGATTTCCTGTGTCGTAATTATATTCTGAATGCCCTAAGCGATACTCTGTACAACGTGTATGGTGCGGTCGCTACGGCTAAGGAATTGTGGGAGTCGTTAGACCGAAAATATAAAACTGAGGATGCCGGCACAAAGAAATTTGTTGTCGGACGGTTCCTTGATTATAAGATGGTCGATTCCAAAACTGTCATCAGTCAAGTGCAAGAGATCCAATTGATCTTGCACGAGATCCATGCAGAAAGAATGGTTCTGAGTGAATCTTTCCAAGTTGCGGCTATTATTGAAAAGCTGCCGTCGGGCTGGAAAGACTTCAAAAACTATCTCAAGCATAAGCGCAAGGAGATGTCTTTGGAGGATCTGATTGTTAGACTTCGAATCGAAGAAGACAACAAAAGGTCGGAAAAGAGAGTGTCGAGCTCATCTGAACCGAAAGTAAACGTGGTGGAGCACAGCTCTAAAAAAGGCAAAGGCGCGGTTAAATCCAAAGCGAAACTTGGGGCGACCGGAGGCGTCGCTAAGCCGAACTATAAGTTCAAGGGAAAGTGCTTCAACTGCGGCAAATTGGGTCACAAGTCGTCGGACTGTCGCCTTCCAAAAAGGAGCCATGAAGCCAACATGGTGAGAGACAATACCAAGGAGGTTGACGAGATGAGTCTTGTCGCGGTGGTCTCGGAGGTAAACATGATTGGGTCGAATCCACAAGAATGGTGGATCGATACCGGTGCTACACGTCATGTCTGCACGAACCGTGGACTCTTCTCTACCTGTGAGCCGGTTGAAGGAGAAAAGATCTACATGGGCAACTCGGCTGCTGCTACCGTCGAGGGAAAAGGTAACGTGCAGCTCAAAATGACTTCCGGAAAAATATTGACGCTGAAAGATGTGTTGTACGTTCCGGAGATACGAAAAAATCTGATTTCGGGATTCTTGTTGAACAAGCATGGTTTTCGTATTGTTATTGAATCCGACAAAGTGATATTGTCTAAGTCGGGTATGTTTGTTGGTAAAGGCTATGCATGTGATGGTTTGTTCAAGCTGAATGTAATGACTATTGTAAATGAGAATGAAAAACGTTCTTCTGTTTACTTGCTTGAATATTCCAATTTGTGGCACGGTAGATTAGGTCACGTTAATTTTGAATCGATACGTCGATTAATTAACATGGATCATATTCCAACATTCGAAATTAATTCGAAACATAAGTGTGAAATTTGCGTTGAAGCAAAAATGACGAGATCGTCTTTTCCCTTGGTAGCAAGAAGTACCGAACCGCTTGAATTAATTCATAGCGATTTATGTGATTTGAAATACGTTCAAACACGTGGTGGCAATAAATATTTTATAACATTCATTGACGATTGCACCAAATATTGCTATGTGTATTTGCTTAAGAGCAAAGACGAAGCATTAGAGAAATTTGTTCTCTACAAAACCGAAGTTGAAACGCAACTCGGCAAGAAAATTAAAAGATTGAGAAGTGATCGGGGTAGGGAATACGAAGCGCCAATTGGGAGCTTTTGTGTGGAACATGGTATCGTCCATGAAGTGACCGCCCCGTATTCACCTCAATCAAACGGAGTGGCCGAACGAAAGAATCGCACATTAAAAGAGATGATGAATGCGATGTTACTGAGTTCAGGTCTACCGCCTAACATGTGGGGCGAAGCTATCTTAACGAGTAATTACCTATTAAATAGGATACCTCGAAAGAAAATGAATAAAACTCCATATGAGTTATGGAAAGGAAAGACGCCTTCTTACCAACATTTGCGAATGTGGGGGTGTTTGGCGAAGGTAGCCGTACCTGCGCCTAAAGCGGTGAAGATTGGTCCTAAAACGGTGGATTGTATTTTCATAGGATATGCACTCAATAGTACGGCATATCGGTTTCTTGTATATGATTCGAAAATTTCGGATATACACAAGAATACGGTCATGGAATCGAGGAATGCATATTTCTTTGAAAATGTATTTCCTTGTAAATCCGATTATGGATCCGGTACATCTAAACGAGATGATATAGAAACTGAGACTCCTAGTACGGTTCATGAGATTGAACCGAGACGAAGCAAGCGTGCCCGAATAGAGAAATCTTTTGGTGACGATTTTGTTACATATTTGATTGAAAAGGAACCGCTGACTTATGACGAAGCAGTGAGCTCCGTGGACGGGCCTTTATGGAAAGAAGCCATAAAGAGCGAGATTGATTCTATTTTGCAGAATCACACTTGGGAGTTAGTTGATCTTCCAAAGGGATGTAAACCTTTAGGATCAAAATGGATCTTTAAAAGGAAAATGAGACCAGACGGGTCTGTGGAAAAGTATAAAGCCAGACTTGTTATCAAAGGATACAAGCAACGCGAAGGCTTAGATTACTTTGACACATATTCTCCTGTGACGAGAATAAATTCGATAAGGATGATACTTGCTATCGCGTCCTTAAGAAATTTGGAAGTACATCAAATGGATGTCAAAACAGCTTTCTTAAACGGTGAGTTAGACGAGGAAATATATATGGAGCAACCCGAGGGTTTTCGTGCTCCTGGAACCGAAAAGAAAGTCTGTAGATTGATCAAATCTTTGTATGGTTTGAAACAAGCCCCTAAGAAGTGGCACGAAAAGTTTGATCACGCGATGATCAACTACGGATTTAAAATCAATGAGAGCGATAAATGCGTTTACTCAAAGGAAACAGGCGATGACTACGTCATTTTATGTCTGTATGTAGACGACATACTCATTGTTGGTAGTAACGACAAAATGGTCAAGTCTACCAAGGATATGTTAAATTCGAAATTTGACATGAAAGATATGGGACTTGCGGACGTGATTTTAGGAATTAAAATCAAACGAACGAGTAATGGTCTTGTTTTGAGTCAAGCTCATTACGTAGACAAAATTCTCGACAAATTCCTCAAGGGTGATTCTGGTGTTGCTAGAACGCCATTAGACCGAAGCGTTCATTTGTCGAAAAATCGCGGAGAGGCTATTTCTCAAGTAGAATACTCCCGGATTATTGGAAGCTTGATGTATCTAATGAGCTGTACTAGGCCAGATATTGCTTATGCTATAAGCAAACTAAGTTCTTACACGAGTAATCCGAGTGCGGATCATTGGACCGCTATTATACGGGTTTTGAGATACTTACGGTATACTCGAGACTATGGATTACACTATGGTCGATATCCGGCTGTGTTAGAAGGCTACACGGATGCGAACTGGATATCTGACATGAAGGACTCTAAGAGCACAAGCGGCTATGTGTTTACACTGGCTGGAGCTGCTGTGTCTTGGAAATCCTCGAAACAAACGGTTATAGCAAGATCCACTATGGAATCCGAGTTCTTTGCCTTGGATAAATGTGGAGAAGAAGCTGAATGGTTACGCCATTTTTTGGAGGATATTCCTAAATGGGAAAAACCTGTGCCGCCTATATGCATACACTGCGATAGCCAATCGGCTATTGGACGAGCACAGAGTACAATGTATAATGGTAAGTCGAGACACATACGTCGTCGACATAATACCGTTAGGCAACTGCTCTCAACTGGAGCTATCTCGATTGATTATGTAAAATCGACGGATAACATTGCGGATCCGCTAACCAAAGGGTTAAATAGAGATGCGGTTGAAAGGTTGACGAAAGGGATGGGCTTAAAGCCTTAAAGTATAAAAGTGCTGAGAAGGAAAACCCTACCTATGTGACTGGAGATCCCAAGATCTAGGTTCAAAGGGACAACCTAATCTTAGGACTTGGTATCACTGTGGGGGATAATCCCCGCTCATTCCTGTCGAGAAACAGTGATGACGGAAAAAGGCTAGCATTATGATGCTTTAATGACTATCATAGAGTGTTGATGAAAATACTCGCGACGTGAGAAGTCACCTATGTTAGGGAGAAGTGGGGCCGCTTCAAAGGAGAACTGAAAGGCTTAGTTCTTTAGAAACCCTCGCAGAATCAGGTCGTGTCCATGGCCGCACTGGACAAAACCATGAGAACGGAACAAGAGGAAAATGGTCTCTGTGTATTGTACGTGGGATAGTTTACACGAAAAGCGGGACAGTTCAAAGACATCGCGTTCTACTGGACTGCAGTAAACCAAGCGTGCATACAAGGAGGAAGTTCAAATGGTAAAACATACTATCCTCTATGCAGAGTATCATTAAAATTAGCAGAAACATTACATAAACAATTCTCATTCATGTGGGGGATTGTTAGATAATTTAATTTTGTAAAATATTTATTTGAATGAGAATTTGGGCTTTCAAATTAAGCTATCGAGCTTCGGGTTTTTGGCCCAATAGGCCCAACTTCTAGAAGGCCCAACTTCTAGAAGTTGGGATTGGTGGCTTTGTAATTGAGTGGTTTTTTAACCACTCTTCAACTCAAATGTGATTCATCATAATTATTAAAAAAAAAATTAACTATTTTTTATTACAAAATTTTGGCTATAAATAGGCCATTAATTCAAAGGAAAAAACACAAGAATTAAAAAGAAGATAAATAAGAAAAATAATTCCCAAAATATTCTCTGCTATTGCTTTTATTCCGTTCGCCGTCGGTGTCGTTTTTGTGCTAAAACGAACGCCGTGTTTTCGAAGTATCCTGGGAAATAGACGCTCGTAAAAAACCTCTAGCACATACGTGAGGGAGCGAATCTATTTTAAGGAAATTGTGTGCTACACAATCTTCGAATATTTTTTTTTCTTTCCCAGCCAACAAATTTTTATTTCCTCTTTTCTCCCAACTCTAGCTGGCATGTGATCGGTTGCTTCCTATTTGTGTTTTTTTAATGAGCTCAATTTGAGGAAATACTCATGTGGTCAACTCAAGATTACAATTGATCGAAGTAACATACTTAGTTTCTTCGTCGTTGTTAATAGAAACTCTCTGAACAGTTGAGAAGAATATTATCATTACCCTCATCAGTGCTTTATCTGTAACTGCAGTTGCTGATCACCATACAATCATTGTCATTATACTCTGATTCTTGAGTCTAAATGAGCTCAGGTCGCAGGTAGATAGATATATTTGAGCTATCACATGTTATCATCTTTTATACTGCAATATCTTCTTCATATGGTTATTCCTACGTTAATTAATACATATGTCAGCGTACTACTGGGTGGTAAAAAATCCCAGCATGATACTACGATGAGGAATTTCGTCGTCATTAGCATTGGAATCATGTTCGGCTTCTTAATAGGAGTCTCATTTCCCGGCGTTTCACTTACTAAGGTAAAAACCCCAACCATTACACAGCGCTGTATGTATCGTACTTGAAAATTAATTCTTCTTCTTACTATTCTCAGCTGAACATCACGACGACTCTCCTCCGCGATCTTGCGAATTCTGGGACGCCTGGTAATAATATAAGCGCTAGGGACACGTCGAAGGTCCGCGCTTTTACATGAAAAGGTTCATAATGTAATCCTCTCCATTAAAATAGGCATGAGAATAATATATCGCACAGATTTGGATCCCTTCTAACCCGAGAGGTGCCGAGAAATTGCCACCTGGTATAGTCGCTTCTCAATCAGACATGTACCTTCGAAGGCTTTGGGGATTACCCAATGAGGTGAGTGAGTGAGTTACTCATACGTAATATTATTACATCATTGCTTATAAAGAATGTACGCCGTTTTGCTGATATGCTTATATGCGCCTTAGGACTTGACGAGCACGCCAAAGTACTTGGTGGCATTTACCGTAGGTTTTCCGCAAAGTCGAAACATTGAGGCCGCACTTAAGAAGGTATGGTATATCTTCACAAGGCGTTTACGTCTTTATTATACTTTTCGCGCTCAGTCGAAGGTTATTTTACTACTACAGTTTCCGTCGGAGAATTTTACGGTGATGCTGTTTCATTACGACGGAAGAGTGAGCGAGTGGGACAGGTTCGAGTGGTCCAAGCGAGCGATTCACATCAGCGCAAGAAAACAGACGAAATGGTACTATAGGCTATTAGTATTTACACATATATCTTCCAGAAAAAAGCTATGAACTTACTACTATAACCGCGAATATACGTCGTTTGGAAAAAGGTGGTATGCTAAGAGGTTTCTGCATCCTGACATTGTTGCTCCTTACGAATACGTATTCATCTGGGACGAAGATCTCGGGGTCGAGAATTTCAACGCTCAAGAGTGAGTTTACGAAGAAAATAAATGAAAAGAAGCAGAATGGCAGCAGCTATCTTAATTACTCTGTTTTTTTTTTCCGTAAAATTTTCAGATACATTAAGCTGGTGAAGAAGCACGGTTTGGAGATTTCTCAGCCAGGTTTGTCGCCGGATAGCAAAAAGACTTGGAATATGACGATGAGACAAGCT
The DNA here is from genome assembly GCA_027422505.1 of Craterostigma plantagineum. Classification (NCBI taxonomy): domain Eukaryota; kingdom Viridiplantae; phylum Streptophyta; class Magnoliopsida; order Lamiales; family Linderniaceae; genus Craterostigma; species Craterostigma plantagineum. The sequence goes on along the minus strand of JAPQWV010000054.1, from coordinate 5,288,472 downwards.
GATCGCGAAGTACACAAGTAACAAAAATGGAACTTCTTCATCATTCTTTAAGCATTGAATTTTCGTTGTTCTTCTGTTCTTACGCCCTGTTTTTACGGTGTTAACAGAGAAGCTACGGAGAAAATACGCGTATGCCGAAGTCCTAGTTCGCCTCCTTGTGCATCGTATATATGGAACACACATCATCTTTCCATTCAATGTCTCTTCATATACATACATACATGGAATTTCTTCAATTTGTTATTACGCAGTTTCGTCGAGATCATGGCTCCAGTCTTTTCTCGAGATGCATGGCGATGCGTGTGGTACATGATTCAGGTTCTCTATTTTTATCATTCTCAGACTGGTAATATTATTACATTAATTCATCGCTAATATATCTCTATCTGTATAATATATGTGCAGAACGACTTAGTCCACGGATGGGGTTTGGACTATGCACTCCAAAAATGCGTCGAGGTAACTTTGTTTTAGAGACAAACTTGTTTTCTTTCACCTATCGCTAATTTTCTTATATATATATGTAATAATAGCCTGCTCATGAGAAGATAGGAGTCGTAGACGCTCAATGGATTGTTCATCAAGGTGTTCCTTCCTTGGGCAACCAGGTAAATTAATTACTTCACTATGTATGATGTGTGCGTGTGTAAGTAATAAATAAACGTTAGTGTTTTTCCAATCAAATTCGTCTATAATGCACATACGGTACGGACAGGGTAAGGCCGAGAAAGGAAAGGCTCCATGGAAAGGGGTGAGACAGAGGTGTGAGAAGGAATGGGAGATGTTCAGAAGCAGAGTCGAAGCAGCAGATAAAGCTTATTACAACTCCATCGGAATTTATGACAATAATAATAATAATAATCTCACAACTCATCACTCATAGTCACAAAAAATACACACACAAGTACATATATATTATTTTTCGATTGGGATTAATTAATCGAAATATTAATTAATTATTCAGCAAGCCAAACACACACAACGATCAATCTTCTGCAGAAAGTAAAAACATTTTTATTTAAAACAACACTATGCATCAATAATCGCTGATCAGTCAAACTAACATAAAGACGACTGCTCATTCTTGATTATTATTTATTGTTGAAAGACATCCATTTGCTCAGCTCGAACCTTTCGTGCTCCATTCTGATGAACGCTTCGGCCTCGGCGTCGATATTATCAGCGTATAAGTCGTACGTCGGCGCACGGTTTAACACGGGTCGTCTTTCGTTCGACTTTCCAAGATCTTTGTGAGGCCTATGCTCCAACTCGTATTCTGCGTATGCATCTGGGGCCGTGTGCTTTGTCGTGTTCCTTTTCTTTCCCATTTTGCGTGATATTATCGTTCGCTTTCCTGTTTTATTTTATGCATTTTACGGAGGTCGAACGTTGATTTATATATAACACGGCGACGAATTAGTTCGGTGGGATCGTCGTTGGATAACAAGGAATCTGATTCTTTGAACAGCTTCTTTTGCTGCATATTTTTCAAACAGATTTAGGCTGAATATGACTTGTCAACTTGTTGGGGAATAAAATGTTTTAGTTCGAGACAAATAAGAAACGAGGTTGCGTTGGTTTTTTGTATAAACAAAGATGTAATAATTGGATAGTTTGGAACCTGTAGAACAATAAATAGTGTATAATGTTAGGCTGCCATACATTGGACTGGAACAAGAATATATGACCGGAGCACAAACTACACAAATTTTGTATGATAATTTCATTGGTGGAAATGACGTAGTTTTTAATAATTACAGGGCCTTAGTGCAAGTCATTGAATATTTTGGGCCATCTATAGGAAAGAATAATTTATGGGCCGAACGGACCCAACAGGAATCAAAATTATTAATTGGGCCCGCTAATGCTAATTGCTAAATTACTAAAAAAGTGACTTTTTTTGAGATGATGATGAATGATGATATTCCTTCTCTTGCATTGTTTCTTTCCTTTGTAATAATTTCCTTCTCGATTTTATGTATTTGTATAAATCATATGCCAGTCTATTGATTAGTGTTTATGAAAAAGGGAAAGTTCATTATGAAGTAAGTACTTAAGGGCGTGAGAAAAAAATAATAAGAAGGTGGCAGCCAAAATGCCCGGGCAATGATGAGCAATGGGAACAAAGAGAGGCAAACCTGTGCTTCGCTTTTTTACTAATTCTACGCACGCTCCCATTGTGCTATAGAAAAAGACGATTGATTCGAAATTTAAATAGTTCAAAGAAAAAAATAAAAAAGAGGAAAAATGACTGTCATTTCATTCTTGATTACAGACAAAGGCAAAGCTTCAAGATTTTCAAGCTGCGATCATTCATACATACTTTCCTCTGGCTTCTGCGGTGGATAATAGATTGTTCTTTGCCTGAGCTTAGAGAAGATCGATGAAGTTCATGAAATTAGGATCCAAACCCGACATTTTCTACAACAGAGGCTCCGACAGGTGAAATTGCAACGAAACACTTCCTCTGTTTTTCTTCTTCATATCTTTGGGTATTTTTTCTTACATCACCCATTTAAAACTGTGTCAAATCTGAGCTGAAAAATGGGCTTTCATGGTTTTTCTTGATTAAATCTTCTAGGCTAGTAGCATCAGATGTTCCCAGCGACCTCGTTATTCATGTCCATGGACGCAGATATTTACTCCATAAGGTAAAATATAATTTCTCAAAAGAAATTGCTTGTGTGTTGTGCTTGTTTCTGAGTTTTCTCACATTTACACAGTTTCCACTACTGTCCACATCCTTGCACCTCCAACGGCTATACTCCGAAGCCCACAAAACCTCGTCGAATCCTCATCCAATCATACGAATCTCCGATTTCCCGGGCGGTGCCCACGCCTTCGAAATCTGCGCGAAATTCTGCTACAGCATCACCATAACAATCAGCCCCCGAAATCTGATCCCAGTCCTCCGCGCCTCTCAGTTCCTTCAGATGACCGACGAGGGCAACTTGGCCCAGAAAATCGAAGCCTTCTTCAATTCTTGCGTACTCCGTAAATGGAGGGACACGATCGTAACCCTACGGTGCACACGAGCCTTTCCTACCTTCTCCGAGGATTCCAAAATCACAGGGCGGTGCATATCATCCATCGCTTCCATGGTTTCGTCGTCCAAGGCTGGTAATTGGTGGGCTAAAGACTTAGCTGAGCTTGGCATCGGTCTTTACTGCAGGACTATGTTGGCGATTAGCTCCAACGGGAAAGTGCCGCCTTTTCTGATCGGCGATGCTTTGAGAGCGTATGCTTCGCGGTGGCTGTCGAACATCTACTACGTGCAAGAAGATTCGTCCGAGAAACATAAGCTGATCTTGGAATCAATCGTAAGGTTACTGCCGCCCGAGAAATCAGCAGTTTCTTGCAGCTTTTTATCGAAGCTCTTGAGGGCGGCGAACGTAGTAAAAGCTTCGTCTTCGACCAAAATGGAGGTGGCGAAAAGGGTTGGGCTTCAATTGGAGGAAGCTTCTGTCGACGATCTGTTGATTCCGTCTCTGTCTTCGGATAAGGTGGCTTACGACGTGGACATTTTCCTGACAATCTTGGAGCAGTTTATGTCGTCGTCATCATCTTCTTCGTCTTCTCAACCACATAGCTCGAGGATCAAAGTGGCCGAGCTCGTCGATGAGTACTTGCAGAAGGTAGCCGAGGATAAGAATTTGAGCATCTCAAAGTTCTTAGCCATCGCAGAAGCTGTGCCAGAATCTGCCAGGCAAGACCACGATGATCTCTACAAAGCCGTCGATGCTTACCTCAAGAGACGGCCCGAGCTCAACAAAAAGGAGAGGAAGAGGCTCTGTCGGGCACTGGACTGCAAGAAGCTGTCCGAAAAAACATGCGCGCTGGCCGCGAGGAATGAGATGCTTCCTCTAAGGATAATCGTTCAGGTTCTGTTCTTCGAGCAAGCGAGAGCTGTAAGCGCAGGGAACAGCAAGAGGGTGAACGATTTGCCGACAGATGTCAAGGCGCTGTTGTTGTGTGATAGTAGTACTGATCAAACCACGAAAGATGGTGCGGAGGATCAGTGGAGCGTTTCTGGGAAGAAGTCGGCATCCATGTCTGGCGTTTCTGCATTTAAGACGAGGCTCAAGGTAGATGATGATGATGGCGTTGGAGGTTTCTTGGATGTTAATTTTCCAGATAGATTTCAAAAGAATTCAGTAATAAAATCAAGGCCTATCAGCAAGAAGGATGCTGCTGCTGCTGCTGAAAAGAAGTAAACTGCACTGGTTAGCTGTGGGTTTGTGCGTGCGAGGGTCACAAAGTGAAAATGAAGAAACTTTTGAGAAATGTTTGTAATTAACTAATTAAGTTTCTTTGCATTGTGGTACTTCCTTTGTCCCGGCTATTTCTTCCCAAGGATTAGTGAGTACGGAAATTAAAAAACCACATTATTTTAATATTATAGTACAACTTTTGAGGTATGGTGAGAGAAAAATTAGTATACACGCAAATTAAGAAGACGTCTTCTAATATTAATGGTGTAATTAGTTTAATTAGTGGGATAATTTTTTACCAGAAACGGAATTATGTGGGACGCCCGAAATAGAAAGATGGAAAGAAATAATAGGACGGAGGTAATAATTTATTTTATTTGTCGAACTAATATTTGTTTGTCTATTTCAAAATTTCCCATCAAACTAAGTCATGATGTCCAAAGTAAAGTATTACATCCTTTTGTCAAATCGCACAACGCAGGGTTGCTTGTCATAATTTTTTATGGGTATAACATTTAGTTGAAAATAAAATAATAGAGACAGGCAGAACCTGACGAAACAGAGAGCACAAAAAAGTGCGGCAGCTTTTAACAAATCGAAGGTCGACCTCGAGAAAAGCCCCAAACTGGCAAAAGCATGAAAAAAGTACAGTTCCTTTCTCAACTATGGGATTGATGGTATAGGTAGGATAAATGACACCTTTATCACTGACTAAAATAAGATTAATACAAGCAAAAAAACTCGTAATTACTAGAAGATTTAAGGTAAATTCAGTGACCAGTAATGACTACTGCAATTTCTTGATTACCTTCTTGACAACATGGAAAAAGCACTGCAGACAAATTCAACCTTCTTAAGAATGAATCTTGAAACAAGGTGGACAAAGGTACCTAGGATCGTAACTTCTGCAAGGTTTTGTTGAACTATTTTAAACTCTGAGGCATATGTTCCAACCACCTCAGACTCTGTAGGAAAATATCTCCGAAGGGTTAAGTTCATATTCCATGATCGACGAACCCTGATAAGTTTGATGATCACCACCACCACATGAATCTGTTAAGTTTCCAGCTAAAGAGAAGTAATTATTGCCCGTATTAGAACTCAATCCCTGTCCTCCAAACTGACGAGCAGCAGCAGCAGCGTCTGATCTCATTTGTTCGTCCACTGAAAAAACTGACGATAACCGAGAGCCACAATTTCTTTTATCATCACAAGAAAATGGCCATGGCTCCAACTTAGATTGCGTTGGCTGCTCAGATTTCACTGTATTCGGTTTAGGAAAGAACCCTTTCAACACTTCCTGCAATAAACCAGAATCTCCTGACCTCTCAGAAGCGAAAAAATCCATGCACTGCTGCTCTTCCTCACCTGCCGTAAAACCTCAAAACTGATGAGTTTTTTATCCTCTTTGCCGTTTATAGTGTCAGAAACGACGGCTGACGAGCCCACGTCGTAATGATTCACTGAACTACAAGAACTCATCAAGTTCAGATTACTATTATTATCACACGATGAATCTTTCTCTGGCAACCACAAGGGGTAGTTCTGCTGCTGACCATAATCAGCGCTAGTGCGGTTATTATTATGATAGCCACCAAGCAAAGGAAGAGACGAGCCATGACTTATACTCGACGCAAGAGTACTGTAATAATAACCTAGGTTAGGGTCTGTAGCAGTAAGCGAAGAACTACCATGAACAGAAGACTGCTGCTGAGATTGTAACTTCAAGCAGCCGAAGAACGGACGAGGTACGAGGTTATAGTTACCATCATGGGCTACCGAATTATGGTAGACAAAGTTAGTTCGTGCCTTGGCGCCGCGCATGGCCCGAGCAGCGTAGTCGTATGCACACGCAGCTTCCTCGGCCGTGTCGAAAGTTCCCAGCCAGCGCCGTTCTTTGGACTGAGGGTCTCTGATCTCGGCGGCGTACCGTCCCCATGGCCGGCGCCGGACGCCGCGGTACCTCATTGCGGAGGCGGCGCCGGAATTGTCGACTTTCGTAGTTCGCTTGCTGCTGGCGGCGTTGCAACGTTGTTGTTTTGAAACGGTGGCTGTAGTGAGGTGGTGGTGAATTGGATCATCGGCTTGCTCGTCGGCGATGAATGTGCCGGCGTTTAATCTCCTTAGGGCTTCTTCCATTTTATTTATCTTACTTGTTTTTTGAGCTTTCTTATATAGTGTGTGCGTGTGTGTGATTTGTTGTGTAAGTACTACGATATGGTTTTAGAGTTATTTGGTATATGTTTCGCAAAGGGTTTTGTACCTGAACCTAACGAGGAATTGAAGCATCGTATTTATATTGAGAGTGTACAATAGTTAAATAATGTATTTAATTTATCGCCACACCTCAACGCATTAAATTACACTCTTCAATCGAGGCAACCCCTAATCTAATTATTTGGCATCCCTTTCGCGATGAGAGAATATATTCATGCAGTGTGGCAGCTATCATAAATGTCCAACTGCCATCGTAATTCATTGAGATACTGATGTGAATCACAATTTATAATAAATACTCCCTCCGACTTTATTTGCAATAGTATTTTCTTGCCTACTTTCTTGCCCACCCGATGTCTGTGATTAAAATATAATTATATTAAATTATTTTAATTTGTAAAATCATAATTTCTACTGTTTAAGATGAAATATAAATTTTAAATATATAAAAAGAAACTTAGTTTTAGAGACATGAGTACAATAAATAAAAAAAAATTAGGAGTGATAAGAAAATTACTTAATTAACTAAATTATAAATGAGAGACTAAATTGGAAATAATTTACAGACCAAATTGGGCAGTATCAAACCCTGACCAATTATATAATAGTATAGATTAAATTGTAAAATCATAATTTCTGCTGTTCAAGATGAGACATAAATTTTAAATATAGAAAAAGAAACTTAATTTTAGAGTCATAAATACATTAAATAAAAAAATTATGAGTGTTAAGAAAATTATTTAATTAATTAAATTATAAATGAGGGACTAAATTAATTTACAGACCAAATTGGGGCAGTTTTTATCCACCCCTCACCAATTATATAATATAGTATAGATGTCGTTTAAGGTTTTTCACTTATATTAAGAAATAAAAAAATGTTTAATATACCCCAACTAATTGCTTAAACCTATACAATATACTTGCTTTCCATTTATTAATTAAAAAGAGTAAAAAGGGATAAAACTGGAACTATGATAAATATTTGTATTAAAATCTGTAAAACGACTTTGAAGAAAAGGGGAGTATATTAAAAAGGGTCTTCATCAAAAGGTCTCAATCGACATGGAAACATTCAACGCGATTTACGGGCAGCCAAGTAGCGATATCATTTACGAGTTTCAATGAAGTTCAATTCCAATTTTTTCTACGATCATATCATTGCTGGCGGCGCTTTGTCTCTAATTCGTGTATTTTATATTTCATAAGATTTCGTTTTTTTTTTCTCATTTCTTCTTCCTCCAATGCGTTGTCTTGTGTAGTTTCGATATAAATCCTTCATCGACTTTCAATTTGTTTGTAAAAAAAAACAAGTAAAAAAGATACAATAATTTCGATCTGAGTGAGGAGATGGGTAATAATATGTGTGCGTGTGCGTATTACTATTAATTTTATACGGGGAACAATAAAGCACAACAATCATCATAGAAGCCCAGTCTCTCTCTAAAATTCTCTGCCTTCTCTCTAAGGAAAATTAAAATAAAATAAAAAATAATAAAAAATAAAACTCAAGAAACCCGTTGGAATAGAGAAAGAGGACAAGAGCGACTCACACCTAGCCCTCCGAGCTTCCACCCACCGCCGTCTCCGGCCATCTGGCCGGCCGGTGGGTGCAAGCATCACAGCTGTCACCGGGAGCACCTTTGAATGAGCGGCTGCACCCCAATTTCTCGGTCACTCAGCCCTACATCAAATCGTCTAATCTACTAGCTGCTTCCACCTCGTTTTGCTCCAATCGTCGCCGCTTAAACGCCACAGCTTCGGACGCCGATTTTCTAGTTGCCGGGTGCGAACTCGCCTTGTTGCCGCCGGCGTAGATCTGGCCGGCCGAGGTGTTTTTTGGACTGCCCACAACCTCTTCTTGTGGCTAGAAGTTTTCTTTCTTCTCTGGGGTTAAATCAACCACTTAGATTCTGTGCTCAGCCGTGTCGACCTCCTACCACCATTCTCAGCTGCCAAAGAACTGACTTACGATGGATGATTCTTTGACTATCCCTTCATCCCATTCAAAACGGGATTTGAATGGCATCCTTGAAGCGATTTGTGAGAAATACCCTGAGTTTGGGAACCGTTTCAACGCCGAGATATTCGAGGACCTGATGCGGCGCGTGTATGGGGCTGACGATAAGGAAGGAAGACAGCAGGACCTGATTGGTAATGAGTTAAGGATGGGTAACTCTAAGAAGGTGGTCTCCCCTCATGTCCCGTTAACCTCTGAAATGACGGGTACGACGGGTACGATGGGATCTATGAACAAGACGGAAAATCCTCTCGAGACCTTCGGCAGTTTTTCGACATTATTGCTCTCTCAGATGGGATGCGTTCCTGCAGCTGGATCTCATATGGGCTCTTCATCAATACCTGCTGGGGACGGTTTTTCGGCAGTGGTTGCTCCGAATGTGACGGCGGCTCCTTTATCGGATTTTGCGTTCATGGAGACCGGGAAAGCTGTCTCGAACGTATCTTCTGTGAGCCAAATGAGAGGACTGTCCAATCCTACTCTTGAACAGCAAATGGAAGTCCCTAGCACTGCTGTTAGATTGAATGGGGCTGAATCTTTGTGTCGTGTGAATGGTGGCGGCGTTGCTATCGCTGCTAAAAAGCCGATCAAAAGTATCCTAAAACGACCTTATAGACCAGGCACGCCACCGCCACCGAAAGGCCGCGTTTCCCAATCTGTGACGGCGCTTAAGAATGCTAACCACGGGGCTGTTTTGACACAATTGAGGGTGGGAGCAGACCTAAGTGATAAGGCGTGCACCGAACATACCTTGACTGTTTCTGCAGCTGAAGTGAAGGCTATGGAACGCAACCCTGCTGATGGTATGGCCACGAACAACGTATCGCTTAATTCTCATACAATGGCGACCAGCCCAGAGTCCCTCTTACAATCGAAAGGGCAGCAAAGACAGATTATTGGACCAAAACTGAGTGGACTGAATCTGGACAGCGACAGACCCACACGAACTGAGAGTATGGGTCATGCTGTACCATCTTTCGCTAAGGTGCTAACCCACGGAACGCGACAGGCAGCTCTACGCCCCATAGGAAATAGAATATTACTGAAATACACAGCACCGACATGCGTTGATGGAATCATTGAAGTTCAGCCATCGGCGGAGATAGCCGAATTGGGTCGTGCAAGATGGGCTCATACTTTGGTGGGTTACTTTCTAGGGAAAAAACCGTATTTCCCCCACGTCGAACGCTACTTTAGGAACCTATGGCCGCAACTTGTCGAAGTCAGGGCCACACTCAATGGTTTCTTCAAATTCCGTTTCAAGGACGAAAACTCAATGATGGAAGCTTTAGAAGGTGGCCCGTGGATGCTTAATGGACAGCCCCTCTTTCTCGAAGAATGGCGTATGGGCATGACTCTTGCGTGCAAACAACACGTGGAGGTTCCCACCTGGGTGAGATTTTATCATCTACCGTCTGAATACTGGACAGAGGAAGGACTTGGAGTCGTTGCAAGTGCTATAGGCAAACCACTATTCCCAGACGCTCTTACCTTATCGATGGAAAGGATTGCCTATGCTAGGGTATGTGTCATGAAGAACTTGAATGAGCCTTATGTTGAGTCTTTTAATTTGAGGGTACCAGCTTCTCAGAACAAGGAGGCAAATGTAATTAATATACCAATCGAGTATGAATGGCGACCACCTCGGTGTACCCTATGCTCAACAGTGGGTCACTCTACTTCGTCATGCCCAAAAGCCCCAAATAAAGCGCCTAACATTCCGAGACCATTGAACAAGACCCACCCAAAGAAACAAGCTGCCCCTACTCCTAAGCCCACTCATCCACAAACTCAATGGCGTCGGATCGAAAAAAGGAAAATTGTTAGGGACGATGTGCAAGTGACGCATAGCACAATGGAAAAGGGTGAATGCTCACACACCACTCCTCCGATTAGCGAACAAACTCCTCTCCTCAGCACGTTGGATGGCCCCACACCCACACCTAATTTGGACCAGACCCTAACACGAGAAGAAAACATTAATTTGGTCCATGTTGAAGACGAGAGCATTGACACTAATCCCTTTAATGCACTCGCAGGTATCGATGACGAAGGCGAACCTAACCGGGGTCCTACAGCAGCCCCCTTCCCACCCCTTTTATGATTCCATTAGGCGTATGGAATGTTCGGGGTCTCAACAGAAGAGACCATGCGAGGGCTGTGGCCGATCTTATTTCAAAACATGGATTACTACTTATAGGCCTTCTCGAAACTAGGGTGGCTGAATCGAATGCCTCCTTTATCTCTGAGTCTATTCGTTCTCAATGGAAGTGGTTTTTTGATTACAACTCTGAACCCGGTAGACGTATATGGATTGGTTGGGATCCAAGATACATTCGTGTCAATATCATTGGAACTAGTTCCCAAACTATTCACTGTCAAGTCTTCTCACTTGCAGGTTCTGAGGAGTTTTATGTGACTTTCGCTTATGGTCTAAACACTAGAGATGAAAGAAAGGAATTGTGGGATAATCTTATTGTCACATCGGCGGATAGATTAGAAGTTCCTTGGCTTGTATTGGGTGATTTTAATGCTGTTCTCCACCACAACGAAGTTCGCGGTGGTTCGCCTGAACCATCTGATTTCCACGACCTCCAAAGTTGTCTTGTTTCAGCGGACCTGCTTTCTCTGCCATTTACGGGCTCTTGGTTCACATGGTATAACCAGAGGTGCGGGGACGCTGGGATTTGGCGCAGATTAGACAGAATGCTGGCTAACCCACACTGGTTCAACACATACGGTGATACTAAATACAAATGCGAACTCCCTGCTACTTCAGATCATAGCCCCCTCATCCTTGAGTCGGCTTCTGATACGCAACCACGAGGTACGTATTTCCGTTTTGACAATTTCCTTGCATCTGATGCGCGGTTTATTCCCCTTGTGCAGAAAATATGGAGCACCAACATTACGGGCTTCCCCATGTTTTCTGTGGTTTCCCGCCTAAAGATGCTGAAACCATATATAAAGAATTTGAGGCGAGCTAAAGGAAACCTACAACGGAATGTGGCTGAAGCTAAAGAACTCCTATCGACATGTCAGGCCCTTTCGGCCAAATATCCCCAAGACACGGCCTTACACCGTTTGGAACGTACATGTCGTAATCTATATTCTAAAGCAGTTCACATGGAGCAATTAGATTTACAACAACGGGCAAAGCTACACTGGCTCAAAGATGGGGACCAATGTACATCCTACTTCTTCAAGAAAGTGCAAACAAGACGCGTCACTAACCGCATCTTCAGATTGGAGGGCGAAAATGGCACCATTTTTGAGGGCGAAACTCAAGTCAAGGGAGAGTTGATACGATACTATTCTGAACTCCTAGGTCAGTCTTCACCATGCGCCACTTCTTACACGCTAGGCCAATTCCTCCCGCGGAAACTTTCGGACAGCGATGCTGCTTTTATGACTAGACCTATTGAAGATGCTGAGATAAAGGAAGCATTATTCTCTTTTAATGATAATAAATCACCTGGACCGGACGGTTATTCAGCAGCTTTCTTTAAATCTGCGTGGCCTATTATCGGGGTGGACCTCACTATGGCGATAAAGGATTTCTTTGCTTCTGGGCGTCTCCTCCGGGAATTAAACACTACGATCATATCTCTTATTCCTAAGATTGACCAACCTCTGAGTGCTTCTGACTTCAGGCCCATCTCCTGCTGCAATGTACTGTATAAGGTGATTTCGAAAATTCTGGCGAACCGTATCAAAGGCAGCTTGGCAAACCTCGTCCACTATACCCAAACGGCCTTTATTCCTGGGCGATCGATCAGTGATAACATCCTTTTGGCTCAAGAACTCTGTCATGGCTACAACAACAAGAGCCTTCCACCTCGTGCCACTTTCAAGGTTGATATCGCCAAGGCGTACGATAAGGTTGAGTGGAACTTCATCATTGCTACCCTACAAGCAATGAATTTTCACCCTCGCTATATCGATTGGATCAGGAGCTGCATCACTACACCGTGGTACTCCATTAATATCAATGGTAGAGCTGAGGGATATTTTGAAGGCCGACGTGGCATCAGACAAGGGGATCCCATCTCTCCTTACTTATTCACTTTGGTAATGGAAGTCCTCTATGGCATCCTTTACCAAAAAATAAGTACAGACGGAAGCTTCCAGTTCCACTGGCGTTGTGAAACGACGGGCCTTTTCATGATCTCTTTTGCGGATGATGTACTCCTTTTCAGCCATGCAAATGCCCAGTCGATTGCAATCTTAATGGATGGCCTCCGCGATTTTGCTGCATTTTCAGGACTCGCTGTAAATCCCCTGAAGAGTGAATTTTTCATCTCTAAGAGGGCCGCTGACCTCTCTAACACTATAGGTTGTATTACGGGTTTCTCTATGGGTTCTTTACCTGTCCGCTACTTGGGAGTCCCCCTCCTCACATCTCGTCTCACCATTAACGACTGCTACCCTCTTATTGCCAGAGTTGAGAAAAGAATTGGATCTTGGCTGAATAGAACACTATCATATGCTGGGCGGACACAACTGATAAAATCCGTCCTTACTTCCCTATATGTTTATTGGGCTGGGGTCCTACCACTTCCTAAAGGAATTATTCATGAGATTGAAGCACGGTTACGAAAATTCCTTTGGAGTGGTACGGCTGCTAAGGTGGCTTGGTCTGACATTTGCCTCCCGCGTAAAGAAGGCGGCCTTGGGATTCGCTCACTCTCCAGTGACAATCAGGCCCTCCTTATGAAGCATCTTTGGAATCTCTCGAAGCTAGAATCCTCTTCTGTTTGGGTTGACTGGATCACTCGCACGCGCCTTCGCAACAAGTCACTCTGGACCATTGCGCCTTCCGCACGTGCTTCTTGGAGCTGGAAAAAACTGATGAAGATGCGCCCCCGTTTCCTCCAGCTCGTCCGTTTTAGGATTGGTGACGGCTCTACATTACTGCTTTGGCAGGATCCTTGGATGAATGGCAGGCCACTTATTGATTCGTATGCGCATGGCCCATCCGTCATGGGATTGCCTATGGATAGCAAACTCTCTGTCGTCATCAACAATGACGGATGGCATTGGCCTGGCCAGAATACGGCTGAATACCCCGATTTCTACCAGTTTTTACCTCCAGTCTATCCTAACGATCATGATCATATTATTTGGACAGGTACACATAGTGGCCAGTTCACTGTGGCCTCTGCTCGTGATGCCATCAGAATCCACCAGAATCCACCTATATGGGCACATCTCTTTGGCGGCTGCCTCAGTATCCCCAAAAATGAGTTCATTCTTTGGATGGCATTTCGGGATAGACTGCCTACGAGGGACAAACCTTGGATTGCGACTCAGGCGAATTCTAACAATTGTATCCTTTGTGATGACAACACTGTCGAGAACATTAATCATATTTTTTTCCAGTGCCCCTTTTCTCGTTGTTGCTTGCAGATTCTTAAGAACAAGGTGGAACTCCGTTGGCCAAACAGAAACTGGCGCACTGATGTGGAATGGGCTGCCCATGCTTGGAGAGGAAAGCATCTGATCAACCTGTCCAACCGCCACCTATTAGCTGCTCTCGTTTATCACATCTGGATGGAAAGAAACAGGAGGTGGCGTGAGAACGCTCGTAGAACCCCGGCCAGAATTGCGGATGAAATCATTGCTATACTTCAACTCCGCTTGAAGACTATATCCCCGATATATAACCTTCACATGCGCGCCCTGCGCCGTTTATGGCACATTGCCTGGTAGCCCTGCTAGCACTGCACTACACCTACTACACCTAGTACCAGAAACATGTTGTTCGATGTGGTTTGACGTCCTACCTTAGCCTTTGTTTCGACTGTTTTTTTCTTTTGGCTTTGGTCTTGTAGGGACTTTTGTAGGATGTTTGGGTTGCTTGGTTTGTTCTGCTGTTTGACCGGTAGAATAATACCGCTGGTTTTCCATGAAGTGCGACATCGTGAACGTTTTTTTGTACCTCCTTTCTTTCTTGTTTAGTGAAATTTCCCAAAAAAAAAAAAAAAAAAAAAAAAAAAACGACAGGAGGAAGATATTGTCAGATGATGCAAGGAGAGATTTAATTCGAAGATTGAAAAACAGCTTTAATTTATTATTACTCAGTTCACAAATTGTATATGTTAATTATTTTTTCGGATTAAAAAGGTTCTGTGCGTACGGTTGCCATGCCCATGCATGCATGCATGCGGTCAGAGATAACTCCTTTGCACGAGCGAAGCGTAGGCTTCATAATTTATTCTAAGAATAAATAAAGATTTGTTTTGGGTTTCAAAATATTACTATACGAATGCGCTTTGGAGCTACAAATGCAACGAACTCTTTCTCAGTGGATACTATGTTGGATTTTTCGTACATATACAAACAAATTCACAGTATCATGACGCAGAGCTCTGCTCGTTCGATATATTATTGTCTGTGATTATGGAAAATAATGAGTAATTATAATATAGTCTATACACAGAAGAAGTTAATTTATTTTCTTTTAGTTTTAATGACATATTAAAAAGGGCAATAAACACGTAGCAACAGAAGGACTATCCTTGCATCAATTTATGGTGCTCTCATAGTCAAAACCATAAATTAATGGTTATGTAACTATAAACCTTAATACTCCATTAGATTGCCAAATTCTTAAAATCTTTTGTTGTAGTAAAGCTATATAATAAGTGCGCCTATTTAATTCTCGTTCTCTTCTACCCTATATCGCTGCTTATTAATCGCTCTACTCTATTGCAATGCAAGTTAGTGCACAGGTAAAGGTACGACCATTCTCTAATCCTAGCTATAAATGTTACTTCTTAATCGTATATAATGCTGCACTGCATGATAATTAGTTGGAGTTATTATATATTTTTATTTAAAATGTTAAATAATACAAGATATATATAGTAGACGACAGTATTATTTCATGGGCTGTAGCATGTATGTATTTCAGATCAAAAGTGCAAACATATCTGCAACTGACAAAGTGACAATAGCGTTTGCAGATCTCTTCTGATCAATTTGTCTCCTAATTATCCTCCCTTCAAATTGCTTTTATTGAACAAATTACTTGGATTGGAAAATGAAACTTACGTCCATTAAACTAATTTATCAAAAGGTCTGAAGGAACTCTTTAAGCATCAGTTTCTTCACACGCTCAGTGCTCACATGTGTTTTCTTCCGCACTCAATTCTAATTCAGAGCTTTTACAATGTATATTATCATTTGATTATTGGTCAGGTTATGGAGTTTTTGGCAGCTAAGAATGAACTATTATATTATAGGGCATCATATCATGCTGATTTTTTCTCATATTTCGGCTGGCTATTGCGATGGGTTGACTGTAAAGTTTTCTACTCTTGGTCTTGCATGCACACGAAAGAGACCCATTTATGTATTTTGTATCCATCCTTTTGTTTGTTGGAATTGGAACCACAGGCACACACATTGCATATATTGGTAATACTCTTGGGTTTACTGTTTGAATTTAATCAATCACTAAATTAAACTTTTAAGTTCGAAAGGAGGGGGCCAACTCAGAGAAGCTATTAAGCTAGAACGAATTCAATTATATTATTAATCTAATCAACTACATAGGGTAATTGATGGATATTCTAAGATTTTTGTTAACGTGCTCCCCCAATCCTTAATAAACCACGTACGTCTCTAATCCACCTTTAAATTTATTGTAACTCAATTATTGGTGGATAATAAATAAAATTAGTTAATAATTGACTTTGTTTGGTGGATAATCAAACGCAAATCGATGATATATGGTTCTCAAACACGGAAGAAAAAGTAGGCAATGCAATCCATGCTAATAGCAGATCATTATTATCATTACAAACTACCAAGAACTCGATAACACTACATCATCAAGTCACTGTTCATTCCTTTAGATGCCACAACAAACTGATATATTCTGGTAAAACAAGAAGCTAAGTAAGGACCCTTACTCAATCTGGCAGATGTCGATGAATTCAAAGTTAACTATCTCCGACGGTGTACGGGGGATCTCGATCTTGATAGTGATCTTCGTCTCCTGGGATTAAAAATCAGTATATGTCAAAAGACGAGCATAATTCATGAAACATACACACGTTTTTCACCTGACTTCTATATTTGAAACTTTGGCGGATGCATGGTTAGCTGCGAACTTATTAGTTAAAAAAAAAAGAAGAGGAAATATTACCTATTCTCAAGAGACGAGTGGGGAGAATGGCTGCGTTTAGATTGCTTGCTACGAGGAGACCTCGAGACATGTCTAAAAGGAAATAGATTACATGCTAAGCCCGTAGACATTAGCCAGTCTTATGTATATTTCCCACTTCATATACAGGCAATAGATGTAACAGCTAGCAAGCTTATTATTTAGCATGAGGCAGAGGTTACGACATATACTAAGATTTGCAGAATACCTTTTTCTTTGCCTGATCGGGGATGGGGATCTACGCCTTCTTGAGTGACGTGATTTTCTGCATGTATGTATATATATATATATATATATCATAATCAGAGGAAAGAAAAATTATTACAATAATATTACGATCGACCAGCAGGCAAACCTTCTTGAATCATCGGACGCCTCATCGCTAGAGCCATTTGCACGACTAACCGAGCGTCTTCTATGTTTATGCCTGCCAGATTCCCTTTCGCTTTTGTGCAAAGACCTTTCCTTTTTGTCATCCCTTGATGACTGTCTCTCATCATTATCAACCTTACTATGGTTTCTCTCTCTCCCTGAATCAGAAGTTCTCTCCTTGGCATCAAAAGGAGATCTCTTCCTCGAGTCAGATTCCCTAGTGCTTCTTTCCCCATTCCTACCTTTTGCCTTCCCTTTGCCTCTCAAATCATCGTCAGGTGATCCCAATCGTTTACTACTGGCACGCCTTTCTTCGTGCATAGTACCCACCTCATTGGAGTTGGTGTCCAGTTTTTCCCTGGAAATTTCTGAATCATTTTGGCACTTCGCAAGTGATCCTATCTTGTTCTCGTGACTATATTTCTCAGGCGGCTTCACCATAGTGATCTTTATGGGGGGATCATCAGTCATGAGACTTCCTAAATCTCCAGGCGCGAGCTCTTTTTCCTTTACATTATAATTTGAATCCTTATTTGTGGCACTTGAACTAGATGTGTTAGTAACTGGACTACTTAGACGAGGGCCATCAGCATCCAATCTGGCTATAGAACAATTAACTTGCACGTGAAGATCACCATTCTCGCTGATTGAATTGCCTTCTGAAAGCATGCTTGAGGATGGCTGCTCTATGGTGGCGCTTTTGTTACGGTACGGCAGGTCAGGACTCTGTACCTCCTCATCTTCTTCGTCAGATGCATAGTCAGCTAAACCAAGTATGCCGCAGGGGGGAACAGAAGCAGACTTTGCACTAGAATCCTCATAATTGCGTTCCATAATCGTTTTTGCAGTTGGAACTTTCGTGGTGTCCTTTGGAAGAACACTAGCTGGAGTTGGTTGAGTGACATCTGTCATGGAAGATTCACTATCATGGTCAGCTAACACGGGAGAGGGAATAATAAAACTGAACGAAAAAAAGGTCCAAAAGACATTTTCACATAAAATTGTCCGACCAAACTCAGCAAGGCAGTGAAACCTACACGGAGGATGTCGATTTTTTTTAAAAAATAAGGCCTGCAAATGTTTTACCTAAATCTGAAGAACCATCTTCTTTTAGAACTTTGGTTGCTATTTCATCAAAAAGTTCATCAGTAACCTGCAAAACGCCTCAATTTCAAAATAGATTCTTAAGCAGTGAGTGCTTTAACAGCTTGTTAAGCAGCCAGAACCTTTAGAAGAACTTCAGTTAGAATGCGTTTTATTTCCTGATTAACGGCCATCGTTCTAGCAGCTTCCTCTTCATCCTACAAAGACCCGTACATGGTAGCATATCATACAAAATCTCTAACTGACTTTACAGTTCATGAGAGAGAGAGAGAGAGAGAGAGAGAGGGAGGGAGGGAGGGAGGGAGGGAGGGAGGGAGAGAGAGAGAGAGAGAGAGAGAGAGAGAGAGAGAGAGAGAGAGAGAGAGAGAGAGCACACCTCATCAACATCGTCATCTTCACTCGACTTCGAAGAATCAATTGTTCTATCCTCTGCTTGATCTCTCTTCTCATAGGACCCGTTAAAACTATCTTCTTCAGAATATTTAGCAGTGGAGATCTCAGGGCCACTATTTTTCAAGACAGATTTATTTTTAATTATTTCCTCCCTCAGCCAATTAGGTACTGATGCCTGAAACTCACAGAATCTGACTTACTTAACTATACAAAGAGCGAAACCAAATTTGACAAACGAGGAAAGAGTACCTTTTTTGGTCGCTCTGGAAAACCTGAGGTACTATAACCATTTGCCGATGAAGCTGTTAAAAGGGGTGTCAACCCTGTGCTAGCACCAAAGGTGCCACCTACCACGGAAATCGGTGGCTGAAAACCAGGTCCAGTGGGAAATGCTGGAGCAGGAGGTGCAGAAGCATGAGAGGCCAGAGGTATTTGCTGATCCACCTAAGGATGCAAGTGTCAGGCGAACTTAATTAGGAAAACAAGTCAGAACATAAAAAGTAAGACCATGGAGTAGATTTAAGCTTCTATACCGGTGGTAATGATGGCATTAATGGAGGCACTGGAGGAAATGTCCCTGTTGCTGAAGAGGGGCCCCAGACGTAGTTTGGAGATACTAGCGGATCTGTACCTCTTAAAGGACCTCCAGGAAGATGAGAATAATTTGACTGTACATGTGGGTCCAAGTCACGGTTGAAATGAGGTGCAAACTTCAATGGCTGATTGCTTAAATCAGTTTGAGATCCAGCTGTCTGGCTAATATCAGCAGGTGGCAATGGGTATGCATGATGCTGCATTATAGAAGCGACAGGCAGAGATGACGAGTTATTAAACTTCTCGTATCTATTGCTGGCCTCTTCATTACCTGCAATAAAGAACAAAATTCAGAAAACCCTTTGCCGAATGCTCGTCCTCAAGAAACAATTTGATGGCAAAGTCACACATTTCAATCAAAATGCTGATGCAAAAAAACTTGAACTCTTAACTTACATTTCTAACTTAAAAATAAATCAACATGAATAAAGTTTTGAAACGATCTTAACATGTTTATCTGGTTAGTAACAATACCCTGCTGTCCAATTCGTAGGCCAGAATTAAAATATACCAACTGCACTCAACATATCCCTAATATGTAACTAAATAACTATTGATGTGTGTCACTCTCTTACGAGTTTATTGTGCTTGTTCAGTAAATTATTTACAGCATTTACAAATCTCTAAAACGGAGATGTTTATGAAAATATCTTCGTTCTCTAACAGAAATCCCTGGAAGAAGATCCACGTGAAGCATCAATATACTAATTAAGTTTTTACCTGGAACAGGAGAATAACTAGAAGGTACCTCCTGCTGATGAACAATTGGACTTGGTGAAGATTTCGCTGGTTGAGGGAATGTTGCAACGGCATTTCCAACAGAGCTACCATCTTTTGCAGCAAATGGGATGGGCACGTTTGCAGCATAAGATGATTCTCCAAGCTGCGTTTGACCTTGACTGGCACCATTCGACGCCCCTATTCCAGATGGATAATGTTGATAGTTTGGTGCTTGGGTTGTATGAATATGATCATCAGAAAACTGAGTATTTGCTTGTGAATGTTGATCCAGGTAAGGATTCGAAACTTCCGGCTGACCAGCTTGTACAAACTGTGGTTGCTGATGCTGGTTTTGTGAAGCAGACTTGGCCGCAGCCCAAGCTCTAGCTTTTGCTGCCCAGTCTTCCGTCTTACTATTTGCTGCATGTGTAAAATCAATGTAACATCGCATAGGTTCCAAATATATATGCAGGCCAGATCAGCAAACATGACACACAAAGCTATAAGCAAACTTACATATAAAATTGTAAATAAAAAATAAAAGATCGAGAACCATACATTGACTGGAATTCTCCCAGCTCTGATGATGACTCGAATATCCACTGCCCCACTCCTACAAAGGTTACAACAGTCAAATGCCATTTAGTGGACAGGAATAGGAAAAATCTCAAACGAAGCCAACTTATCACGAAGAGAGGCGGAAAAACTACTGATTGATTGGAAATATCATGAAATTGTTCACGAATAATCAACAAACGCATCAACTAACAGCATCCACTCAATCAACATTTCAACACAAGAAGAAAATGCTTCCTAAGACAAGTGGAAAAAAATATAAAGGTGAAATCCCTAGCTCACCAAACATAGAGACTGGAATGCTTCCAATAACCAAGACGAGGAAAGAGTCTAAAAGAACGAAAATACTATACACCGGGTGGGCACAAACCTGAGGCTGATGATAAGGTTGTGAATAGTAAGGCTGAGCCGGTGGAAGCTGATGCGGCGGCGGCGTAGGGTAGTGTGCAGGATACGGCGGCGTAGTAGCCGCGGAATAAGGAGGCGGTGGAGATTGGGGATGGTAATTGTACTGGCCGGACCACGGAGGTAGAGGTTGATTGCCAGGTGATCTTTGGTAGGGATCCATCCCCGTCGGAGGCGGCGGCGGCGGCCGCATATAGTTGTTCGGGTACTCCGTCGTCTTAGCTAGCTAGCTGCCTCTGAAGAGGGGCTTTCTCAAATCGCGCGGTGACTGCGCTTCTGATTGTGGTTGAATCGTCGACTGCTGATGTACTATGATGTGTGTAATGTGTTCTTCCTTTTCCAATTTTTGTTAATACAAAGAAGTAATTTAAGTTGTTGAGCGGCCCATTAACAGCCCACCTTCCCATCTAGAACATGAGATAGGCCCAATACGGTAACGTATTACCCCAAAAAAAAAAAAAATCCTGAATGAAAAAGGAAAATAGTAAAATACACAAGAAGAAGAATCATCAGCGAAGTCTTCAATTCAGCTGCAGCACAAAACTCCGTCTGATATGAGTTTAACCCCGAAATCCATCTACCTTCGGAGATATATTGCCACCATCGATCATTGATCTGTGATCTGTGTGTTAACCGAATCAAATCTGGACAATTGAGATAAATTCGGAGATATATTGCCACCATCAACAGTCATGTCAGGAGCAGCTTCGGCGCTGTTCCTACTGGACATAAAGGGTAGGGTTCTTGTATGGCGCGATTACCGTGGTGACGTGTCAGCTGCACAAGCGGAAAGCTTCTTCACAAAGCTCATCGAGAAAGAGGTCTCGATCTAATGAACTGTCGTTTCGTTTTGCTGATTGTCATTCTTCAAAAGACGCATTTCTGTTATTTGAAGTTTCGATTCGCTATTGTGATGTGTTGGATGTCGAACCATGAAATGTTTGGGGTGCGTATCTCTATTTGCCTGTCTGTGGGTGTGAGTGTTTTTCTACTGGCTGTTTTCTAATGTCCGGTGTATGATTCGGGGAATTTAATGGTTGATCTGATTCAATACATTAGCAATTGTACGTCTTTGTGCTGTTCTGAAAATTTGGATAAGTTTCAACTGAGCTTGATTTGGTGTGGACGGAAAAAGCTCACATTTTGATGTGTTGTTGGCTGGTCGTGTTGACATTAGGAGATACAGATACGCCATATGACGTTCTTGATGTGCTGGATTAATGTTGTTTTACTTTCTCGGTAAGTTAGTGACGTAGTGTTTTGGATCTGATCTGTCAGTTTTCCTTTCCTTGTAATGGTATAGGGTGATCTAGAGGTATCTCAGGATCCCGTTGCATATGATAATGGTGTTACATATATGTTTATACAACACAACAACGTATATCTCATGACTGCATCACGTCAGAACTGCAATGCTGCCAGCATGCTTCTATTTTTGCACCGTGTTGTTGATGTAAGTTTTGTTTGTAATCAGGCCAATTTTGTTCACCATTTTGAGGTTGCTAATCGCACCAACTGCCAAATATTTCACCTAATGTTTTCGGCAGGTCTTCAAACACTACTTTGAGGAGTTGGAAGAAGAATCACTTAGAGATAATTTTGTTGTAGTGGTATGCAGTTTCTTCTTCTTATGGTTGTTATTAACCTTTGATTTTGAAGAAGATAAGTTATTATATGATTCGTCCTTGCTCCTTCGCGCTACCAGTATGAATTACTTGATGAAATTATGGACTTTGGATACCCGCAATATACGGAAGCAAAGATTCTTAGTGAGTTCATAAAGACGGATGCTTACAGAATGGAGGTTACGCAGAGGCCTCCGATGGCTGTCACAAATGCAGTTTCATGGCGTAGCGAGGGAATACGCTACAAGAAGAATGAGGTAACTACTTTTGGTTTCTTCACTCTGGAGTGGGCATGACGTCCCCTGTTGGCTTTCTGTTCAGGTTTTTCTTGATGTTGTGGAAAGCGTCAATATACTAGTAAATAGTAATGGCCAAATAATCAGATCTGATGTGGTTGGGGCACTGAAAATGAGGACATATTTGAGGTTTGATATCTTATCTCATCTATGTTTCACATTAATACAAGCTTTTCTCGTGTTCTCCACCGGAATTTTGTTTCTATCACTGTATATAAGCATAATTTGTCATCTATTTCCAGTGGTATGCCTGAGTGTAAGCTTGGGCTGAACGATCGAGTTTTGCTGGAAGCACAAGGACGCGCTGCCAAAGGAAAAGCCATTGATCTTGATGACATTAAGTTTCATCAGTATGTAGAACTCTCGTTCGTTTCTCTGTGCATGCGACATGCATGTGGTTTGATTTATTTAGAGATCTTCTTTATTGCCTTATTGCTACTTACTCAGGTGTGTGCGCTTGGCTCGTTTCGAAAATGACCGTACTATATCATTTATACCTCCTGATGGAGCATTTGACCTCATGACATATAGGCTCAGCACTCAGGTCAGTTTGTTTATTCAGATCCTAAGCTTACCAATGTCTTTATTCTGTAATCCATATAAACAATCTCTGAAGCGAAAAGAGTTGTGATATATTGCCTCCTGCAGAATAGCATCGCTTACCACTTGAATATTTGACCAATTTTATGAATTATATCCCTCTGCTTATTTTATTTTTAACACATACAATTTTTCGCAAGTGGGTTAATAACTTGATGTTTCTACCCATCCAGGTAAAACCTCTAATATGGGTGGAAGCCCAGGTTGAAAAACATTCCAGAAGCCGCATAGAATTCATGGTAAAAGCCAGGAGTCAGTTCAAGGAGCGCAGGTGCTTGGAAAAAAAATGATAAATTTCATTCCATCATCTTCCTTATCTACAAGAAGATTCTGATTTAGAGGTCATTTGCAGCACTGCGACTAATGTAGAAATTGAGTTGCCAGTTCCCCAAGACTCCACTAATCCAAACGTTCGAACATCAATGGGTTCTGCTTCTTACGCACCAGAAAGTGATGCATTAGTTTGGAAAATAAAATCTTTTCCAGGTGGCAAGGTACATTCGTCCGCCATTCGCCTTCAGTCGTGTACTTTAACTATGTCATTTATTTATCGATTTGCTTCAATCCTTTCTTGTTTATGACAAAACAGGAATATATGCTTAGAGCAGAGTTTAGACTCCCCAGTATAACATCTGAGGAAGCAGCCCCTGAGAGAAAAGCTCCTATAAGAGTGAAATTTGAAATACCATATTTCACCGTTTCAGGAATTCAGGTGAATTGTCCTTTTCTTCTTAATAACCATTCCATGGAACAATGAACGACTTCACGGTGATTTTATTCGCTTCTCCTCTCAACTAACCAACAATGTCATAAAATATACACGTAGGTTCGATATTTGAAAATCATCGAAAAAAGTGGCTATCAGGCTCTTCCATGGGTGAGATACATCACAATGGCGGGTGAATATGAGCTAAGACTTTTGTAATTGCTGCGTTTCCTGGAATTTCTCCGCGTATGATGCTTGTCTTGTTACACCATGGTAATAAGCATGCCAGTTTCTCTATATTTGCTCGCTTACATCTGTTCTAATTTTGGATCGGCTTAAGCTTTCACTAGTCGTGTTATTTCCTACATTTTATTTATTCATAGACTGAGCAATATTCTAGTTTTTCATGTGATGTCACAAATTCAAAGCTAAACTTTTTCCTTAACTATCATAAAGCTTGTTTTACTCATCAAGAGACAAGCATAGCATGGCTAAAAAGTTATGTTCGATCCTCTTCAACAATATGGTGCGAGAAGAAAAGTTGCCAAGACAGAAACGTCTAAAAATGTGTCACTTGTAAGCACCTTTTGAAAGTCACAATTAGAATGTTTATGTTCGTTCATTGAATAATAAAAAAAATATATCAAACTTCATAATATATTAATGTCAAGTAGAACAAAAGAAAAAAACAGAGCTCCTTATTTGACGATGATTCCACGAACTTTGAGAGGTACTATCATAAAGTTGTAGAAAGTGATCACAAATGGTAACAAATATCAATAATATTGCTTACCAAATTATCCATGCATAATATTCACAAAGCTCTACACATCTCAATGAGACAATCAACTAAAAAAACATTACAAAATCTTCAAGGCTTCGTCTCTGCAATAGCCAACAAAGTGCTGCTCAGCTTCAACATCTCATCGTCGAAAGCATTCACGTCAGCGATCGAAACCCCAAACTCGTCCAACGCGTCGGTGCAATCTGAGAAAGTTGCAGCAGAGAGGTAAGCCTTCAACGCAGATGTGGGATCGTTCTTCACGAATCCAATACACTGTTTGAGGTTGTCCAATATATTCTTATTCGATTCGAGACAAGTGCTTGCGATCGATTCTTTCGTCTGAGGCTGAAGTTTGACGGGCATTTGAGAACCCATCCCTGCAACTACTTTATTGCCAGCCTCAGCCTTTCCTTGTACGGATTTGAGCGCATTCGTCATTGCCTCGGGCCAACTTTTTGCGTCTTTGGTTAGTTGCGAGCAAAGGGCTTTATCGTCCGCAGTGTTGCAAAAAGGGTTCGAGGCCAAGGAAGATATGGTGGAGAAAGCGAGGGTAATTAGGGATATCATTGTGATTGTTTTAGAGAAAGCCATTTTTCTTGAACTTTTATTTTTTCCTGAAAAAGGAATCAAGGATATGGTTTTTGTGTTATAGGTGATTGGCTTTTTATAAGGGGGAAGGTGGCCATTAACTTTGGTTGATCGCTCTGAGTTCATTTTGGGCTTAAAAGATGTTACTCCATTCACATGATGAATGGAAAAGATTTCATGCATAGAGTTTAATTTTTCATTTTTAGTAAATTTTTTCATTCAATAGGTGTTTGAAAAATAGTAATCAAGAGACGACGCATTATACATGTTTAGAAACTAATAATAACTTAACTATTTTGTACATGTAATAGCCTTCGAGCCAACCTGTAAATCTTCATCTTCTACTTCGGACGACGCCATATTAGTTCTTTGAACCCTCAACTTCGTCATAAAGTCTTGAATGAGCTTATTCTCATCCCTTCCATCTCTATTTTCAGCCTCCACTATAGCATATGCATAATCAAAGCTACATATGTTGCTTTCTCATACGATTCAATATCTTCACAGACTAAGAGAAACCCTAGTTTCTTTCTTTCTCCGCCACTATGCACCACAGCTTCGATGGAATTTTCGCCCGACTCTTTATTTTCGAGCATGGCGTCGAGCTGTTTCTTGTACTCTTCTCTTCGTCGAACATGGTAAGCACAAGGGCACTCATATTTTACTTTTGTAGAGGCATAAGAAGGTTCTGTCTTAGACGAGAAGCAAGAAAACACGTTCTTGATTATTTTCTTTGGATGCATCTTTGTATTGGAGGCGAGTGAACATTTGTTCTTGGCATGCATTGCTTATTTTGGTCTCATTTTTGGCTTTTATATGAAATGATTTGGCTTGATTAAAACGGAATTTATCGGTTGGGAATCTTCACATCTCTATCGGCGTGATTTCTATACATATATTAGCATGTATAAGATGATTTTGGATGGAATTCGATTTAGCTGTCTGCTTCGGTTAAGGTAATGATTCTTTTAAGAGATGAGATAAAAGATACAAATCCCATTATGGTTTTATCAATCTCTCTCTCTCTCTCTCTCTCTCTCTCAAGGCAGTCATTATAAATATAATAGATATCGAAGATGGCAGTGATTATTTGACCTATACTAACGACTATTCTCATACGTCCCAACATATATGCACAAGCCCAAAATATGTAGTACTATATACTTTATCTAGATATAAAACTCCTCACTAGAATTCCCATCTATTTATCCATCCCAAACAACATGGTAACTAACTACAAACTTGAACTTTTCTCCAAGAAAGACCATTAGCTGTAGATTATTATTATTATTACTCAATTTGGAATGTGTAAACACACAATATCTGTAATAAAAGCAATGATCAGTCTTGAGCAAGGAAATGACTATCGATCATTGCCATCTGTATGTTGTCCGATGATTTCCAGTGCCGCTTCCTTTGATTTATGAACCAGTTATTTATTTGCTTATGATCGAGCCCCGTCGAATCTGCCAGCGATATTTTATCTGCTTCCTATTAATTATATAACACATTAGTATGTGCATGTAATAAAAATAATATAATCGCAAGCATGCATGATGAAAATGTTGTAATAGGCTTAGTAGTACCGTTGGGTATGGCCATTTGTAGTGCAAATTCCACCAATCAAGCAAAGCTTGCCTTGACTCTTTAGGTAACTTAACCCTCTTTTTATTCTTTGAGAATTCCATCTTCAACCTACCAATTTGGGTGACACCATACTTACGCAGAAGCATGCCTTTGACCTCACGGTGATCTTCCTTCTTCATTTGCAAATCTTCTATTGAAATTTCTTCTGTTCTTACACGACTAGTTCTTGTCTCCTCCTCCTCATCACTCGACGACAATGAATTCATCTCACCTATACCCAATAAAATCATAACTATAGTCATATATGGTAAATAATTCAATTTGATGACAACGTAGCACGTGATGGTATTTCGGTCCAAAGAATTAGGATTTTTTGTTGCTCAAGAAAAGATGAGAGTCAAAAAAGATGATATAGTATATAGTACGTACGACGTTGCAATAATTGAGCAATGTCACATAATAAATAGAGACGAATGCACTTTTAAATCATAACGTAAGGAAGGACAACTGTGGGCCGTGCCTCAGCGCAAAACTCGGATGTCCACGTGGAATTTACAGCTCCGGAATTTCCGGGTTTCGTACTCTGAAAATTTTATACATTTCCTCTTTTTGCATCATACATTGGCCCCCACCCCACATCTCGTAAAATTGTTTAAATAATATATAATGCATGAGTTCTTCGATCTAATAAGAGTCTGATAATCTATACAGAGGAGACAGAATCTGAGCATAATCTGTATCTTGGCACGTGAAAATGTGCTGATATAACGTTGTAGCATAGCATGACCACTCATTCTTACAAGTGTTCGTGCCTATGTGTGTGTGTGTGTGCGATAATATATAATAAACAAAAGGAAGAGGCCCGGGGGGGGGGGGGGGGGGGGGGGGGATTAAGAATAAACAAGAAAGAGTTACTTGTAAGGCAAGTGCACACGAGGAAGTGAAAAAAGGAACTTACTTTCAACAAAAAAGAAACCCATGTTAAAGAAGTAGTTTTTATTATCTACAATCTGAAAGTACAGTTCTTGATACTTCAAAGACTGTTATATGTATATAATCTGACATATTTAATGGTTAAACACTCGCACATGGCATGACTTTACCGCCCCAATATGGAGATTGAGACAACGCCTTTTGCTTTTAGTTGGAAAGAGATCAGTACAACATAAGTTAATGGTTTATATATTTTTATGAGCATGTAAGGCTTCTTCTGTAATTAGCTACATTTTTTGAGTTGTACTTAACCACTGTTTAAGCACATTCTTTACTGCTGCTAATCAGACAATGCCAGCAGACTAATACCAAATCATGTTATGAGGACTATTCTATTGCACACATATTATATACAATAGTGCACTTAATAAAGCATGCTGCTCAAGAATTGTGTTGTGTTAAAGAACACAAAAGTAAATTATCTTTGTTCTTTTCATTCACCTGAAAGTACATCCTATCTCTATATTAAATTCAAAGAAGAAACTAGCTAGTGCGTGGCCTGCCCAATGAATTCACAAGACGTGTGCTACATTGGAACTTGAAACTTCCCATAAATTATGCTAAGGACAACATCCTTTGGTTCTTTGTTCATGGCATCATTTCACAAGAGTTTGTTCGGCTACATAGATAGAATACCTATATTTTAGTCCGTGAACTAACAAGATTCAACTTGTAATATATATTCAATGCTGCCTTGTAGACGCTGGTTCAAGTTTCCAATTTCCGATGTGGAAATAATAGTAAGAGCTGAAACAGTGTTTTGCAACTTGAATTGTTACCCTTTATGACACAAACAGGAGAGAGGTGAAAATATGTTAGAAACTTAGGATCACACCATAAAAACACACAAGTCTAATGAAAACATTTACCCAGTGTGTATGTACTCGCTATATGATCTAGAGCTAGGAAAACTCCCATCTTTTTTTGGTTCTAGGGTTTCTTATGAGTTAGGTTGAGTACACCTTAACACCCCAGCTACTTCAACTATAATCTTACACGTTTGCACCTAAAGCAAACGTTCGATGTAAGCACTCACTGAGAAAAACTAAAGACACGCTCAGAAACACACATTATGCAGAAAGATGGGAAAAAGTACCGTTGTTGCAAGTTAGATTGGCGAGCTGGGATTCAACTCCGTCGAGGAATAATTTTGCTTCGTCAAAAGACCTCGAGAGATCTGATTTGCACTTGACCAGTACTTCACAGAAAGTTCCCTTCATCCCTCCCAAGAATATTAATTCTTGATCAGACAAGATATAACAGCGACAAACGAGAACTAGACAAAATATATATCTATGTACCATAAACTCGTCAAGTTCAGAATCTTCGCCTACAAAACTCGTGGAGCCTGCTGATTCTTGATCGTGCAAGTTGTCTGATTCTTTCTTGATTTGATCAAGAAAAGCTTCCATCTCCGGCGGTGCTCCGACCTAAAAAAAAACCCAATTAAAAGAAAAAAGGGAACATCATTGTAATTAAGCACTCAAATCGCTAAGAACCACTTCAGCTTAATTATCAAACACTGTGTCATGGATCAAATAGTTACCTTTTGACAATCAATATAGGCAGTGAGCAGCTTCGGATACGAAGGATGTGAAGCAATAGTAGCCTTCAAAAGACTCGAAGCCTGCTTGTTGTGATCATGATCAAACCTCAGTTGTTGATCTGATGATGGTCCAAGAATTGGACTAACAATACCATCGACTTGATTATTAAGACGATGTTTGGGTAAGGGATTATAACCGTAATAACTATGATACGAGTCGTGTGGATCGAAAGGGAAAGTGGTGGACAAAGGAGTTAAAAGATTCTCAGACGGCGGCGGTGGAAGCAGATCCTTGTCGGCATAACTGTGATACTGATGATGATCAGTGGTTGTGTCATAACTCCCATAAAATCCATCCATGTGCTTCGTAGATCAGTTCGGAATTATGGGTTTCGTTTCTTAAAAGCGTCGATGTAGCAGCTGATACAGTACAGATAGACCCTAAGAAGATGTAAAGAGAAAAAAGCTTGCTCTTGTAAGAAAATGTTCGGAGACCTAGGTAATCTTATTGGGTATGCTTTTTTTTCTATGCTTTAATGAAGCTTTTTGAGTATGACTACGGATGCATTGGCTGAGAAAAGGATGTTAAGATCCATTATTATGAGAAAAAAAGAAAAGAGAAAGGAAAGATGCTCAAGTGAGGTTCACGTAACAATGAGGAGAGTCGAGGCCCATTCTTCCCATTACATTTATTTTTTTAAAAGAGATACAAAAAGAAATACTATTAAAGAAAAGAAGAGTTGCTATCTGAGTCCCGCGTATGCAAAGATAATTTGCAATCGTGTACAACTACATGTTCAATTTAGGTTGAAAAATTAAAGAAAGATAAAAAAGACATTTGATTTGATATGTTGGCATTTTAGAGGGTAGAGAGTGATGTTGCATTGATTTGCTCCATCCCAATTACAGCACGGTTCTTTTACATATTTGTAATTAGTCAAACTCAAAACGGTGTAAGAAGGAATATATATCAGTATATATATTAGGGCTTTCTTTAGCAATTTTGGGTGAAGTGATGATATAAAGTATATGGCACTCAAGGGTCATAAATGGAAGTGAGAATCAAGTGATGATAATTTATTACAAAAATATAATCAGCATCACGGGGTTTCAGAGATAATGTTAATATAGATATCTTTTTAGATTTGGTATCACTTCAATATATTTTATATTATTTTATTACTATTTTCTTTTTCAGTATGGAATCAGATGGAACTATTATTGAGGGCATGAAAGTCAAGTTTATTCGTATTTCGTATATAACTAATAAAACCCTAAGATTATAATTAATTGCTTGTTTTATTAGTCTATTCGTATTTTCTCCCTTGATTTGTATCACTCGGTCTCTTTTCTTTATATTTCTTATAAATCCTCATGATTGAATATATTTTATCTTATTAATTAAACCGCGTCACTATTATTGTACGGAATAAATGGCTGAATTTCGGATTTGAATTAATATCAAATTGATTCCGGACGAGCTTTACGAATCTTGTAATGAATAATTTGATATGATATTCAAACCTTATTTGAGCTGCAAAAAATATTAATAAAATTTTCTAACAGAAGCACATGGAAATGATGACGAGCTAAATATAACAAAATGTGAAGCGTCGTGATTTACACCAATTTTGATAGGATCTACGATATACAATATATATATATATTTATATATAGAAGATAAATAAGGTGTATCATCTATTGGTGTAAATAATAGAATGTACACGGTTTGGAGGTGCGAAATGCAATTTACGATGAATATTGTTCCTTCCTACTATTTAGTCGGTCTACTCTTTCAACCGTTTTTTTCTCTTCATATATTCGCTTGATTACCATTTTGTTCTCTATTCGTAGAGGTTGTTTTTTGCGTGTATGAAGGTGTAGCTTTTAATTCCTCCAACAAACGCCCAAACCCATCTTCGTCATCTGCTTTCCCACCCAACACTGACAACTTTTTCATTTATTGTACTGTGTTTGCATCCATCGAGCATATTGATCCGCGTTTTGCTCTTCTTCACATCATCAGCATTTGCCAGAAAAAACGAGAACCCTTTAGTTATCTTCTGGCTTATATTCGAAAGAGATTGGATTTTAAGAGTCTCTAATGGCGTGATTGGATTTCTTTTGGCACCCTTCTGAGGTACTGTGTTTTCTCGGGTTAAAGATTGAGACCCTTTTAATGTTGTTGCTGTTTCGTTGTTAGGATTGCATTTTTATTGACCCCGAAGCTCCTTGTTGTGGTGGTTGTTATTGGTTAGGGATTGATATCTACTTATTATTATGATTTGGTCCGATTTATTTTGATGTGGATTGTGAGTTCTTTGATTAAAGAGAGGTTGATTCGTGGGAATTGTCCAGCTTCCAAAGAAGTGCCACTAGTGCAGCATCCTTGTCAATTTTGTTCTTAACAATATCGCCTGATTCTTACATTGAGTTGATGTTCAATTGACTTGCATAAAACGATGAATGTAGGTAATGGTTCATCAGAAAGTGATGATTACTGCAGATGATGTCTTAAGATGTGATATTTACTTGGTTTCAATTGCTGAATATGTTTACTTCTTCTTTTTTATCTGGAATATCAAGCTTTTTACTGATGGATTCTTCATTTTTTGCACGTGGTCCTCCTGAGGGACTTCTGTTTATTCTTCTAACCGTATGGTTTCATAGATATATATCCCATCTTATGTTATTCTATTTGGCTTTTGAGTGTTTCCTTTGTGTGTTTATGAAGCCATGCTTTGTATTAGGACTTGGATTTCGTCAAGTCCCATTTTTAAGAATCGTGCGCTTATGTTCTTGCATCATAAAATGTACCTCGTTTTGTTCAGAAGTTCTTACTCGCTTGTAATACAATTCGGTACTCGTTTTCTCCGTCATTTTTTAGACAAAGACTCTGATGTTGCATGGGGTTTGCAAATTCTATCCTACTAAAGGACAGTAACTGTGATCCTTTAGATTGTTTTGCCTTCCATTTAATAATGAATCATAGACGACAATTATCATACCACCAATTGCTATAATCGAGATTCAAATGCGATGAATGGGTTTGTTTTTGTCATTATTAGCCTTTTAAATCCTTGCACCATAAAAAATACTTCAGTTTCTTGACTGTTGTTCGTTTTATCTTCAGAAGCAAATCTTGGCGCTTGCAAAATGATTGGAGGTTACAACGTCAACAACAAAAGTGCATGTCTGCCTCTCCATGGAAATAACTTCCAATATGCAGCTGTTACCCCTAATCAAATGCAGCCCCATGGATTCTGTAAGCTTTGTTCTTTCATGCCTTTTTTCATTCCCAGTTTTCTCGATTCAGTACATATCGACGAGTGCTTTTCTCATATGTTATCCAATTTTATTCTTTTTCAGCCGAGTTTCTTGGTACTCCTGTGAATTATCTCGGAAATAGCAACAATGGTAGCGCTCCAGTTATACTACCGAATATTAATGCAGAAGCTATTTCAAGCCAACAGAACCTTCATTTTCCGCTGGCAAATCAAGTGTTTAAGGATAGCTCTGACCAACAGAGATTCTGCACTCTTAACCAAAATCCCGTCTCTACTGGCCTGGCGTTGTCTTACGACAACGACGAATGGAACTCATCGATCATGTCGAGCAGTGGAAGCATGACATCTGCTGCATCATCTGTTCTCTCTTCTATCGGTTTTGATATCAGAAGAGAAATCAATCGACAAACCGAAGAGCTCATTCAACTGATGAAGATTCAGGTAATCAATGAGTTAAATGGATAACCTATGCATATGCCCTTCAATTAAAAAAAAAATCTAACCTTTTTTTCGGGGCCGATTCACAGGAAGACAATATGAGGAACGGCCTGAGAATCCTGAATCAGCGGCACATGGCATCTCTTATCTTAACTCTAGAGAATAAACTTGCCAAGAAATTGAACGAGAAGGACGCTGAATTTGTCAATATAGCCCGCAAGAACCAAGAACTGACCGAGTATACAAAGCAAATAACTGCAGAAACCCAAACATGGAGTCAGTTGGCTAAGCACAACGAATATGTGATCGATGCCCTTCAGAAGAAGCTACAACAAGCTACCGAAGAGTTTAATAATCAGAATAAAGAAGGGACGGGAGAAAATGACATCGTCGAAGAAACCGCCTGCATTGACCCGAGTACTCGTCTAGGTGGCTCTGAGGATTCAAGTGTGGTGCAGAAACATATGTTTTGCAGATCATGTGGAGATAAAGAGGCATCCATCTTGTTAATGCCTTGTAGGCATCTTTGTCTGTGTAAAGACTGTGAATGTTCTTTCCTTGCTTGCCCGGTTTGTCAGATGGCAACGTCTGGTAGGTTCGAGGTACGTTTGTCTTGAAGAATCGATGATCGAATTTTTACATGGTTCTCTTGGCACAAAGTTCTTGTATCTGAAATTTTAACTCAATGTTCTATTTTTTGGTTCAGATCTTTTCTTGTTTTTTGTTCTCTATCACCAAACACACACACACACAACCCATAAATATGCATTCGAAAATATAGCAGAAACTCCTTAATGTCCACAAGCTCAACTTAGCAGAAGAGGTTAATAATTTTTCGAGCTTTGTTTCAAATCTTCTATAGAAACGATTGGTGGTTTCAGTCATGAGCAAATCTTGACAATGATTTTGTGGTTTGGATAGAATTCTTGCATTAGCTGATATTGCGATGATCAAATACCTTGAGAAGATGTGATTTTGCAACGACGATTTAAATTAATATAATTGTATTATGTGGCGATTAAATTAAATTGGTACGCAGTACTATTATTATTGGAGAATGGAGACAACTCTTCCACATAATAATTCTGTACAGCGCACGGACTTGTCCTGCCAGCCAATGCACTTGTATATTTTTTTATTTAAGTACAACATTCTTAATAAAATCCGAACTTGTATAATTGCAATAGCTTGAATGTATACATTTACACAACAGAATGATGTAAGAAAAGAATCTTTTGCGTGGCTTGCTCATCATTCTATCTTGTATTTGGTTCCAACAAGAATCGCCAGCTTCCAAGGAATTGAGATAAATGAATATGATAGCTTGCTTTCAAATACAGTATTATAATAGATCTTGCCTTAGATATAGCTTGTTATTTAATAGGTTTACACAAACCACATAATCTCTTCGTATCAATTTAGGTTATATAGAACTTTGCCACGTTCTAGGATACAATCATATTATGTTTACGGTCGGGTTATTCTATAATATTTAGTACAGTTGAATAAATTAAATTTCTACGGTCTCATTTAATTAAAATTGAATAGGTTTATGTATTTCTTCCCATGGGCAATTAGCATAAGCATTAAAAAAGAAAAATAATAAATGCATGATTTGGAATGAAAATTGGGTCCAAGACATATGATCCTACGAGCTTTCCAACAGTTGGATCGTTCTCCTTTTATCAATATATCCAGAGTATAGTAATAAATAAATGAAAATATTATGGACATCACTCTAAAATAAAAAAAAAAAAGGTAGAACCTTTATCATCCAGCTGTGAGTTGTGACATTAAATTTAGACCATAAATAATTATACCAACTCTACTGGTATATTTGCTTAAGGTTCTACCTAACAAATACAATTTCATCGGACACACTATACTATATTTCTGTTGTTATTATATATATACACATATATTATCACTGTAGCAGCTGCCCATGTGCTTACAATAATAGACGTATATATATACAGATACATACATATATATTCGTGGTATGTGCGTTTGAGATGTGTTCGAAACATAATGACTAAGATCCAATGTTCAGCCTTCATTGTGCGACTTTTACGCTTTCTCATATATATATTTTGTTATTTTCTAACTTTAATATTAAATACGTGTCTATATATACATACAATAAACACTAACCCTCGATTTATGGTCACAAGACAGCAATGTTTACATATTATGACAAATGCATTTTCCCACTAATAGACACTTCATCATCATGCAATGTGTTGCTCCAATGTCAACGTCAACATCTACAGCTCGAAAAAGCAACGTATACAAACCACACTTAGACACCATTTAGTGTGTGTGTGTGTGTGTGTTTGTGTAAGAAGAGAAATAAAGAAAAGAAGAATGGATTATTAGCTTATGTCATTGGCCACAAATCGATATCTAATTACTGACAAACAAAGAAAAGGACAAGAAAATCAGCGATGTATGTATAGTAAGCAAAGATACGCTAAAAACTTGCGAGTTGCGATTCACATGTCAAGCAACCTATAGCTTATACGCGAACCACTCATATTGACAGCATAAGCAAACTCGAAATCTTTTCGAGTTCATTAATGGTTGCAATAATATATATATATATATATATATATATATATTATGTGTCTACTGTGGATTCAGCTTTATTAAGATCTATGTTACATGTGATTTGCGAGACTACTAAAAAATGTCAGCTAAGTTCTAGAACCATCCATCAATCAGCAAGACATGATATTGTCTTTTCCTATTTCGATTTATTTACGTTTCAGATTTTAAGTTTCAGTTACAGTTCAGACCCATCAGAAAATGCATTAGTTTTAAGGACTTTAATGGCTCCCCAATACCACTTTTTATCGTTCTGCATTAAAAGTTCATGGGTCTATGGTACCACTTCATTGGTCTGTGATACACTTCATGTGTCTGTGGTACCACATGAGTCATTTTCTCTAAATGAAAGTTAAATTGGGTTCTTATCTCTAAAAGAAACTTACATAGGTCCTTATCTTTAATTGAAAATGTTTTGGGGCCTGTCTCGTAATTTGCATCGATTTATTTATATTTGACGTACACATATAGTAGGGTTTGTTTTATAACTATCACGTAACATTTATCGGGGCCTTTGAGAAAAAGACGAACTTTTTTTATGGAGATGGATCTTTGTAGTTTCTTCATGACAAGAGAATTTTATTTAGAGGGAGACCATTTATTAAGAGTGATAAATTAAAGGACAATGAATGAAATTCTAAGTCACATTGAAAATGGCATGCAATGTTCAATGTGTCACAACAAAGTATGTGATGTGTTGTCCACAAGATGACACCCTTTAATAATAAAAATGTCCCAAAGTTCACGAGATTATTAAAAGTTCACGAGCATGTTTGCTACAATATTGATAGACCGTAGTACCCGACAATTCCATCCACCAGCTTCCTGATAGATGTCCCTATAGTTCATTAATGTCTTATTTCAATTAAATAAAATACACAAATTAAAATAATCTCGTCCGATATTGTATTATTAACAACTTGTTTATCGTTAGTTAGGCGAATCGAGGCCCGCATGATGTCTTGCACGAAGGATTACAAAAATACTCGATTAGGTCTAATCAACGAGGTCGTCTATTAAGAATACCATTGCCACAATAAATACTAATGCAACTTCGAATATGTAAGTACTTCACCATAAATAAATAATAAATAATTCCATACACGAGAATGCTTATTTGCTCCAATAAATAATGGAATGATACAATAAGTGGAGTATGCGATAAGTATGAATCAGACATCTTACTCCACGTGGCAAAATTTCAACGTTCATGTAAGAGCCTCTCATCTTTGATGATGCAGTTTTCTTGGAGATAGTAGAGATCATGGTCCCCATTTTATTTTATTTTTTCATGTCTCTTACCATTTTGAAGTGCTTTATTATAATAACTTCTGTTATCCAATATAAATCTGTTACCTTATATTTTATGGGTCGTATTAAATTAGTTGATTTTACCCACGAAGTTAATTTTTCTTACATGACTGAAAAATGTGGTATCCCACGGTTTCGAGTATGTGATTGGTGTTTCTGCTTCTTTGATCATATTGTACTACGGACTTGTTATTTAATTTCATCTTAGAGAAACCATGGGCGACCTCGAGATGTTTTCCTATTTACGGACATTATTGGTTGAATTGCAAGATATGCGAGCTCTTATTTTTAAACATTTATTAGCACTTATATCTAAGCTATTTCAACATGTGATAGATAGTACACATTTTAGTTAACAAAGCAAGACCATCCACTAATACTATAGTCTGAACATCATTATGTTGTTCAGTATCTATGATTATTTTTCTTTTATAGTTTTTTGGAATCGTGATATTATAGAAAAATGAATCGTCAACAATACAATGTTGCGTTTCAGATAATTTTCGGTAGTACAAAAACAAACGCCCGTGAGTGCTCGCATGTGAAGATAAAAAGCATGATATGCTATAATCAGTTTCTTTCACAACAATTGTATATAGACCCACTCACGTGTCCCCTTGGCATTTCTTTTTTTTTTTTTACATCCCCTCCCTCATACATAATTACATACATATTATTCAATTCTTTTGTTTTTTTGTTTATTTTGTCATCGCTAATTATTCAATGACTGTGGCAGAGGGAGATACCTACAAAGTCGCACATATAGAAAAGACGTAGCTTGTCATTTCTAATAAAATAAAGTAGTCCAATTTAATCCAAAAAATAATCAAGAAAATCTTACGATTTCATGGCAAATGAAAGAAACGTCATAGAATAAATTTTAACTTAAAAACGGACAAATGGATTCGTTACCACTACGAAAGAACAAGGGGATATATGAGAAACTTTGGACCATTGGAATTAAAACAATTCCTACCATAATGTAAAATTTTAATAATAAATGGATAAATAGAAAAGAAATACCCCACATTTAATACATAAGAATTCATTTGAATGAGACACGGGCCATCTCATCGCCCCATTAATCTTAACAATCATTGCTCATGCGCTCAACAGTTTCTATTTAAACACCCTCTATAAACCTCTATCAAAGCTCAAGGAAGGGAAAAGGAAAAAGCACCATTCCCATATATATATAAACCAAATAACCTTAACTTTTCCTATATGAACAATACCTTCACTTCCTATATGACCACCAACATTTAGAAAATAATTTACAAAAAAAATGTGCGGTTTTTTAGGCTTCAAGAAACTCACATTCATCATGTTCGTGATCGTAGTGTTCATGTGTTGTTCTTACATGGAGTCTTGCTATGCAAGGAGAGTAGGAAAGCATTGGAGGCAAAGCAGAAGAAGCTTTTCGTCGTCTTTGTCGTCGAAGAAGAAAGGAAAGAATCATAGCTCAACGAGCCAACACCACAACAATGGCAATGGGAGTAAAAAAGGTCATTCGCCTCCCAAAGCAGCACCGCCGCCGTCATCCTTGCCGCCGGCGACTGCTCCTTCGCCGGCGCCTAAACTCAGCCCTCAGCCTCCTATTTCTCCACCTCAAAAGGGTAAAGGAAATGCACCAAATAATGGCATCTTTGACGTTTTGGACTTTGGAGCAAAAGGCGATGGTACCACAGATGATACCAAGGTAAGGAAAAAAAAAAAAAAAATTTTGAAGGCTAAATTAATGCCTGAGTTAGACTAATCATTTCACAAATTGTGATGATAATTTTAGTTTCTTTTCTTGACAGGTGTTAAGTAGCAGTATATAGATATTTCTTTTTCGAAAATTACTTGAAGGTCTCGTTCTATTTTGATTGATGGATGGTTACTATTTGTCTTGAAAATGAGGTTTTCTTACAAAACTTCAAAAAAAGGTTCACTTTGACAACTTAAAAAGAATGATGACAACTAAAAGAGTCGCCCAATTCCCTCGTCACGAAAAGCAGTCTTAAAAGGTTCTTTTTCATTAACTACTTACTTGATCAAGAATGATATTTGATATGTTAGAGATTATAACATCTCAAGTTAAATATACATATATATATATATATATATATATCGAAATATGTGGTGATGAAATTTGTGTGAGCATGGTGATTTTGTTTGTGTGGTCAAAGAGTCACGGAGTTTCAGGACAAAGGTTAGGTATCTGTGCAGATAGGTAGAATGCCCTCCATTTGTATATTAGTTGTGTGGAATTAACATAGGAAAATGAAAAATATACACAATAGAGTATATATATTAGTTACGAAAGGACAACATAAAACTACCAAAAGAATAAGCTCAGCAAAGCCTCCCATAGGGTCCCACTATAAATAGTTCTTGTCTTAACAATTGTTTTGATTCCTTTGATTCATAGAAGAATACAAAATAATATAAGCCTGTGAAGTGTGAAGTGACAGAAACCATATAATTAACCAATGATTAACAACAATAAAGTTTTGATTTTTTTTTTTTATTTTATTTTCCGTCCTAATGCAGGCATTTCAAGCAGCTTGGGCTCAAGCTTGCAAAATCCAAGCCTCAGTTGTCAATGTGCCCTCAGATTACACATTCCTCGTCGGCCCGATTTCATTTTCGGGACCTTATTGCCAGCACAACATCGTTTTCCAGGTAGTTTATTTGCGCATTAACGATACGTAAATACATCTTTAGGAGTACGAAATTGAGAATTAAGTACGTTATGTTGCAGTTAGATGGAACGATTATAGCGCCGACTAGCTCGGGCCCGTGGGGCTCGGGAATCTTACAGTGGCTCGAGTTTACGAAACTCGTCGGCCTAACGATCAAAGGAAGCGGAACTATAGATGGGAACGGAGCTGTTTGGTGGCGAAGTGGATCGTCCGATTTCGACCCTTTGGACGATC
This sequence comes from Craterostigma plantagineum, assembly GCA_027422505.1. Lineage (NCBI taxonomy): Eukaryota > Viridiplantae > Streptophyta > Magnoliopsida > Lamiales > Linderniaceae > Craterostigma > Craterostigma plantagineum. Next base: position 5,248,401 of record JAPQWV010000054.1, on the reverse strand, counting down.
AAACGAAGCTAATCTACCCCGACAACAGCACGGTTTTGCACACACCTCCAATGCCTGTAATGGGATCTCTCTTTCGTCGTAAATTCTTCTTCTTCTTATTCTTCTTACATTTGGGTTTCAAGCAATTAATATTAGTTATGTTTCTGTTGTGTTGGCAGTTGAGCGGATCACTTAGTTCAAAAATGCCAAGAATAAAACCAACGGTTAGTAAGGAGGACCACCACCTTCCTCTGTTTTCCCCTGTTTTTATCGCCGTTGCATTCGTTCCTCTGTTTTTCAGTTCTTCAGTAATTTCTTGAACAAAAATCGTAACAGGCATTGAGATTCTACGGAAGTTTCAACGTCACGGTGACGGGGATAACGATTCAAAACAGCCCTCAGTGCCATCTAAAGTTCGATAATTGCGTCGGTGTTTCTGTTTACAACTTCACTGTTTCTTCGCCGGGCGACAGCCCAAACACCGATGGAATCCATCTTCAGAACTCGAAAGACGTGCTCATTCGCAGCTCGAATCTCGCCTGCGGTACGTAAAAGATTGAACCATTCCTTTTTTATTATCCAATTTTAGGATAATGCAATGTCAGTTAGGCACAGAGTCCTTATCCCATTAAAACACAGCATAAAATGTTCTCCACACACACAAACATATCTGGCCCCAGTTTTACTTTTTGAAATGTCACAATCGGCAAAAAACATTAGGCAGTTATCCCTCAATATTGTTTCATTTAGTGATTAAATTAAAAGAACTTGTTTCTTTTTTGCTTTTCTTTGGCAGGGGACGACTGCGTATCGATACAAACGGGATGCACGAACATTTACGTGCACAACGTCAATTGCGGGCCGGGCCACGGAATAAGCATCGGCGGGCTGGGCCGAGACAACACTAAGGCATGCGTATCCAACATCACCGTTCGGGACATCGTCATGCGCAACACCATGAACGGCGTTCGAATCAAGACATGGCAGGTAATCGAAAAAATAATACTTCCCATAAAAGCTTTTAAGTGAAGTGATCATTCAACATGGTATCAGATCAAACAAAGGAGGTCTAGGGCACAAATCCTAAGACCACTCCTTTAAGAAAATTACACGTTTAATGCCTGATAATAAAATAAATCAGCTTAAACAACGAACCCTACATAGCTTTTAGTTGAACCGATCATTCAGCGCCGTTTCGCACCCACACGTCGGAAAATACGCCTAACTAACGTGGTAAAAAAAAAAATCGAATATTTCAGGGCGGGTCGGGATCGGTACAAGGAGTGCAGTTCTCGAACATTCAGGTGGACGAGGTGCAGCTACCCATCGTAATCGATCAGTACTACTGCGATAAGTCGAGCTGCAAGAATCAGACGTCGGCCGTCGCGCTTTCGGGAATAAACTACGAGAGCATAAGAGGGACTTACACGGTAAAGCCCGTCCACTTTGCATGCAGCGACGACAAGCCATGCACGGACGTAACCCTTAGCAACATACAGCTTAAGCCCATCCAAGAAAGGTACCACCTTTACGAACCTTATTGCTGGCAGACGTTCGGACAGCTCTACACTCCCACCACTCCCCCCGTTCAGTGCCTTCAGATCGGAAAACCGTCGAGTAATAAGATTCAAGGAGACGACGATTCTTGCTGATATATATTTACATATATTTATATATATATATATATATATTTAAGTGAGTGGGAAAAAAAATTGTTGATTTGTTGTTATGGGAGGAGAATATTTTGTGTTGCATATATGGTGAGTGAGGTGAAGAAATGGTTGGTGTGGTGATGTTTGTGGTCGGTCGGCTAGGATTTGGGCTGATGACCCAACCAGATGAAATTATCAGTTGGTGTTTGTGTAAGTATAGTATATTTAGTTTTAGATTGTTACTCGAGGTTTGTTATTTAATTTTTGTGAGGTAATGTATTGTATGTACAAAGATATATAGATTAATTGCTTTTGTAAGTATTATTTAGATGTTTCGTGGTTATTTAAAACGAGGTTGGCGGCCGTCGTTTGTCATGCCAAAATTGAAGCATGGAAAACGGCCATGACAGAGAAAATTATAGGAATATACAAAATACACGAAAATTGATTTATGTTGGACGTCAAGTGTATTGATTTGATTGGCTTAAGAGGTAGTATTTTTTAAACATATATACGTACAAAATCAATCGGCAGCCAAGCTTGAAACTGTTTCTCAGTGGTCAAGTGCGGATTTTTGACTGCTGGACAATTTTGACCACGTTGACTGAGTATAGTGAATCTCGTCCGTCGATGGGATTATTGGGATATTACTGCCCGAACCTTACAGGAAGCATCACCATTCACCGTTGTCCAATATTTTATTTGTTTCGAGTGACCTAATTTTGACTCCTTGCGAATTATCGGGATATATGCGTAAGTAGTATATCATATATCACTAGCGTTAAAATAATCCCAACTAACACTTCATGATTCCATTAATTTTGGACGCATATTGAAAAGAATAACTATCTTTTAATCATCATCTATATTACCGCAAAGGGTTTTAAATGAATTAATATATAATTGTGTGGTTGAACTCTTGAGGCATAGAAATGGCTCTAAATTACAATAAAGTTAGACAGAAAAAAAACAAAAAAATAAATAACTCAGCCGTAAGACCACCAAAGTTGAAAGAAGACCTGACTAATCACTTACCCTAGTTATAAACTTCAAAAAGGTTACTCAATAATATTACCTTACACTTTTTTAAAAGGAAAACAACAATAAGCACGCCATCTCACCCCTTTCCAAGCTCTCATATCTATCTATATAAATAATCAAAACCCCAACACATGGAAGCTCACCCAAGCCTCGAACAGCACACTTGCAAGAAAACCCTCTTTCAGTTTCATTACATAGAAAAGAAACAAATGGCTAGAAACAACAACAGCAACATGGATCTTGAGAAAGTCAACAGAAGAATGTCTTCGATCGCCGGCCATTTGACTCCATCGCCGCCGCAGCAATACGACGGCGTCGTCGAAGCTTCGAAGTGCAGCTCGAAAATCGACGACTCTTACCACCGCGTCCACGGCGAAGTTCCGACTTTCATCCCCGAGTGGAAAGCTGCTATTGATCAAGGTGGAAAGCCATTTGAGGACATCATCTATGAGAAAGCCCCCGGCGAAGGCATTGCTAAGGTTCTTTCTTCTACGATTAAATTAATTGAATTTCAAGATTTATATGACGATAAATATCTGACTTTTTTTTTCTTGAGTTGTATTATTCAGATTACGATTAATAGGCCGGAGAGGAGGAATGCTTTCAGGCCACAGACTGTGAAGGAGCTCATGCGTGCTTTCAACGATGCGAGGGATGACAATAAAATCGGAGTTATTATTTTTACTGGAAAGGTAAATAATAACCCAACCTCTCCCATGTTCTCCAATCATATTCCATTACATAATTATCTCTATCATTGAGAATTAAAATAATACAATAAAATCAAGAGATGGGCGTTGCAGATCTGGATCTCGCTTTGCATTTATTATGTAATAATAAACACAATAACACGAAAAACCAAGTCTACAATATTTAATAAGAAAAAAGATTCTTCTTTTATAAGCGTGAATTAAAAAAATGAAGGGAAATTAATTTGCAGGGAACGAAAGCCTTTTGCAGCGGCGGCGATCAATCTTTCAGGGGGAAGAATGGGTACGCCGACTACGACAACTTCGGCCGACTCAACGTTTTGGATCTTCAGGTTCAAATCCGCCGATGCCCAAAACCAGTCATCGCTATGGTCGCCGGTTACGCCGTCGGCGGCGGGCACGTGCTTCACATGGTGTGTGACATCACCATCGCCGCCGACAACGCCATCTTCGGACAAACTGGTCCCAAAGTCGGCAGCTTTGACGCTGGTTATGGAGCTTCCATCATGGATCGTCTGGTAATAAAGATAATTCCTTTTTTTATAGCGAATTTATTGCAAGTCATCTTATTAATCCAACTATTAACGTTGTCATCGTCTTCGTCTAACAGATTGGTCCGAAAAGAGCTCGCGAAATGTGGTTCATGGCGAGGTTTTACAACGCTGCTGAGGCAGATAAGATGGGCCTTGTCAACACTGTTGTCCCAGTGAGTAGCATATGATATAAACTTCTATAATTGCTTGCACTAAAGTATCAATATTTTCAATTTAATCGATTATTTAATGTTCTGTTACATTACAGCTTGAGAAATTAGAGGAGGAAACAGTGAAATGGTGCAGAGAGATAATGAGGAACAGCCCAATGTCCATTCGTGTCATCAAATCAGCTCTTAACGCCGTCGACGATGGCCATTCTGGTCTTCAGGTATATTTATAGTTACTTACAATTAATTTTTTTTTATACAAATTGTTTCTTTTTTAATTTTATTTTTGATGTTCTTTTTTTTTTGCAGCAAATTGGAGGGGATGCAACGCTTTTGTTCTATGGAACCGAGGAAGGCACAGAAGGGAAAACTGCCTATCTTAACCACAGAAAACCTGATTTCTCAAGATTCCCAAGGCTTCCTTGATTTATTTTTTATCTCTAATGACATAAATGTTTCCCTTGAATAAGATTGTCTTAAGACAATCATGGATGGTTTGGTTCGTGTGTCTTTACTTCGTTTGGTGTTTCCATCTCAAGTTGTGTTCTTGTAGTTTTCTTTGCTGCTTTTTGAGGTCGTATTAATGTATTCCTTTAACTCTAATTATTCGAAACTTGGTAAATTTAAAATTTAAATTAAAATCAATCTATGCTACGCACAAAAAAACCGAAGGCTAATCACCACACACACGACTGGTTAATCCTGTAAAATGTACTGTGGGAGATTTAATGCCATTACCAAATGCCAACTAACAGTGCATTTACCATTATACCCCTAGAGCCCAAGACGGGACAACGCAACTCTGACTACGTGGCGAAATCTGCTTCACGCGCCAGCGTCTTAATGCTAAATTGACGGTCACGATTATCCGAAAACATTTCGGGGCAGAATCGGCATTTTCCATGGAGCTGTGAATTGGGGGTGTGGTGGGGATCGATATAAATATCCACTGGCTATTTTCGATTTGCAGGCAGCTCGTATTTTCTCTCTCTAGCACGTCGCGAGATCTATCATTTGAAGGTTAGAGATCTCCTTTTATATGCTATTATGTGTTTATGCGTGTTTCTGTGATTTTATTGTGTCAGCTGCGAACGGAATTTCGAGATGTCGTTCTTTTGATTATTCTCCTTTAAATATCCAGTTTGCGTAGGATGTGGTTGAGCTGCATTTTATGCTTTTGTTGGTATTTATTGATGATTTGGCGTTGGGATGAGCTCATCGGTGTGGGTTGAGCGACGATTTGGTGGATCTCAGTTGGTCTTTTCTATTTCAATCACCACGTTAGGAATTTAGGGATATTTGCTGCCTAATTTATGGATCTGAGGTTTGATTTTTAGCGATGATTGTGGTATGCATGCACAAGCCTGTAAATTTTTATTTGAGTGAGACTAATTGGTTCCCTAAACATTTTTAGTGGTCGGAAACAGGAAGGAGAAATGGGGCTGACATTCACGAAGCTCTTTAGCAGGCTCTTTGCCAAGAAGGAAATGCGTATTCTGATGGTTGGTCTTGATGCTGCTGGTAAGACCACCATTTTGTACAAGCTCAAGCTCGGAGAAATTGTTACGACTATCCCTACCATTGGTATGTCTATTCTTTCTACAACATTGTCATTGATCATGTTATTCTTTTACTTTCTTCTCTATGAACACGATCTCTAGTCCATTTGTTAGAAAACAGCTTTCTGGCCTGATGCTTGATGGTCTGTCTGTCTGCATGCAGGATTCAATGTGGAGACTGTTGAGTACAAGAACATTAGCTTCACAGTTTGGGATGTCGGGGGTCAGGACAAGGTGAGGATGTTGTCTTTGAGTATGCCCTGTGCTGTTGGTCTAGTCGATCTACCAGACGTTTATTCTGTGTGCTAATACCAAAAAGCTTCCCCCCTCAATGGTGGTCAGTGTTCCGTAGTTTCGAATGTGATCAATTGCTGACTTGTCTTGAGTCTCTTTTGCAGATCCGCCCATTGTGGAGGCACTACTTCCAAAACACGCAGGGGCTTATCTTTGTGGTCGACAGCAATGACAGGGACCGTGTTGTGGAAGCAAGGGATGAATTGCACAGGATGTTGAATGAGGTGAGAACTTAACCTTCTGCTTTGCCTTTACACAATCCAAAAATAAGCTGAGAACTATTTCACTCTACCAAAAATATCACAGACTTAATCAACGTTTCTCTGCTCCTTCCAGGATGAGCTGAGGGATGCTGTATTACTCGTCTTTGCAAACAAGCAAGATCTTCCTAACGCAATGAATGCTGCTGAAATCACTGACAAACTCGGACTTCACTCGCTCAGGCAGCGCCATTGGTAACTAAAAATTTCTTTTCTTTAAAGAGTTCATTTAGTTTGGTGTTTGTAATCTGTAAGATTTTGACCTAATCGTCATCGCTTTGGCAGGTACATACAGAGCACGTGCGCCACCTCCGGCGAGGGTTTGTACGAGGGGCTCGACTGGCTCTCTAACAATATTGCGAATAAGGCATAGAAATGTTCGAAGGAGTTTGTTCCCATGTCGATGCTTATTGCAGGCTTTCGGCATACTATCTTTAATACAAGGCCATTTTCATTTCATGTTATAATTTTGTTGAAGGATTATTTTTCGTGCGACTAATGGTGTAAGAGACAAAACACAGCACATTGGCTTTCTTCATTCATGTATTCGCAATCATCTCCTTACTTCATATTGCATGCAGTACTCGCGATTTCTAGCTAAACAATGATAAAAAAGGAAGATGGATCTAAGAGAATATGAATCAGATTCGTTCTCCCATCTGTATAATTGTATGTCCGATCTTTAAGTATATCCGCCCAATAATTTACGGTAACAAACTAGTTGAACATGCACAGACAAAAATATACGAACTTTTCGATATTCTTTATTCAAAGTGGATCCACTCCAATCTATTAACCGAAAGGGAGAAAAGCACTTGCAGTAGACTATCCTACCTATATTTGTTTTTGGGTCGAAAATTTTAATTTTGACTAAGCAATTTTTGTTATATTTTTATCTCAAAATTAGTTGGTATGCACATAAAAAACCCAAATGCGACAAGTGGCTTTGTTTCTTCACATGGTCATCTCATGTATCTCATACACACGCGCACACACACACACACACAAATATATCATTCACACACTTAGTTGAGAGCTACCCCTGTCATACTCATGGCACAGTTGCATGTTCATATACTTATCAGAAATTATACAATAAGAAAAAAAAAATGTTTGCGGTACATCAATCAATAAAATTCAGTGAATTGTGTCAGTTTCCTATTGATCAAGACGACCCAAAAACACTCATACGCCATTCCTCCCAAGTGATAAGGCTACAATAATTTCTTTCATCCTCTCCACACAAAAAAAAAAAAGAACAAAAATAAAAGACAGAGAGGAATAAAAAAAAAAAAAAGTGGGAATATTCACATTCTACACTAATTCCATTTTACCCACATTTTCCATGCACGAGCACCTCATCTACTAAACCCCTATATAAGCATCTCCAAACAAGCCATTGAAGCTCAGCTCGGCAGCGACGACGGCAGCAATCCTAACAAGCTCTTTTCACTTTCCCCACACACAACCATAAGAAAAAAAGATGTCTCCGCCGGCAGAACAGTTTAGCACCGCCGCAAAGAACATCGGAGACCGTTCAAACAAGGCCTTCGTAACATTTCTCGCCGGAAATGGGGACTACGTCAAAGGCGTGGTGGGCTTGGTCAAGGGTCTGAGAAAGGTGAAGAGCGCCTATCCTTTGGTGGTGGCTATACTCCCCGACGTCCCCGAGGACCACCGTGAGATACTTAGGTCTCAGGGCTGCATCGTCAAGGAGATCGAGCCCATATACCCGCCGGAGAATCAGATTCAGTTCGCCATGGCTTATTACGTCATCAACTACTCCAAGCTTCGCATATGGAATGTAAGTATATATAGTGTGGAAATGGAAAAGATGATGATGGCCCATATATTTTATTTAATTTATTGGAAGAGTGTGTCGTTTTATTTATTACAATGTAGTTTGAGGAGTACAGCAAGATGGTGTACCTCGACGCCGACATTCAAGTCTATGACAACATAGACCACTTGATGGAGACGCCTGATGGGTACTTCTATGCTGTCATGGACTGCTTCTGTGAGAAGACGTGGAGCCACTCGCCTCAGTACAAGATCGGCTATTGCCAGCAGTGCCCCGACAAGGTGACGTGGCCGGCGGAGATGGGCTCTCCTCCGCCGCTCTACTTCAACGCTGGGATGTTTGTGTTCGAGCCCAGCAAGGCCACTTACGTGGACCTTCTAGAAACCCTAAGGATCACTCCTCCCACACCCTTTGCTGAGCAGGTATGAATTAATTATTACATTTGTAGTGTTACGTTAGTAGCATTAGCACACCTTAACTACCAAAGACAATGGTGGTGAAAAAGAATCCTATTCTCATGTCCTGATATTAAAAAAAATTTGACAGGATTTCTTGAACATGTTCTTCAATAAGATCTACAAACCAATCCCACTTGCTTACAACCTTGTTCTTGCGATGCTGTGGCGCCACCCTGAGAATGTCGTCCTCGATGATGTTAAAGTCGTCCATTACTGTGCAGCTGTAAGGGAAAATGGACCTGATAACCTACAGTTAGAAGAGATATGGAAGACATATATTTACTGAAAAAATTTGCATCTGATGTGTGTGCAGGGATCAAAACCATGGAGGTACACTGGCGTGGAAGCTAACATGGATCGTGAAGACATAAAAATGCTTGTGAAGAAATGGTGGGATGTGTACGATGATGCTTCGCTAGACTACGATGAAACAGACGTGTCCAAGACGAGCAGCAGCTCATCGATCATTGCTTCCTTGCCTGAGCCAGCAGTCTCTTACATCCCTGCACCATCTGCTGCTTAATCAACTCCTCAACACACTTTAAATAATAATAATAATATTAATAATTTAAGGCAAAAAATCGAGCCTTAATCGTATATGAGATGCCTAATATGTTCCTTTTCTTTTGTTTTTTTGGTTTTGCGTGCGACTGATCATGATGAACTTTCATCTCCTTGATCTTTTTCAAAATGTGTAGCGGACGGTAAGAAAAAGTATGTAATACTTCTGCCGCTGCAGTTAATTATAAATGAAAATAATTTGCAAGTATTTTAATTTGCTTACATACACAAAATCAAGATTGCCAAGGATTATAAATATTTGTCACAAGAATATCATGGAAGCAGTTGCATAGCATCAATCAACTCCCTTAAAATAATTTATTTGAGCAAATCAAATACAAAAAGACTACTATTGTAAGACTTTACGACTAAACAGTAAACAGCACTGAACAAATGCGTTCTTTATCTTAGCAACGTGACGTGCGGCGTTAGTCGTGTTGATTGAACGCTTTTTTACTTTTTATTCTCTTACAGCGTGGAAAATAAAAAAAACAAGTGGAACACATTAATTTATTCTTGTTAGGTGGACGACGATGGTGTGAGCTGCCTTTGTTGAACGATCGTTTCAATTTCTCATGCCCGCCATATCGTGGGCTCGGTATTAATCCAATCGCTGATGTTATTGAATTAAATTGAGAAATCCAAGGGACTGGGTCAAGATTGACGATGGAAGGAGAGGAATTGAAGCAACGGGTTGAGAATGTTTCGCATATTGCTCTTGATATAGGAGGTAGACTTTTCCTTTTGCGAATATGTTGATTTTGGCATTTATAGTTATTGGGGTTTTTTGAAATATTAGCGGGTCTGTTTAATGATGTTTCTCTGCCAGCTGCAAGACGCATCCTTTTCAATTTTACATGATAAGATGTCGGGAAATAGCAGTGTTTTCATGGTGAATTCTTAAAATGAATTTTCCTCATGCTATTTCGTCCTATTTCGCTTTAGTTTCAGTTTGAACACTGAATATGATAAGTTGTGGCAACTTTAGATGCAAATGCTGGATATATTACAGATGGATATTATCAACGATATTGGAATCAGATGTTTATCAAGATCTCCATTCTTCAGTGGATTTCTTATTTGGGTGTAAGTGTAGGTACTCTAATTAAGATGGCGTATTTTTCGGCTAGCACCAAAGAGTGTGCTGATGGGAAGAGAAATGGCTACTTAAAAGATGGAAACGATACATCGAGTGGAAGTTCGATTTATTCTGTTCTTAGCGGGAAGATTCACTTTCTTAAGTTCGAAACAACAAAAATCCACGAGTGCATTAATTTCATAGCTTCAAAGCGCCTTCAACATTATGGTATGCTTTGTTTGTCGTTTTCCACCGAATGAAATTTTTGATAACTTTACAAAGAGACTCTTACTACTTAAATGTACAAGGTTAGCATGAGATATAGCTGCGTCTTCTCTCGTCTTAGAGGCTTCTTTGTGTTTCCAGGTAATAGAAGTGATGAAGCCAAAGACGATCACATAAGCATCATTAAGGTAATCTTCCGATGGACTATTGAGTGATTGCAGAAATCCTACTCTGCTGTTTCTCGCCTTTGAATCCTGATAGTAATCTATATAGAAGTAGAATCTTATTCAGCGATTCTCTGTATTCGTTGTGAACCATAACATCGTTAGTAGGAACTTGACTAGAATCTGATGACAAATCGAAGGTTGTATTCAATTACCAAGTTCAATATCTGCTGCTAACCCTACAAGTCAGTGAATATTTGAAGGCTACAGGTGGTGGGGCGTTTAAATTTGCGGATCTATTTAAAGAGAAGCTCGGTATTACTCTTGACAAGGTCGATGAAATGAGTTCCCTCGTCGCCGGAGCTAATTCCCTGCTGAAGGTACGTTCTTCTAATTTACTGTTTTCAAGTTTCAGATGGACAATACTATATTATTCACCTCTTTGTCTTATTTCCGCACAGCATCATGGCCTCTAAGCTTTTAATTCGTATCTTCTTGCTTAGGCAGTGAATCATGAAGCATTTACGTATTTCGATGGCCAAAAAAACTACGTCGAGATTGACCACGATGATTTGTATCCTTATTTACTGGTGAACATTGGCTCTGGTGTCAGCATGATCAAGGTTACTTACTTTTCTTTTTTTTTTTCTCCATTTTTCAGTCATAGTCTGAGTTATTACCTTTTTTTTGTCAATCTTAGGTGGAAAGTGACCTTAAATTTGAGCGAGTCAGTGGAACAAGCGTAGGAGGTGGTACATTTTGGGGCTTGGGAAAGCTTCTGACCAAATGCAAGAGGTCTATTTTTCCCTTAATCATCGATGAGTGTTCATTTCCTTTGATTTTCCCCACGTTTTTTAGGTCCACCGTAGTAAAGACTCGAACTTGATGTTCCTATGTTTTCAGTTTCGATGAACTGTTAGAACTGAGTCGAGTGGGGAACAACAAAGTCATAGACATGCTCGTCGGAGACATATACGGTGGTACAGACTACTCGAAGGTTATTATACATCACTCGTCTTTCGAAAGACTTTCCTCTGATTCAAAATATTGCGAAAGAACGATGATATTTGTTTCTTGTAATTTGCTTTTAGATCGGCCTTGCTTCATCAGCCATTGCTTCGAGCTTTGGAAAGGCAGTATCAGAAAACAAAGAGCTCGAAGATTACCAACCCGAGGATGTCGCCAGATCGTTGATAAGGATGATTTCAAACAACATAGGACAGGTCGTTTCTTTCAGAATGTTTACGCCCCTCTTAAGATATTATTATAACCATATATATACATAGCAGATGTCGCAGAAGATTTGAAAATATCCCATTGAATTTTGTTTCCTTCGCATATCTCCTCCTCAGATCGCTTATTTGAACGCATTGAGGTTTGGTTTGAAGCGGATATTTTTTGGAGGGTTTTTCATACGGGGACACGCCGATACTATGGACACCATTTCTGTAGCAGTCAATTTCTGGTAAGTGATTATTATTAATATTCTTGCTCCTCAACAATCGATCACATCGCCTTATTAAATCACGTATTGAGTTGAAAACAGGTCGAAAGGAGAAGCGAAGGCTTTATTTTTACGCCACGAAGGTTTTCTTGGGGCTTTGGGAGCTTTTACGAGCTACGGAAAGATCGAACTAAAGAGCTCCTTCCGTGCAGATGACGACGGAATAGGAACCTCTGTTTCTCCCGACGATAACGCATCTTTAGAATGTCGAGTGCTGATGAGAAATTAAAAAGCTTTCTCACCATTGAGTTTGTATATAGGTAAAAGGTTTATTACTGGCAATCATTTGTTGCCTGCCTTCACTTCATATAGGTCTATGTTTCGTCATTACATCACACTATGTAATTTAATGTAATATAATAGCTTCCTTTCACAGTAGAAATACTATGCAATCAAACGCTATCCCCATGTCTAATCGCATCTTGCTTATAATGGTAAAAATAAAATGAAAATGATGCTGATTGGTAACTACAAAGTGTTATCTCTCCTGCAAAAAGTAAGGAAAATACCGTTGCGTTCATCTGTCGTCTGTCCTGCGAATCCTAAACAAGTTCAAATTCCAAACTAAATCGTACCAAATGTCCTTTTTCAAAGCATTTATACATTAATTGTCCCAACAGTAGTACTTAGTACAGTACGATACTTTTCTGCCCTTGTTATATTTTTCCAAACACAGAGAATAATGTCACTGATGATAACCTTGTTCGTCTCTCTATTACCCCTCATGTCAGGTTGGTTCATGGTCATTAGTTATTACCTAAACTAAAACTAATACTTAGTACATTCGTTTCTACTTCCAAGATTAGTTATCAAATATTTGTAACTTAAAATCTTAAACATATGAATATTGATCTTTATTGTAATTAATATTTCAGACGGTGCGCCAATAGGACTCTGCTACGGCCGCGTGGGTTCGAACTTGCCGCCGCCGTCATTCGCCATCGATTTATTAAGAGCCAACAAAGTATCACAAATTCGACTTTTCAACCCAAATCCCGACGCACTTTCGCCCTTCCGCGCCGCCGCCGCCGCCGACATCTCACTCACGATCGGCGTCCCCAACGAAATCCTCCCCAAACTGTCCGACGGCAACACTGAAACCTCCACAGAATGGCTGCAATCGAACCTCTTCGACCACATTTCCCCCCGCCCAGGTTCGATACTTGGCCGTCGGCAACGAAGTCCTCCTAAAAGATCCATTCTACACGCCCTACGTAGTCCCATCGATGCGCAACTTGCACCGAGCGCTGCAGAGAATGGGCTTGAGCGATTCCATCAAGATTTCTTCCTCGCACGCCTCGACGATCTTGTCCGAATCCTTCCCACCTTCGGCGGGTTCCTTCGATCCCAACATAAAGCCCGTCTTAGTTCCATTGCTCGAGTTCTTGAGAGACACGAACTCGCCGCTGATGGTCAATGTGTACCCTTACTTCAGCTACGTTGATAACAGAGAAGACGTTTCGCTTGACTACGTCCTGTTTAGGTCGTCTTCTCCTTCCGCCGGCGGAGAGGTCAACGATGGAGGCCTGAGCTACAGCAGTATGTTCGACGCCACGGTCGATTCGTTTGTCTACGCGATGGAGAGGGAAGGGTTTTACGATATCCCGGTGGTGGTGAGCGAGACGGGGTGGCCCACGAGCGGCGGCGATGGGGCGAGCGCCGACAATGCTTTGGCTTACAATGGGAACGTGGTGAGGAGGAGTTTGAGCGACGCTGGCACGCCGAAGAGGCCTAACGTCGGCGTCGAGGTTTTCTTGTTTGATCTGTTTGATGAGGATGGAAAGAGTGGTGAGGAGTATGAGAAGCATTTTGGGATTTTTAAGGTTGATGGGCTCAAGGCTTATGATATTAGGTTCGTTTTGTAAGACTTGTACGAAAATTAACAAACTAATCGGGACCAAATTGTAATTTCACAGAGATGGGGCCCTTCCCTTTCGTTCAGCGCCTGCATGCCACATAAACAGAGACGCAAAATATGTGTCCGATAAGTGGCCGATGTCGTTCTGTTGATAAAACTGATCGTTAAAGATTCTTGTAATAATAAATTACAGCCATGGATTCAGCCCTCTGTTCCACAGCTTCTATCATCCAAGCAAGAAAGCCACTACTCCTCTGCCATAACCAACCTTCCCCATCGTCGTCGTCGATACCCTTCAAATTCGCCGCCGGCGCAAAGAACGCATTCAAGGCTTGTAACTATTGTCTCCGCCACAACCAGGCGCGAAAACCCATTAAAGTGTCGGCGAGCTCGCAAGCCGCCGCGCCGTCAACGGAAGCGTCTACCACAATTCCGTCGCAGATGAAGGCGTGGACTTACGGCGAGTACGGAGGAGTCGAATCGTTGAAGTTCGAGTCCAACGTCGCCGTGCCTGAGATTAAGGAAGACCAAGTCTTGATCAAAGTGGCTGCAGCTGCCTTAAATCCCGTCGATTCCAAGAGGATGATTGGCAAGTTTAAGGCTACTGATTCGCCTCTCCCGGTAAAAATGTCCATTCTTCCTTGCGATAGAATCTCTCCGAGTTTGTTAAGCCTTACAAGTGTTTGTAATAATGTCTGTGTGTGTCGTGCTTATGAACTAAAAGACTGTGCCTGGGTACGATGTTTCGGGGGTAGTGGTGAAAGTGGGAAGCCAAGTGAAGGAACTAAAAGTAGGCGACGAAGTCTACGGAGACATCAACGAAAAGGCATTGGAGGGCCCGAAACAGTTTGGCTCCCTAGCAGAGTACACCGCCGTGGAAGAGAAGCTGTTGGCCCTCAAACCCAAGAACCTCGATTTTGCCCAGGCAGCTGCTTTGCCCCTCGCCATCGAGACCGCCTACGAAGGCCTCGAAAGGGCTGGATTTTCAGAGGGGAAATCCATCCTCGTCCTTGGTGGGGCTGGTGGAGTTGGATCGCTAGTGATTCAGGTTCTAATATGTTAACTCCATCGAACAGTGATCTTTTTTAGCATTTATGTTCGTCCAAAATGTGATCTTTGATGGCAAAAAGACTTGGCATTGGAGCTTATATTTATGCATTTGTGTAGCTTGCAAAGCATGTCTTTGGGGCTTCGAAGATAGCAGCAACAGCGAGCTCGCCGAAGCAGGAATTTCTCAAGAGCTTAGGGGTCGACGTTGCCATTGACTACACAAAGGACAATTTCGAAGACGTGCCCGAGAAGTTCGACGTCGTTTACGACGCAGTTGGTATATGCTATTACAGCTTCAACGAAACATCATTCTGCGATGCGATAGAGAAAGGAACTTCAACTAACTAGTTTATGTAATAGGGCAAGGAGAGAAGGCAGTTAAGGCGGTTAAAGAAGGCGGGAGCGTGGTAGTTCTGACGGGAGCTGTTTCACCGCCGGGCTTCAGATTCGTGGTTACTTCGACGGGCGAGACCTTGAAGAAGCTAAATCCGTACTTTGAAAGTGGAAAGCTCAAGTCTTTGATCGATCCCAAAGGGCCCTTTCCTTTCGATAAGGTCAACGAAGCTTTCGCCTATTTGGACACGAACCGGGCGACTGGGAAGGTGGTCATCTACCCAATTCAGTGACTGAAAAAATAATTAGGCCATTGTTTGATGAATTGGGAGTCAGTTAAAGATATGTCTCGTCTTAAAAAATTCATGCCAATATTCGATCTTTTTTATCTCATCCAGAAGTTGTACAAGTCCTCCCTTATGTTGGAATTTTCATACATTGAGCTTGAGCATTTTAACAAGATAAGAATACCCAGTATTAATAAAGGCCCGAATAAGATGAGCCCATTGTCTTTATTTAGTCTTATCTTTTTGCCCCACAATATTTGTGTTATCAATTATTAAATATTATGTACGGTTAAAAATAATAAAAGTGCAACAAACAAAGCGGGCAAATAAAAGTCGTAATGCTTTTTTTTGTTTAATCAAAACGCAACCCCACCCAACCCATTCATTTCAATTTTCAACTCACCGACCTATCCATTCAAAACGTGTGTGTTTTATATATATATATATATATATATATATATATATATATACACGAGAGAAAGAGAGTAGTAAAACTCTCACTCACAATCGCATGAAAAACAAACAATTTCAGAGCAGCGATGAAGAGTTGTGGTATTAAAAGAAGAACCAGCGGCGGCGTCCAATCGGCCCATAATGATAATAGTAACGACGATCAGCCACGGGCGAAAAAAACGAGGGACATTTGGACCACTGAGTCGAGCCGAGCGTTTGAGGGAGCCGTTGAAAGGATCGAAAGTCAGGGATGAAAGTCACCCCGTCGATCATATTGGAAGAGCTGAGCTTCCCTGGAGCAACGAGGGACGTTATTTCCAGCCGATTGCAGAGACATCGAATAGTTGAGATGCGCAGAGAAGATGGGATCTGTGTGAGAAACGTCGAGGAGGAAAAGAAGAAGAAGACGAACGAAGCAGCACATTCCGCTCCTCTAAGAGTAGTCCAAGGCGATGGTGCTTCGTCTCTAATGCTTGACCTGTTATTCAACGGCGGCCCAAATCAGAATCATCGTAATAATTTCGATTGCTGTTTGCCAGATCTCACGTCAGACGATCATCAATCTACACAAATGAATGCATCGACGACGACGAAGACGGATTTTGAGAATGAGCTCGACGACGATATGGAATGGTTTACGAATTTATTTCGGTTCTAAGGATGGCGGCGGGCGGCTGAAGATGGTTCTCCACCACTATTTTTCTGCTGATACTTACTCCTTGTTTGTCAAGAAACAGTTTATATTATGACGACTTCAGTTAGTGCATGTTGAATTTTTTTTTTCTTTTTTTTTTCAAAACATATTATTCTCGTCGCTTATGTACCGAAGAAAAGGCCCATTAGTAATAAAGGCCCAATTAAGTGTAAATGGGCTCAAAAGAATGGCATCATCTCTCATATTTACGCGCACGTGTGTTGTCTTGCTCAATTCTACTAAATAAAAAAAGGTTGCTGATGATCAGCATACTCTCTAACATCATCTATCGTTCAATAATCGACCATTAAATAACCACCAATTATTGTCCTCGTTTTGCGTTGACGTCTACGGTTGAAGGCTGATGTCGTTGTTTCTTTTCTTGGACCTTTATTGGGGCCATTGGACAAAACATTAACCAATGGGTTTACGCTAATAGAAGCTGAGCTCAGTAACAAAACCTCTATTCCTCTCTCTCACTCTCATCTGTTGTTGTTAGCTGTACTGTACTTTCCAAATTTAGCTGATATTATTCATTTAATCAGTAAAAAAGACTTGATTTTCCAACTGGGATTATTCATTAGGTAATATTATTACTGTTCTGTGTACCCCCTTTGACATCTTTCTCAATCATTGTTGAAATGTTTTGAAAGAGCCCATGGAGAGAAACGACGTGGAAGAGGAAGGGGGGATCGAAGAGAGTAGCAGCGTCAGATTATTGGGTAGTAGTTTTGGTGCTGGTAATGATTCCTTCAGATGGGTTGATGGCAGTGAAGTGGACTCAGAGTCACCTCCGTGGTCTTTGGCCGGCGATGACGGCGGACACAGACAAGGCTATGGTAGTGTCAGGAGGAGGTTAGTGAAGAAGCCCAAGAGGGTCAACTCTTTCGATGTCGAAGCCATGGATATCGTTGGTTCTCATGATCACCACAAGAAGGTAAAGAACAGTACGACCCTTCTTTTTTTCCGAAGGTCCTCGTTTTTTGACCACCAATAACGTTGATTTGGACTGTGGGATCTGTGTAGATTTTATAAACCAAGTAGTTTGGTAGTGTATATAAGTCTATTGTATTGTAGTGTTGTGTTTTCCTGGAAAGTTGGCTTTTTTCTTTACAAGGTTTGGCTTATGTGCTCCCTTTTTCACCTTGCAGAGGTCCAATTTTGAAGGTAGAATTGTGTTTGTGGCGTCTTTCTTTGATACTTGATAGTAATAACGTTTGAATCTCAGGACGATTCTCTGTGGAGAACTCTGGCAATTGCATTCCAAACGCTCGGCGTTGTATACGGTGATATGGGGACGAGTCCTCTTTATGTGTTCTCAGATGTGTTCAGCAAAGTGCCAATTACATCTGATGTAGATGTCTTGGGGACTCTGTCCCTTGTAATCTACACGATCGCTCTCATTCCTCTGATAAAGTATGTTTTCGTCGTGCTTAAAGCCAACGATAACGGAGAAGGTACTCATTCTATGCTTTGAACGTCATAAAATCTTTCACCTTTTCATCTGAGCGGCGAAATCTAATTGTTCTCAACAAATAACAGGTGGAACATTCGCACTGTATTCGTTAATCTGCAGATATGCAAACGTTAATCTTCTTCCAAATCGTCAGCCGGCGGATGAGCATATATCTAGTTTCAAGCTTAAGTTACCGACACCTGAACTCGAAAGAGCTCTAAGCATAAAGGAAACATTGGAACGTAAAACCTATTTGAAAAAGATGCTCCTATTGCTCGTTCTTATGGGAACATCTATGATCATAGGGGATGGCATTTTAACTCCAGCCATCTCAGGTACTGTGCTTTTCATAGTTCAAGTGAATGAGTTACATTTCTGTTACATCACATCATTACCTTACAAAAGGCCCAAGTAAAAGGTCTATGTGCTTTAGATTTGTATAATTCACTTAGTCTTTCACCCCTTTTATTTGCAGTCATGTCTTCTGTTAGTGGTCTACAGGGCCGAGTTCCTGGATTTGGAACAGGTTTTCATATCCATTACTTTTTTTCTTCCGCCTTTTTAAGTTCTTAGATGTTGTCAAGTAAGACACAGATAGATTACGGTTTATTCATCCAGCCATAACTGATAAGTTCTTGGGTTTTTCTTATATGTAGATGCCCTAGTTATCACTTCGATAGTCATCCTCATTGCACTTTTTAGCATACAGAGGTTTGGAACAAGTAAAGTAGGATTCTCATTCGCCCCAGCGCTTGCGTTGTGGTTCTTTAGCCTGGGATCTATCGGAATTTATAACATGTTGAAGCATGATATCACCGTAGTTAGGGCGATAAATCCCGCCTACATATACTTTTTCTTCGCCAAGAATGGCACCAAGGCATGGTCAGCTCTTGGTGGTTGTGTTTTGTGCATCACAGGTATTGTTTATCTTTTATGTCATATCTCTTTTGCTATCCCTCTCATACTTCACTTGTAAGCTATTAAGATCTTGTGAGATGGAAATTTGCAGGTGCTGAAGCAATGTTTGCTGATCTAGGTCATTTCTCAGTGCCATCCATACAGGTGCATCTTAGTTCTGAATTTCAAGATTGTAAGGAACAGAAAAAAAAAAAATTGGTTAATTTTATATGATATCAAACCTTTTGCTTTCTGCAGATGGCTTTCACTGGTGTTGTGTTTCCATGCCTTCTCTTAGCTTACATGGGCCAAGCTGCATACCTTATTAAACACCCCCATTCAGCCAATAGAATATTTTACGAATCCGTTCCAGGTAATTAGTTATTACTGTTGACGACTGCCATTAGTCTCGGCTCTTGAATTCGTCTGATAACGAATGGTTCGACTGGATTATTTTAGAGGGTCTCTTCTGGCCAGTTTTCGCAACGGCCACGATCGCAGCTGTAATAGCTAGCCAGGCGATGATCTCTGCTTCGTTTTCTTGCGTCAAGCAATCGATGGCCCTTGGCTGCTTTCCCAGGTTGAAAATCATCCACACATCGAGGAAACTCATGGGACAGATTTACATCCCAGTGATCAACTACTTCTTGATGGTAATGTGCATTATAGTCGTCGCAGTCTTCAAAAGCACCACAGAGATAGCCAACGCCTATGGTTAGTGTTTTCAATCTCCATCTTCGCCTCTGTATTTGCTGTTCACAGTCCTTTAACTTCGGCCCACTAAATTCTCCCCCAGGCATTGCTGAGGTTGGAGTTATGCTCGTGAGCACAATCTTGGTCACGCTCGTCATGCTCCTAATATGGCAGAAAAACCTCTTCTTGGCCCTATGCTTCCCTGTGTTATTCGGTACCATCGAACTAATCTACTTATCAGCAGTTCTTTCCAAGATCAAAGAAGGAGGATGGCTTCCGTTAGCATTCGCTTCTTTCTTCCTCTGCATAATGTACACTTGGAACTACGGCAGCGTCCTAAAGTACCAAAGCGAAGTGCGTAGTAAGATCTCCATGGACTTCATGAACGAGCTTGGCTCTTCTCTTGGCACCGTAAGAGTCCCAGGCATAGGACTGCTGTACAACGAGCTCGTCAATGGAATTCCCTCCGTTTTCGGTCAGTTCTTGCTAGACTTGCCAGCCATACACTCGACGATAGTCTTCGTATGCATCAAATACGTGCCAATACCGGTCGTACCTCAAGAGGAAAGATTCTTGTTCAGGCGAGTCTGTCCTAAAGACTACCACATGTTCAGGTGCATCGCTAGATACGGTTATAAAGACATAAGGAAAGAAGATCACCGTGCCTTCGAGCAGCTCCTCGTCGAAAGCCTCGAAAAGTTTCTCAAGAAAGAAGCTTTGGACCTCTCCTTGGAGAGCAACCTCGCGGAATCTGAGCTGGACAGCGTGTCTGTAGCAACGAAAGACGATGAGGTTCTCGCCCGAGATTCTGATGGGCCTCTTAGCGAGATTACTGCTCCTCTATTACTGCAGAGATCAGACGAAGCTGGGCCGTCGAACTCGAAATCTTCGGTTCATCACGAATTGCCAGCTAGCGTGATGTCGGGCGACGAAGATCCCAGCCTTGAGTACGAGCTTTCTGCCCTCAGAGAGGCGAGCGATTCTGGCTTCACTTATTTGCTCGGACATGGAGACGTTAGGGCGACGAAGGATTCGCTTTTCGTCAAGAAGCTTGCGATAAATTACTTCTACGCCTTCTTGAGGAAGAACTGTAGGGGCGGCGCTGCAACCATGAGAGTCCCTCATATGAACATCATCCAAGTCGGCATGACGTATATGGTATGAACTGAACAGACGAAATCTCGAACTGTTAACGTTTTAGCCGCTGCGTTGATGCGCTTTGTGTCATATCATGGATAATCTTTGTATTACAAGGACGGGTTATTTATTCGTTCAGACAAAGGTTTATTTAGTACTACAATCGGACGAAAGATTGCATTTCTTTTTTCTTCTTGTCGGGCTAAAAGATTCGGCTGGGGCGAAACTTCTCCATGCGCATTTGGCCGATGGGCTCGTCGTAATCGACCTCCTTGTTGTGCCTGAAAGCCATGAAAGCGACAATGTAGACGAGGATTAAGATGATTAAGATGACGACGTTGATGGTCGAAACTTTTCGCCATATGCGCTTAATGCTGGCTAAGACGCCGGCCTTGCATGCGTCGCAGTGGTAGCACAGCTGCTCTTGATCGTTGCTCCACCTCGAGCAGTCCAGGTCGGACCCCGTGGGCCCGCCTTCCCATATCCACGTGGTTTCGTTCACGTACGTGAACCCGCACGACGTCGGCGGTTTGCAACAGCCCGACTGTCATAAAAAAAATGTTTTCTTTTTCTGTCAATTATACGAATTCTTGAAATTGATTAATAAATTAAGGATTAGTTGTTTTTAATATTGTAGTTAAGGGGGCTGACAGTTTACTGACAATGATTTTTAAAATTAAGCAATTTAAGAGACGAAATTTAGATTTTGTTAATTCTTTGCAAGTTAATATCCGTATAGTGTCTCCCTAAATTAAAAGACTAAAAGGTAACCAAACCATAAAGTTTAAATATTTGTTAATTCTTGCCAAGTTGAAAAAAGATACTTTATATTTTCTTTAAGTGGACTGAGAATAAAGTGGAATGAACCTGAAAAATGAATATTCCAACAAAGTGGTTAAAGGTAAAAAGGAACTCTTTAAAGGGGTGATCGAATATAAACTTCAAAGAATATCAAGCATCTAAGTTCTCCTATCTCCAAACTCTCAAAAGTCATATAATGAACCATTTTATCTCTAACTGTTAACCTAAAATTAGAAAAGAAAGCATGCGGATATATAATAAAGAGTTTATTTAATTTGTCTCACCTCGATGGGAGTGAGCTTCCTCATGTAAAACATCTGCGCCGTCTCACCGCCGGCGCCGCCGGCCAGCTTCCGACACACGTGCGAATCCCTAACGCACTTGCTAATCCTCTCCCAATACCTCTCGCCGGTCACGTGATCGGCCAGCCAGTTGCTCCCCGACGACGACGACCCGTAATAGTCCTGGAGAGAATAATCCATGTAGGCCCGACCCATCAGGGCCCGACCCGAACCCTTCACGGTGACGGCGTAGGCGAATATGACAAAGGCCAAGAGAGCTGCGATGACGGGGAACATGGCCCATAGGTAGCAGTAGACGAGGGAAGTGTGGCGGTAGCAAGTTCCGGCGAACCCGGCGAGGGAGACGGCGATGATGGCTATGGAGATGACGATGAGCGGCCACTGTAGGAAGCGGAGGCATTCCGTGGCGGCGGCGCGGCTGCTCAGCCATATGGCTCCGGCGAGGATGGGGAGGGATAGGAGGAGTGAGAGGAAGTTGAGGAAACCTATGAGGCTGTTGCTTGTTCCCATTAGAGTATTGACGTGTGAATATGGTAGTAGAGGATTTGCTGTCGGAATATTATGAGTTTTGGGGCTTTGGAAATTGTGAGACTATTGTGTAGATTTTTGCATCTATATATAGTATTGCATGTCATACAAAGGATGCATGTAAGAATTATCTAAAAAAATATTTAGTATGCTCCCTATAGTGACGCTAGGTAGGGTTCAATGTATTGCAAGTGTGTGTGTATTTTATTTTGGGCTCGTGAACCATATGATTGTATCCCGTCATAGCCCATCAGCAAGTTTTAAATTTTAATTTCTTCTATTACAATAAAGTTGACGGCTACATATGTATGTATATATAACTACATCAAACTGAGGAATCCCATGCGACAATATATATATATATATATATTCTTGTTATATGCAGCACAACTTACAAGGAAAAATCGCACAAAATGTCACCATTTATGTCCAACGTAGAACAGAAAATATCAAATTTGATGGGATTATCCGTAGATGACAAATCTCTAGAACATGGGAAATGGATCCCACATCAAAATTTGTAACGACAAGTTAATTGCTTGGGGTCGTATTTTCAATTCATTCTTGATTCTTTTAACTATCGCCGCTTGGCCCCTTGTATTTATTACTCTGACATCACTCAAACATCATTTTAAATTGCAGCTGCCAAACTTTGTATACGCTCCGTTTGAAGAAGAAGAAGCTGCTGTCGATGGTGTGTGTTTGTTGTCAAATGATGCTTTTGTCTTCATTGTAATATTCAACATTTTTTTTTATAAAAAAATTAGACAGGCCTACGTACGTGTTGGTATATATTTTTTTTAATATGTAGGAATATTTATTAATTAGGAGAATAATATAAATAGTATTTTTTATATATATATTATGGAAATATATTAAGAGAAGATAATAGAAAAAATATTAGAAATATAAGAGAGAGGATTTTTAATTTTTATTGCTCATATATCAAATGTATTACATATGATAACCTATTTATAGATTTCATTCTATAATCTAGAATTCAACATTCAACATTCAATAATCAATATTCAATATTCAATATTGGATATCTAAATTATAGTCAAAATATTAAGTGTATTCCAAGTTCAAATTAACTATTTTTGACAATAATATTCAAACTTGGAAATTTCAAATTATTAATATTTTCATTTTCTTATTTTCAACACCCCCTCTTAATTTGTAATTTTCAAGATCTTTTTAAACTTCTCAAGTTTTTCGATCGATACCGCCTTTGTGAGAAGTCTGCGACTTGATCATTTGTGTTGATGAACTCCATATGAACTTCTTCGTTGGTCACAAGATCACGGATGTAATGATGTCGGAGTTCGATATGCTTCAACCTTGCATGAAATACCGGATTTTTAGTCATAGCAGTAGTTGACATATTATCACAGAAGAGTGTAGTCGGCTTCTTCTGTTTTTGTTGTAGATCTTCGAGAATTCTTCTTATCCAGACTGCTTCACACGCTGCATCTGTGGTTGCAATATATTCAGCTTCACTTGATGATAATGCAACCGTTTTCTGCTTTTTAGAAACCCAAGCAACCACTTTTGTTCCGAGACAGAACACATATCCGGAAATGCTCTTACGGTCGTCTAGTGAACCAGCCCAATCGCTATCAGTGAAACCGATTAGCATATTGCGTTCTTCTTTCTCATAGAGAATCCCGTGCTTTTTAGTACCTTTGACGTATCTCAATATTCTTTTTGCTGAGGTAAGGTGAAGTTTGCTCGTTTCACTCATGTACCGAGAAACATAACTTACGAGTGAACAATATCTGGTCTCGTGTTGGTGAGGTAGATCAATGATCCTACAAGACTTCGATACATTCCTGCATCGATTTTTTCCGCACCATCATTTTGCTGCAACTTCTCGTTCGAGGCCATAGGAGTGTTCACCGGTTTGCTATTCTGCATATTAAATTTCTTCAACAAATTGTCAGCATATTTTTCTTGAGAAATAAATAACTTCCCTTTCGATTGTTTTACTTGAATTCCCAGAAAATATTTTAGAAGTCCCAAATCTGTCATCTCGAATTCTTGCATCATATGCTTCTTAAATTCTTCAGTCAACGCCGGGGTAGTGCCAAGATAAATAATATCATCAACGTAAAGGCACATGATCAAAAAATCTGTTATACCAGAAGTTTTAATATAGAGAGATGGCTCACTGGGGCTTCGTCGAAATCCTTCTCGAAATAAATACCGGTCGATTTTGTTGTTCCATGCTCTAGGTCACTAGGTGCTTGCTTTAAGCCATAAAGAGCTTTTCTTAACCGATATACCTTTCTTGGATTTTCGCTGATCTCAAATCCTTGTGGCTGTTCAACATAAACTTCTTCTTCGAGATCGCCGTTAAGAAATGCCGATTTTAGGTGATTCAAAGATCAGATTATTTTTTCAATTTTTTTGGACGTAGCAGGGTATTATATTAGATGATGCAGCACAGTCTTTAACTTTTTAATAATAATAAATCTTTCTTGTTCGGCAAAGAGTAGTGTCTGTCTGCAGATACTTTGCTAAGATCAGTCAGCTCCTTTAGGCTTTGCTTGCGCCTGTGTATATTCTCTATCTTCCCCCAAAGATTCTTCTTTCTGGAACCCCTATCCTATGCTCCCTGTATTATTACTGTAAGAAAGAGGAATCTTTACCTCCTATCCTATTGAGATATTTGAATATGCTTTGCTGGTAGCTGCTTGTAATAGAAACTATGGTCGTCAAGATTGCAATATCTTTGTTCCTTTCCTCTTACGCGGCTGCCATGGTTGGTAGATAAGAGTTTTCAAGTTCTATCTGACCGTTGCAGCTTCATTACTGCTTTGTTCTACTGTTGCTGATTTAAATATTCTTTTCAGGCACCATTAATCACGCCTTGTTGAACTAGAGAGGAACTGTGTAAAGTATAAAAAATTGCTCCATGTCATTCAATTTTACTTCTGTGTCCCCACCAACCATCCCAACTTGCCTCTATATTCTGACCAAGCACCACCGCAATCAACGCCCTTTCGTGTGCTAAACTAACCTTCTTCGTATCTTGTTGTTTATCTTCTGAGTTTAACGTTTGAGTTCTTGAGTGCATTTAATGTTCCATTGGATTCCCATACCATCTGGGCTCGTCTGCAAATTGCAGGTTTTCTTTTTATTGTAATAAATTTGAGTCAAGACACAGACACGGAAGAAGATATGCAGACTCCTAAATCAAGGTAACTTTTCACTTCACACTTCCTTTTAGCTTATGTATGTCGAAGATCTTTGATAAAAGGAAGAAACACAGTCAAATTTTGCTATCTTTTTTGTATTGCATGGAAACAGCGCCCACCTAACTCCTTTTAAAATACTCAGTGACGGCTGTTGAATTCTACCTTTCTGTGCTTCTATAACATATAATATATATGCATGCGCAGAAACAGCTCTTCAGTTTCAACCCCTCGAAAGAGCTCTCCTCGGTCCATTTCGTCGGAATCGTCTCCAAAGAACTCATCAGAAGCATCCAAGAAGGTTTCTGCTCGAGCGGTTCGCCAGCTCGAGGACACTTCTTCGCCCAGCACACCGAGTAAATTATCCGATCATAGGTCTCCCAAGAGTAAGGCCTTTCAGGTGAGCTTTAAAAGAGCTCTATCTGTGTTCTTTTGATTGTCCGCCTTAAGAAGTTAAAGCTGCGTTTTCTTACCGATTTGCAGGCAAAGTCTCCGAGCAGAATTTCTGAACTCGAGTCTCAAGTTTCGCAGCTTGAAAACGACCTCAAAGCAATGAGAAATCAGTTACTTGTCGCCGAGGAATCGGAGAAACGAGCTGAGAAAGTCGCCGAGGAAGCTAACCAACGAGTACTGGTGGCTCTGTCGTCGAAGTTCGAAGAATCCCAGAAAAGAATTTCTGAAAAGTTGGCACTCTCAGAGACTTCCCGAGAGCAAGATCAGTCAGCTGAATTGTTCGAGCTTAGTCAAATGCTGTCGGAAACATTCTCGCTCGTGGAAGACATGAAGGATCAGTTTAGGGACAGTAAAGAATCTGAACGTCGAATGGTCGACGAGGCATTGATGCATCTGGCAAATGCGAAAAAGATGGTGGACATGCTAAGATCCAATGGATTAATACCCAAAGGAGTCTACGATGCTATGGTTTCTGAGCTGGAAAAATCGAGGGCTCGTAATGATTACTTGGAAGGGCTCGTCAGCGAACTTGAGGCCAAAATGAGCGCTGAAGCCACTGAGAAACGATACGCTGAAGAGCAAGCTAGGAATGCAGAGGACGTAAGAAATGCTTCCGAAACGGTGGAGAAGATCAAATCTGAATGTGGGCAAAGAGTGGCCGAGCTAGAATCCGAGTTGAAGGGATCAAAGTACGCAATCGAAGAGCTAAAGGCGAACTTGATGGATAAGGAAACAGAGCTTCAAGGCATATGCGAGGAGAACGAGGGCCTAACGGCGAAGCTCGAAAAGTCGGTCTCGGGACAAAGGGAAAGAGAATTGGAAAAGGAGCTCGAAAGACTTAAAGCCCTTCTGTTGGAGAAAGAAACAGAGTTGCAGAAATCGCAGTTGAACGGTGCCCACCTTGTCTCTGATGAAGAATCGATGAGAGTTGGATACTTGATGGAAGAGATTGATAAGAGCAACAAGAAAATGGGGAGGATCGCCGAGCAGTTGGAAGCGGCCCAATCGGTTAATGCTGACATGGAAGCAGAGATGAGGCGGCTCAAAGTACAGTCTTTGCAGTGGAGGAAAGCTGCTGAAGCTGCTGCTGCAATGATCACTGAAAGAAAGGACAACTGCTGTAGCCCTAATTCGAAGACCAATCTGCTTTACGGTGAGGAGCTCGATGGCGATGTTCTTACGAAGAAGAACGCCAATGTGCTGAGAAGGTTTTGGAAGAAGCCACACAAGTAGTTTCGACGAACTCATATCTACTTTGAAGCGAACATCCGTAGTAAAAACTGTATTTTTCTTTGTCAGAGCAACGAGCATCTATGTAAGAACTTGAAGCGAACATCCGAAGTAAAATCTGCTGCCATTTCACTCTTCGCAAATTTGAGTAAAAAACATAAGGACGATTAGGTAAGACATTTAAGAGCGTTTCAAACCATAATTAAGTGCAAGAAACAAGGAGTCTACAAGAAATGTAAATACGAACATCAGTCTGCCATCAGCAATAACTTAAAAGCAAAATCATCCCAGGAAAAAAAAAATGAAACAAGAAAAATCACAATAAGGCAAAGACTCCTTCAACAACAGCTAGATCCTCTCACTTGGCACCCTTCTTTGCAGCAGCCTTGGTGACCTTGGCACCGCTTGGGTCCTTCTTCTCAACGCTCTTGATCACACCAACGGCAACAGTTTGCCTCATGTCACGCACAGCAAAACGACCCAATGGCGGGTACTCGGAGAATGTCTCGACCACCATGGGCTTGGTGGGAATCATCTTCACCATTCCAGCGTCACCGTTCTTCAAGAACTTGGGCTCCTTCTCGAGCTCCTTGCCAGAACGCCTGTCGATCTTGGTCAGAAGTTCGGCGAATTTCACAGCAATGTGTGAGGTGTGGCAGTCGAGCACGGGTGCGTATCCATTGCCAATCTGTCCTGGGTGGTTCATGATGATGACCTGCGATGTGAAGTTTGCTGCTTCCTTGGCCGGGTCATCCTTGGAGTTTGAGGCCACATAACCACGCTTGAGATCCTTGACAGCAACGTTCTTCACGTTGAAACCCACATTGTCTCCTGGGAGAGCCTCTTGGAGGGCCTCGTGGTGCATTTCGACGGACTTGACCTCAGTGGTTAGGCCCGTCGGGCCGAAGGTGACGACCATCCCGGGCTTCACCACGCCAGTCTCTACACGACCGACAGGTACGGTACCAATACCACCAATCTTGTAAACGTCCTGAAGTGGGAGACGGAGTGGCTTGTCCGAGGGCCTCTTTGGCTCCTGGATCTGGTCGAGAGCCTCGAGAAGAGTAGGACCCTTGTACCAGTCGAGATTCGTGGACCTCTCAATCATGTTGTCTCCCTCAAACCCAGAAATGGGGACAAATGGAATTTTGTCGGGGTTGTATCCAACCTTCTTCAAGTAAGAGGACACTTCCTTTATGATTTCATCGTACCTAGCCTTGGAGTACTTTGGTGTGGTGGCATCCATCTGAAAGCATTAGAAAAGGACTTAAAAACATCATATATTGATAAAACAGACACCATAAAAGTAGCAAGTGGAGAGTTTCTCACCTTGTTACAGCAGCAGATCATCTGCTTCACACCAAGAGTAAAGGCAAGCAGCGCGTGCTCACGGGTCTGACCATCCTTAGAGATACCAGCTTCAAAACCACCAGTGGTGGAGTCAATGATGAGAACGGCGCAGTCGGCCTGTGAGGTACCAGTAATCATGTTCTTGATAAAGTCACGATGTCCAGGAGCATCGATGACAGTGCAGTAGTATTTGGTGGTCTCAAACTTCCACAGGGCAATATCGATGGTAATACCACGCTCACGCTCAGCCTTGAGCTTGTCAAGAACCCACGCATACTTGAATGACCTCTTGTTCATCTCAGCAGCCTCCTTCTCGAACCTCTCAATGACACGCTTGTCAATACCACCCAACTTGTAGATCAAGTGACCGGTAGTGGTCGATTTTCCAGAGTCGACATGGCCGATGACCACGATGTTGATGTGAGTCTTTTCCTTACCCATCTTGTATTTGCGTTCAGAAACTGCAACAACGATGAAATCAAAGCATCAGATAATCAAAACGGTGCAGCTCAGAGTTAATATCTAAGCACTAAAAGGAGTCTTGCAATATCCAATATATGAATTTCTAAGTAATCCAGGCCAACAAGCCACAAATAGCAACAGTATATCTCCGACGAGGAGAAATCTCTCATTGATGAGTTCTTATAGATAATTTAAGATCAGATCAATGAGGCATGCAATTATTGTCAATGCCACATCCCTCGATAATCAGCTACATGAACAAAAAACATACAACGAGAAAAATTAGGAGCAGGCAAAAGAAAAGCTCCCTCATTTAAATCAAACAAACAACTACGCATGATCAATTAGTACAGAAAAGGATAGATCTAACCAGAAAATCAACGTAAAAGGAACACAGGCGCTTGATGAAAAAACGTAATCAGTGAACAAGCTTGTACGAAAAACTACTGAAGAGAAAATATCAGCTACTGAAGAGAGTACAACACACCTTGAAGTGAATATCAGCTACTGAAGAGAGCTCTCTCGCCTACGATTTGCAGTCGGAGAGAGAAAGTGAATCGTAAGAGGTGAGAAAGTAATGCCACAGAGATGAGGCCTATGTATATGAGTTCGAGTCGGGAAGCAGTTAGGGTTTTAGTTGAACCGTCGGATCAACACGATCGTGCGGATATGGTTGATTAAAGATCTTTAACAGTTTGCCCTAGCTTTTAGTTCAATCTACCCTTGGGCCAAAATAATGTAATTAATGGGCTTTTCTTTTGTCAGTCCATACAAGTACTTGTAGTTATATGTTAGGGATAGTTTAGTAATTAGAAAATTTATAAATGATACTCCCTCCGTCCCGGCAACTTTACCACATAAGTTGTTGGGCACAAATTAAGTGACATTATTATAATAATATAGTACAATGAAAAGGTAAAAAAGTGTATATTTTAACTTGTCTTTTAAGAATATGTAATATTATTTTATTGATTGCTTATGATAGTTTTTTGCTAAATAAGGAAATGAGATAAAATTATTGGGACTTCCGAAATGGAAAAGTGTGATAAAATTGTTGGGACGGAGGGAGTATAATATAGGGTATTCAATGATCCAAAGTAAATTATAGGCATGCAAAATTAGCAATGCTCACTCAACCCCATGGACAAGAAAACACGAGACATAAATAGAAAAAACAAAAAAAATATTTGTAATATTGAAAATCCCAATAGTTTCTCTCGCTTTTGCTTGGTCGCTCTCATCTCATCCCACAAAATCAAGAAATCTTTCGGTGGACATAATTTTTTTGTTCCTCTCGTCATCATAGAAAACGGACGAAGAAACAAAGATTACAGATCGATTCCATGGCCTCCGCAGAGAAGAATAGGGCTCCATTGAAGATTGACTTGAACGTCTCTCCTCCTCCCCAAGAAGAAGAAGAAGACGGCTCTGAAACTGATCAATGCGAGTCGTACTTCTTAATCCCAAAACACGTCGGCACTGCTGACGAGAACCAAAAGAAAAGCCCCCTCATGGAAGCTCTTCTCAAAGCCGTGGAGATCGCCACGCGAGAGTTCGAAGAATTACAGCTGGGGAAGAGAGAAGAACTGACGCCGGCGGTGGAGGTGTTTGACCGTCCTGTGCGGCGGCGAAGGACGGCGGGAATGCCGATCAAGTACAGTGATTCGTACGTCGGACACGTGGACTTGGTGGGATCTCATCTTCTTCGGAGAAGACAAAGAGAGCTACGCACCAATTATGTGCGTCCCACAAGGAGGACATACTTCAGCTGAAGGGTCGGATTCTACAGTCGGGTTCGGTTATGGGTCGCAACACTATGAATTTGGATTCTGAGTGAAAAAACAAAGATTTTTTTTTTTAAGTTCAGTTTACGCCTATTTCTCTGTCGCTGCCTTCGTTCTCAATCATCAGTAACTGCACTTTGAATTTCTGATTGAGAATCAATCATCCTTTTCACAGTCGTTTGACTTCAGGTCAAGTCAACCGTCATGTAAGGAAACTTCAACGTTGCTGTGATTGTAGCATTTAATTTGCAGGCCTTTGGACTTTGTTCTCCCAGATTCTCTTATGCTTTGAGTTGGACACAAAGATCATCATTTAAATTAAATTAGTCAGGCTGGCCATTTTAATATATAACATATACATGTATGGGTGTAGTCACTGTGAACATAAGCCTGTAAATCACTTAATTATTTAGTACAATAGATAAGCTTCGAGTAAAAAAATAAATTATAAATGAGAGTCAGCCGCCGAAAATTAATACAAGACCACAGATTTACTTGGAACTCAACGCTTCTTTACATCTGACGAATTCAACCAGTTACCCATATTCGATTCATAATTAATACATAATCGTATTCATCGTCGATTCAAGTTCTCTTTTTTTTTTTCCTTCTCTCTTTCGTTAGAGCAATCGTCGCTGATACATTCATAATATGATACAACCCCGAAAACTCCTCGAAGGGCAGGCCAGTCCGTCTCCGGCGACGAGCACCAGCCCCTCCGCCGCCCCTGCGGCCGATTTCGGCGGGGCATCTGATTATTTTGGTCCAGCTTTTCGCCTGACGATGATCGCACTACTCACAGCAGTCGCCTTTATGGTTCTCCTATCACTCATTGCCACCCATTGCTGCAAAAACGCCGCCGACCAAACCACTGCCGCCGCACACCGCCAGCTGCTGCCGCCGCCGGAAAGCACCGTTCTTGGTGGTTCTCAATCTCGCTCAGCAGTAGTCGGCTACCGTTTGCCCCTCACGACCTACAGAGGTTGGTAATATAATATAATTACCCTTTCTATTTTCTTTCATTTCTTTTCTTTTAACTTACACACCATAGATCGCAATGTATTTATGTTTGACGTTACAAATATTAAATTTGATTGGCTCGAGCCAAAGATCAACGGAACCTAGTGAAGGAGCAAATGCTATGGGGTGATTATTTATTTATTGGAATAGTTTATTCGGTTTTGCAGCGGAAGCAGCAAAAATGGAGGATTGCCCAATATGCTTGAACGAGTTCAGTGAAGGAGAACATTTGAAGTCAATGCCTTATTGCGGACACATTTTTCATCCCACGTGTATTGCCACGTGGCTCTCCACGCACTTGAATTGCCCCATGTGTCGGCTTCAGTTACAATTGTGTAAATAGCTTCTTCTTTGTTTTCTTGTTATATAGATATATAATTGGAATCGAATGATTATATGTATTGCCTATTCAAAACAAACTCCAACCCTTCAATATTTTACGTGGGCCAACATCGCTTGAGGCCCGTTTCAGCAAAACCCGGCCCGCCTGGCCCATAAAGCATGGCTCGTTCGCTTCGCTCTTGAAGAAAACAAAGGCTAAAGAATATTAGGCACATGAAAAGGCATATACCACCACCACTAAGGGTAACCACAATGGTGGTTTATAGGTGTGTTATGTGTGCTTATTTGGCACTTTATATGACACACCGCCATTGTGGATGTGTCATGAGTATGACATTGTGTCATATTTATGACACAGTGTTATAGGAATTAAAAGGAGAGAGAATGTGGGAGAAAGAAAAAGAAATTATTTATTTATAGTTGTGGGTTCGTGTTATAGTAGTGTTATTATTGTGAAAAAAGTAGAACAAAAGTGTTATAGAATAAAATATAGAAAAATATAGTGAAAAGCTGATGTAGCAGTATTATGAGTGTGTTATTGTTGTGGACACCCTAAGATGATTTGATCTGTCATTGGGAGTTGGAACCCGTTATCACATTCTTATTGGCTATCTTATTAATCATTAAAGAATTGGTGAAGCATGCTATGTGGCAAAAGAGACGGAGAATAAATAAATGGAAAAAGAAGTTTTGTCGGCGCATATCCATGGAATATATATATATATATATATATATATATATATATTATATACTTTGCAGAACCATGGGAGAAGGAATGGCATATTTGTAGAAATACGGGCCGGGCCTCCGGTAATTAATAACCGTTAAAGACGCCCACGCACATGTGCGCCACACGGAGAAGGGATACCCGGTATAAGCTTGATGGGGTTCCTTCTTAAAACCAATTGGTGATAAGGGGAGTTGCCCATCAAGCTTATAAACCCATTGTTATTTTGTGAATTAATCGATGTGGGACATTTTGTCCTCACACACGTGCAACTATCTCAACAATATTCTTCTTCTATATCGAACTCAACAACTTATATATGCATACCAAGTGTAGGATCTACTATTACAATGCTTGTAGCTTTGTTTTAGAGCTCTTTCTTACAAACTGCTTTATCATGTAATGTCATGACTTTGAGTGGCATAGCCATGGAGCTCCATTCCATCATTATGTATCGATAAGTCTCGAATGTTAGGTATTCAAACAGGGCAATTTGGATCCTTTTGCATGGCGTTTAGCCTCACTAATTCTGCTCCTTGGATTATGCGAGAGATCAAAGTGAGCATGATGAAGGGATTTCGATGGCAATCAAGATATTATTTATGTGTGCCGAAATACATTTTGTAAGTAAGTTATATGAGTAGAGTTATCTTTGTATTAATTTCTAGACTGTGATAATGGTAAATGAAGATATATTTTCTGAATGTTCCTTCGCCTCTCTTCACAATGCTAGCTAGCTTAGCTCCTCTTGAATCTATTTCCATATTAACTAATATCAAATTTGGGCCGAACTTGTCATAACGAGCCCATTATAATAGACCACATTTCAGCCCAGTACAGTACACCTTCAAATCTATTTTTTTCCCCCCGTAATAGAACAAGAAAATAATGGAAACAAGTGTATATTTATAGTACAAGATTAATAACAAGCTTTATCTTAAATAATTGCAATAACACGTCGTATCCAATCACGGAAATACGGTACTCAAAATCGCACAATTAAAAGATCCGATCCTTAATGAATTAGTTAACAATTCATTGCGCACACTCGGGCGTGAGCCTATGGTCTCTCCGCGAATCTCTGCAGTAATCGTAAACCATATAATTGCTCCTCACCCACGCCATCGCCGCCATCTGCTGGCGGCTCAGCCCGCCGGAGCCAGATGGGCTGACGGCGGCCGGACCGCCGATCTTGAAATCCTTGTACTTTCCGACAAAGGGCTGGTAAGAATAATCAGCTTTGTATCTCCCATTCTCCGTGGCCCATGAAGAAGCATCCCATATTGATCCGTACACCCACATAGGCCGAGTAGGGAAAGTAGCATCCGTTTTTCTCGTGTATCTTCTTATTGGTACGTCGTCTACCAAAAATCTGCGTTGAACGATGATGAAAAATGTAAATAAAGAACATCATCAAAATATTTAAATAGCTATATTATTAACGTACATGATCTCGTTAGGGTTCCAAAGGATAGCATAGTTGTGATAGTCTTGAGTAGGGTCGAACCAAAGGTGAAATTTAATCTCTCGACCTATAATATTTCCATCGCCACTTCCTCTGATGTAAATATTTGTCTGAAGAACGTAGGGTTTGTCCCTTGTAGTCCCAAGAAACTCGATATCGATCTCATCGTGGTTGCCTGGATAAGCTTCGCTGTTCGATAACTGCCATGAATAACCGTTATTATCGATATTATATAACTTAGGCAAAATTATTAAAATGGGTCACTAAGTATACCATTTTTTTATTTTGGTTATGTTTACAGTTACAAAATTAGATTACTAAGCATGTATATAGTAACAAAATTGGGTCACTAGTTACAAAACTAGGTCACTAAGTATGTATATAAACTATGCCAGTATATAGTTACAAATTTGGCTCTCTAAGAATGTATATAATAAGAAAAAAGAGGTCAGTAACACCAATTTTATTACTATATACATACTTAGTGACCTAGTTTTGTAACTAAAAAACATAGTGACCCAAAATCGAAATGGCATAATTAGTGACCCATTTTTATAATTTTCCCTGTAAAATATAAT
The DNA here is from genome assembly GCA_027422505.1 of Craterostigma plantagineum. Taxonomy (NCBI): domain Eukaryota; kingdom Viridiplantae; phylum Streptophyta; class Magnoliopsida; order Lamiales; family Linderniaceae; genus Craterostigma; species Craterostigma plantagineum. The sequence continues at coordinate 5,213,315 of JAPQWV010000054.1, read as the reverse complement.
GCATGTATATGTAAAGTGCCATGTGTGATTGTTGAAGCGATGTAAATATATAATAATCTTACGTACGTAGAATGATGTAATAACTCCAGCAGTATAACCGGGCTGGAGTTTAATAGCAGCGCCAAAGTAGCCCGACGAGTAACGATTTAGCGACTTGAATCCGCTTCCTAGAGAAATAGGAAGAAAACCAGCTGTTAACGGCCAATCAATTGATCCAATTTGAGTATCATATTATCGTATGCATGCATGTTTATATATATATTCTTTATTACCTGAGGTTCGATCAAGCCAAATTGTAAGAGCGCCTTGGTCTACTCTTTGATGTTGAGAACCCCAAAGATTTCTATATCCTTGATTGAACCCTATTGATTGAATTCTTGAGCTTGGGTAGTAACCAGGTGATGGTGGAGATTGAGAATCAACGTCTCTCAAAATGGACGATACAATCAAGATTATTAAAGAAGCAAGAAAAGCCATAGGTATGTAGCTAATCCCCCCTCAGTTTTATTTCTCTAGTTTGTAATAATGTATCATATAGTAACTACAAGGGTGAGTTTATATACAGGAGAAGTCCAAGATTTTGCACATAGAAATGGTAGCTACTATAAGGAAGTATTTATTATTGTTTCCATCTTTTTTTAAGTCGCTAGGAGGCGAAGAATCCTAAGAAACAGTACTTCTTTCGATTTTCCATTGAAATCGTTTTTTGGATTGTATTGCGTCAAACTTCATTATTGAAAAATATAAAACTATAGCTATATGGTAATAATTAATATATAATCTTTAAAGACAAGAAGATGTGACATTAGAAAACAAAATCCGGCTAATGGACAAACAAATATATGGTGACATCGACGACATATTATATTATATCAGTTATATGACAGAAAAATATAGGGTGACTTTGACTGCTGCATTAATCTATCTAATTTAAAGAATAGCAATTCCTTCCTTCCGAGAATAGCAACTTCTGTATGAATCTATATAGAATGTGCTGTGTGTAGTTTCTGTAAGTATCATCCATTGTCACTTTTACATGCGTAACGCCTCCACGAATTTCTTGTAATAACATTCATGTAAATCGCGGAACGGTTCAATGACATTGGATTCTAATTTCGTCGTCTATACATCTAATGCATCGTATTAAACTATATTCGAATCAAATTGTCTAACACGAAGAACAGTTGACACATAAGCTATTAGCTTTACTTATACACACGTTTGTTCGTGTATGTGTTGTGTGTATCATTGCATCGTTGGTGTGTGCCATTTTCTTGCATGCAGACACGCCAACGATCGAACCAGAGAAACATTTCAGAAATGAAAGATGTCCCTCATTTTTAACAAAATGGATGAACAAGTTTTTATATCAATTATACTACATATATATATATATATATAGTTTTGTAGGATAGTTAATAAATCGAAAAATTTTAGGTGCAACCCCTTCATACCTAAAGTAGGGTTTCCACGTTATATATTTAACGACAATATTGTGTCGTTATGGCGATAAATATGTCGTGAATCATTAAATCACTTGCATATACAAGATATTTTTTGACAACGCTCGCTCTTAATATAAAATTTATGGTTGATTTCTCTTGTGTAGCAACAATTTAAATCGTTAGTTCGGTTGGCTGTATCATTCATATTGATCAACTAAACTTACGTTTCTCCATAAATAACAAGTAACAACTCTTTAAAGAAATTGAGACAAATGATTAAAAAAAAAGAATAGTTCTCAAACGTTGAATTAAGAAGCACAAATGGGGACCTCTTTGCCGACAATTTAATTCCTAACATATTAAATAACTATAACATCATGTCCAAAAGTTTGAATAAATTTCTTATATCACACGAAATTTAAGCAAAATTATTGCATTCATAATGACCGATATTACAAAACATGTTCCTCCTTTAACGTCGAGAGAACCATGACGACTATCGGACAATTACTGTATAACAGTCTTTCCTATAGTTTTTATTTTTATAAAATTTCATCACCGTTGCTTTCCCCTCATATGAAAGGTACCCTTTGTCGATTTCAGTGGAAGCGATTTACATGGATTCGAATCTGTAACGAGAACAGTACTAACGTATGTCGTTTGATTTACCTTTAATAATGAATTATGGAGCATATATAAATTGCAATCTAGACAAAATTTAGAATACAAATAGTTTAATCTATATATATGCATTATTAGATAATAGGACAAACAGCAAATACCCTACCGACAGTTGAAATTGTCGTCTATATGAACAGTATGTTAGAAACACAATCCAACCTTAGATGCCCCAAAAGTCGTTTGAATTATATTCCAATCATCTAAGAACTCGGATCTTCTGACCCATTGCTTTAGAAATATGTACCTATGTCCCAAGAAGTCAATACTTCGATTACGGTGATGTTTTATGTCTACCCCTTTGCATAATGTTATGCTTCTATATTACTCTAATTTATTGTAAATATAATTATTATGGAGAGTACATTATATTATTTGCTGCATGGACTAGTTTGCCCAATTCAACTAAACCCACCAATATCCGAACCGTAAATTGATCCATGGGCTATTACCCATTTACAGCCCAATTTCGGTTGTAGTTGCAAAGTCGCTTGCATGATCGATGGCTACTACTATCTTCCGTGTTACTATGGTTATTGAATTTCAATTTTCTCAAGAAATCTTTCGCATATCAAACTTCGTTTTTCTTTATCACTACTACAAGTTTTGTTTCTACAATTTTAAGGTTCCTATGACTTGCAAGGAAGCGATATCATACATCTTTATTGCTGTGGTCTATTCGATTCGTCAACTTACTAGTATAGATCAAATTTTGAAAAGAAGATAAAGTTTGCTCCCAGTGTTATTTTTTGTGAAAAAATAAATATTTAAGTGCTACAATATAAAAGATTTGTTTTTCGCTTGTGGGATAAGACTAGTTATATTATTCTACTACAAAACATTAAACAACTTTCAGACACTTTACGAAAGTTTGCCATAATTTAAAACAAGCAAGAAAAACTTTAACTTTTTTTCCATTTACAATATGACGAAGCAACAATAAACACCAAATTCGACCGTTAAAGTTTCCCTTGTCTTACGCACAACACGTACATTGCATGGCTTCGACTCCATCTTTCACCAAAACATTTCATGCGTGTTTCTGTCTGAATCAATATCTCTATCTTATATATATCATCAGATTGATTCAAATAAAACTGTGTTTGTCTCAGAACTCTCTCTTCCAAGAATGGACAACCTCTCATATTACTTCTATTGCATCCTCGGCGCTTTTCTCGTGCTTTCAGCTCACGCCGAGGAAACCCTCTTTGTGCCATATGCAGAAGAACTCATCAGATCACTCAACTTATCTCCAAAGAAGGAAGTCAATCTCCATCCTCGTGATCATATTCGCTTAGAAGACAACCTTGAGCTACTAAATGGTGATTCAAGAATCATCGAAAAGCAATTTGCTTTCCACGTTTCAGGCGATTCGAATTCTTCCGTCCAAGATTTGGGACACCATGCTGGTTATTACAGATTGCCACATAGTAAAGATGCCAGGTAAGAAATTAAAACTACAATGTGTAATAGTAATTAATCCTTCATTGATTTTAACTGTATTTATTTTTTTCGTAGAATGTTCTATTTCTTCTTCGAATCGAGGAATAGTAAGGCAGACCCTGTAGTAATATGGTTAACTGGAGGACCGGGCTGTAGCAGCGAGCTTGCCTTGTTCTACGAAAATGGTCCTTTTCGCATCACAAAAAATCTAACCTTGGAATGGAATAACTATGGATGGGATAAGGTAGCATACTTTGCTAATTTATGTAAATACAATAATACATTCTCACTTGTAAGATTTCAATCGCTCATCTATGCAAATATATGTATTACAGGTTTCGAATCTTATATACGTCGACCAACCGACTGGAACTGGTTTCAGTTATAGTTCAGACGAAAGCGATATTAGGCACGACGAAGAAGGCGTTAGCAACGATCTGTATGATTTCTTGCAGGTGTTATAATATGTTGTAATAAAGAAAACCTAGATTTGTATATGAAATTATAAATTGTTGTTATATTATGCAGGCTTTTTTCAAAGAACACCCTCAGTATGTGAACAACGATTTCTACATCACAGGCGAATCGTACGCCGGGCACTACATTCCCGCCCTTGCTTCTCGAATTCATCTCGGGAACAAGAATAAAGCAGCGCTTCACATCAATCTAAAGGTTAGTAAAATAAAATATGGGAGATGTATGCATTAGGTGTGTATAAGCTAATAATTTATGCTCGAAAATTTTTAGGGTTTTGCCATTGGAAACGGTCTTACGAACCCTGAGATCCAATACAAAGCGTACACGGATTTTGCGCTTGACATGAAGATTATTACAAAATCAGATCACGACAGCATGGGAAGATCCGTTTCGCTGTGCGAAAAGGCGATCAAGCAATGCAGTAATTGACACCGATTAATTGATCTCTCATCATTGTTATATCTGCTGTTAAGCAATAAGCTTACATTTCTAATCCTCTTCGGTATTTCGTTTTCATCATCAGCTTCAGACGGCGGCGGATCGTCTTGCGTGATGGCAAACTTGGTCTGTAATAACATCTTCAACAGCATCGTAAGGATCTCCGGCGGCCTAAACGTAAGCTCTCACTTACTGCTCCATTTTCTCATCAATGTTACAAATGATACACTTTACCTAAAAACTTAGAAACGTGAAATAAGTTTATCACATTTTCTGTTCCATCTAGCCTTAGACGTTTAATTTTCATTTAATGAATGGTCATGAGGATTCGTGCTCATGACCTTTTTAGTCCTCTGCACTCTGATACCATTGACCAGTCAAACGATTAAGCGTGGAGAGGGAACGTATCATATTTTAAATTTAATGGCAGTACTACGACGTGAGGAAGAAATGCGAGGGAAACCTCTGCTACGACTTCTCTAACGCGGAGCACTTCCTAAACCTAAAGTCGGTAAGAAAAGCCCTCGGAGTCGGCGAAATAGACTTCGTGTCGTGCAGTACGAAGGTGTACAACGCGATGATCAACGACTGGATGAAGAACCTCGAGGTCGGGATTCCCGAGCTTCTAGAAGATGGGATCAAAGTGCTCGTCTACGCGGGAGAATACGACCTCATATGCAACTGGCTAGGAAACTCGAGGTGGGTCCACGCAATGGAGTGGTCGGGCCGAGAACGGTTCGGTGCGGCTCAGACCGTCCCTTTCATGGTCGATGGAGCCGAGGCTGGGCTGATGAAAGGTTACGGACCGCTCACGTTCCTTAAGGTTCACGATGCGGGCCACATGGTTCCTATGGATCAGCCCAGGGCATCTTTAGAGATGCTGAGGATTTGGATGAAATCGAAATCGAAATCATCGTCTTCTCTGGTGCAAACAGATGATGATGATTTTGATGATAGTAATGATAAGCTTGGTCCTATTTAATTAAATTGTTTGCGAGAGATCGATACATTATGAATCAAGAAACACTATTAAATTTCTCAAACCATATTTATTTGGATAGAATTTTATTGAAGTAACAATGTATGGAAGTCTACTATAATATGTGATTTCAAGCAACTCCAGCATCAGCGACAATCTTGGCAACTCTCTCTTGATCGAAGATCTCAATCCAATAGCCATTTGGGTCCTTTATGAACGCAACGCCCTTGATATCTCCTGAATATGATATTAATATCAAATATGTAAATATTAAACATTTAGCAAAATAATGAATGAAACATCGTGTGATTATGTTAAGTAAGGTACCCTCAGTGGGCTTCTTGACAAACTCGACTCCTAAGGATTCAAATCTTTCGCATGCTTTGTATACGTCGTCCACGGTAATGCCTATGTGTCCTGCGTCGTTATTACAAGAAATCCTATGATAAATATATATATACGTCTGACCACCCAAGATTTAATTTATATGATATTTGTTCTTATGACCATAGCCTAGAGGATCTGTGTTTCCGTTGTGATAGCCCTTAAAATCTGGAGCAGACGCATCTTCCCAGTAACTGTAATAACATATGATAATCAGCCTTGACACATTTTTCTACGTATATATAGATTGATATATATTGTATGAAGAATATGTGGTATTATTATTATTATATATACGTACTGTGCGAGCTCTAGTGTGGCTTTCTTCCCGACCATCCAATGACTGCGCTCGATGGGATCGGTAGGAGCCGTCGACATATCCTAATAAAAATTCAATCTTTTCAATTTATATATAATGCTTATGTTATGTAGTAACTAGTAAGTAAGCCCTTGGATGAAGATCATAATCAAGAACATCATAGAAAACGAACTTGCTTACCTCATATGCCATGAAGTATAAAGAAACCTTCATGTCAGGCCAGTCCAACCTCTTAATCAACCTATAGAATGCCAAAAAAAAAAACAGATTAATTAAACGTGTGTTTTATTATTTGTTTAGCATGACGAAGGAAACCAATACTTACGACATGCCCAGTACGCGAGAGTAGAAGTCAAGAGTGGCTTTGGGATCCTTTACTCTATACATCTGAGGAAGAAAAAGGAAAAAACAAGGTTCAGAAAACTTTGAATACTAGAAACAGAGAGATTTCACTTTGATAAAATAGAATATTATTACAGTTTGCTGAACGAAGTATCCTTTCGTTGCACTGTCAATAGCGGTGTGGAGGCCAGGGTTGTTCTCAGCTGACTCTTTTGATGCCGCCATTATTATAGAAAGAAAGCTTTTTTGTAGGAAATGTTGATTCTTGAGATGATATCGATCGATGGATAAAATGTACGAGTGCATTTTTATAGGACAGACAGCCTGCCAAATAAGACTACTCATAAGTCGCGCTGCCTATATAGATATTGACATAAAATTTTACAGCACAACGTCGGTTTTTGAATATTCTTTCATACATTACCTTTGAATTAATCCGATCTATCGCACAGGCAAAGTCAGAATTCACATCCATTATAGTAGTAATAGTATCTTCTTGAGCCACCCTTTGACCAATTGTATTAAAGTATATTAACTTTGAAACATTTCAAAGCTGCAACAGAGATCTGTTCTTTTTTCCAAGATTTCTTGCTCGGTTTTTTGGTTTGTCCATTCTGATTATCTCAGTCAGTCAGTCAAACCACGGCAACCTAAACATTACTACATTCGTCCCACTTATTTCTTCTCATCTTTCCATTTTGGGTGCCCCACATAATTCTTCTCATTTCCATTTTTGGTAAAAAATTATCCCACTAATTAAACTAATTACACAATTAATATAAAAAAAAAGTCTTTTTTGATTTGCGTGTCCACTAATAACTTTCTCTCTCAATACCTCAAAATGTGTACTATAATATTTAAAAAATGACTTCTTAATTTACGTGTCCGCTAATTCTTGGGAAGAATTAGCTGGGACTGAAGAAGTATTATTTAATTCTAGTTCTAGCACATCGATCACCTAGATAGACGACACCTTGAAGTAAATAAATGGACACAATGGTTTAGAATTAAGTGCGAGGCAACCCATTTGGGCTCTGTTTGGTGCGAGGACAAGAAAACAGAGTACTTCTTGCTACATTATCTGCTCAACAAAACAGAGGACTTGCAAAGGCGTTTATGTTTACCCAAGAGTGAGGAATGTTATCCATTTCGTAATGAGGTCGCTAAAATCTACAAAATAACTCAACTACTGAACATGTGTATGTGTGTGTGGGTGTTTTACAAACACAAGAGACTATAGAAAATAAGGGGTATAAAGGCGTTATCTAACTGTGCCGTGTAGGCCTCCAATAGGCCGCTGGCAATCACAGCCACAATCAACGAGCACCAATGCTGCAAGAAAACAGAGATGGAATTGAAAAAAACACAGTACCAACCCAGAGAGAGAGAGAGAGAGAGAGAGAGAGAGAGAGAGAGAGGGAGAGAGAGAGAGACTGTGGTGAAAATGTATCCACTTGCGGCGGCTAAGAATGGAAGTAGTATGAAGCATGCCGCAAGAACAGAGGTAATCCCTGCCGCAGTGCCTTCCACAGTTTTCTCTGTAGGATTAGAGAAGATAACACATAAATAAAAGAGTTGAATTGAAAGAGGCAAAGAAAAGCTAGACATACTGCCAGTTTTACTCCAACGCAGAACTCCGTACTTGTGGCCGACCATCGATGCCTGACAGGATAGAAGAAGCACACATTACATTTGATTTTTTTAGCTAAAAGAAGATCATGAATATGAAGTATTCTTCTCCATCCATGTATAGAACTAGCAGGTTTTGGCAAAAAAAATTAACACTCGCCTGGTTCAATTACACTGTATTGTAGACGATAACTACCAGCAGAGACTACTTACCATAGTATCTCCTATGCCAAGACTCAGAATTCCAGCAAAAGGGGCGAGGGGTCGATCCATATACCCAGAAGAAAGCCAAATTGGTAGAGCACATCCCAATAACAGGGAGAAATGGCTGAATGGAGAGTGCTAAAAACCATCAGTTAATCAATTGGAAGTCCGATTAAGGGCAGAAAGAAATCACCGACCTGACAATTAATAAATCAGAATCACGATGGTCCGTAAAGGCGTTCATGAATTCGTGAACCAGACGACCCAATGGCCAGATGTTCCATATCTACTCAGTAAACAAGGAAACAATTAGTAACAAATGGGAAAAAAAATCATTAAGGAGAAAAAAAAAATTAATAAGAAACGGAGATATCCCCAAGTTGTAGAACTGTCTGTCAAACTTACTCTGATTATTTCCAACAAGAGAAAAACAGCCAAAGCTGCGCCAAAGGCCAGATCAAGGAACTTTGGCTGGAAACTAATAGGAGATTAGAATCATGACAGGAAAAGTAAATTGAACGAGTTACGACTAAAAAACTAAGCGAGTTTCTTAACTTTAAATCACCTGGAAAATAAGAGCAGGTACAAACATTGAAACTGCCATCAAGTGGTAATACTTGCGGAGAAGTATCCTCTCGGTCTTACTATCTTTTGATATATAGTAAAACTTCCTAATAGACACACACATGATGATCACCCAATAGACGCATAATGTGACTCGCTTAAGTGGGTCTGATAACACAAAATGAAATACCCTGTTTAACAATAGATAATAGAGTCAATGTTGTCCAAAGGAAGCAAGCTGCAAGAATGGAAATGATATCAGGAAATGAGAGGAAATTTACCATAGGAAAGGATGCATAGGGAATCCATGCACAAACTGCATCCATGAAGGGCCCAAAATAAAGAACATAAAAGCAAGTGATGCATAGAAAACAAAGGATCGTCTCTTCTCATAATCTCCTGTTTTGGTGAAGAAATATTTAGATATTTGGAGAGTGTATTTATAAACCATTGGGAGAATGAGAAGGCCAGAGATCATTCCCTGCATAGAAGAGGAAAAGCCACACCAAAATAGTGATTTGTTTTCATTTTATTGAAAACTTAGAAAAACCAATGTCGGTATAGAAACTAAACCTGAAGAATGGTGCTTATCTCACTTCTATCAAAACCATAGCGCCCAAATATAGTCTTGAACGATGGTAAACATGAAATCTGTCTGACAGTAAAGCTTTAGTCATACAAAGATGTCTTTCAACCGCAAACGACATTAGTAAAAGTGAAAAGTTAGAACTGACTTTTGAGGCAGTATATGCAAGCATATCTCCAATATAAATAACAAGGCCAGAAGTGACTAGAAGCGATTCACCTGCAGAGAACGACGCTTTTAAGATAGGAAAAAACAATTTTAGGCAAATATGTGAATGAGTTCATGACTTACCAATCGAAGCACATGCTGGAAAAGTATGAAGGATTTTCTGAACTAATTTGACTGCAGCCAATCCATGAAGGACAATCCACATGTACCATTCTGCTGAAAAACCAAGTCCAGAAAAAGAAAGAGTAAATTGTCGCCAAAGACAATCATGAAACACTCCCATGTTCTATTCTGTTGAAATACCAAGTCAAGAAAAAGAAAGAGTAAATTGTCGCCAAAGACAATCATGAAACACTCATTTTATTCTCATAAGATAACAGACAAAAAAAATGCTTACCATTGTATAAATTCCACTTAAACGAGGCAAGTCCAAATGCCACAAGACATGATAAACAAATGAAAATGTAGATGACATTCCTTCCGAATATATACTGGATCCTGTTAATAGACCCTTGCACTCGCCTAGAAAGGCAAAGGAAAAGCAGCACTGTGAGACAACTAACTGAAGCAGCCCAATACTGCAACTTGAGGTACTCAAATTCTGTAGAGGACAGAATCAATGGGAGAATTAGTCACATGAAGGCAACAAAATCAATACTTACTAAAAAGAGCAACAACATCAAATACAGATTTGGATATCCGCCAATAAGAGTACTCTACTAATAGCTATTGCGATACGCAATCGCAACATGCTCTATATCAGGAAGACAGACAACGGAGTTTCTTTTCGATGGCATAAGCAGTGATTATGCACCTTCAATTGTAACTGAATTTAATGAAACGGCTCTCAAAATCTGTATTAACTTTGAAAGCTGAAGGCCCGGCACTGTGACAGAACCCAGCAGAATTCCCGATGAAGCTCCAGGCCTGTTGACAACAGTTACAAAAACAAAATCCGCAAATATAACAAAAAAATATTAAGAATTTATGTAGTCTAATACCACACAGGCTAAACTGATTTGACAAACACCAGAGGATCATTATCAATACGTATCGTTCATCCCAACATCCACTGACCTGGTCTTAAACGACTGCACTACATGATTACCGTCGCCGTCAGCTAACATCTCGACGAACAGAGCAAGCATCGACAGACAAGAAAGCGAAAAAGCTTCGAGGAGAAGAGGTTGCGGCGTGGAGAAGAGAATCCTTGCGACGTAGATCAAAACAACCGATCTCTCGCCGTTGAGCAACGGCGATAGATCCATGGCATAGATATTCCTCCGAAAATTTGCGTTTCTTTCTTTGGTCTATCCAACTTCCGTTGAATGCAGGTTTGGCGCGGTCGCCCGCGGATTTTGGGTTATATATTGTCGGCCGTCGTTTGCCGTTGCCTTAAACTGTGCGCCACCAACTAACAAGAATTGGGATTTGGGATGCGATGCGATGCGATAGGGACTAATATAGTAATTTTCTATCCTCAAGCAGCAGTAAACTAAAATAGGAAAGCGAAAACCCAACACTTCGGATATATTACATGTTGGCCCCTGATGACATATACGTTTCGACTTTTTAACCATTATTCTTTCTTAATTACTTCCTCCGTCCTGCTAATTTTATCACACTTTTCCATTCGGGCGACCCAATAATTTTATCACCTTTTCTTATTTATCAAAAAACTATCACAAATAATCAATATAATAATATTAAATATACTTAAAAGACATGTTACAATAAACAATTTTTTACCTTTTCATTGTAGTATATTATTATAATAATCTCGCCTTAAGTTACGTGCCCAGCAACTTAATTCAGACTGTTACAGTCTTTTGACCTAACGCAAAGATAACTGCTGAAGTATAGACCAAGCTTGTATTGTAGTTAGTTGTGTAGGAGAGAGAAGTACCCCCCACCCAAAGCTTCCATGGCTTCCTCTACATGGTCCCTCAATCGCCGGCCTAACATGCAGTGGCAGAGCCAGAATGTCAAATCAGTGGGGTCATTTTGGTAATTTTATTAGATCGAAAATTTGATCCCCATACCACTATTTTTATAAATTTTCACTGGGGTCCTTTCAGTATAATATTTTTCAATTTTCAGTCCAAATATATTTTTTTTTCACCCTAATTGTTAATAATTTTTGTTTCCAGTGGGATCCGCACTGGTTCTCATGTGGCTCCGCCACTGCTAACGTGTAGAGGATTGCATCCCTTCATGCTCAGGGTCGTCGTATTCCTTGCACGCGCGCACCACCCTAACATCACTCCATTTCCGCGAGCAGGTGGTCGAAAGTCGCAACCTTGATGGCCATTTTTTGTTCAAACATTTCATCGAACAGGTGGAACGCATATCAGAAATACCTTGTGCACGATCAGACGGAAAATTGAAATAAAAACCTCACCTTTGGAGCTGTGATCAAGAAAACAACGTTGGCAGAGTTTGCGCTTTGATCGCAAACTTCTGGGAAACAATTAATTTCAACACCATGTTTCTAAATGCGTGAACTAGCATTGAAGCATCCACTTGTCAAGGCCCAGATCGAAGAATGTCATAATCTTGGGCCTCGTTAAAGTTGAAGATGGCATCCTCTTTACAGATACAAACACCATTAAGGTAAAGAAAGATGCTGGAGAAGAGATAGAAAAAGAAAGAAAGAATCAGATTAGTTCTTCCTAACTAATATACATCATCTCCATTTGCTAGTTTATTAGCTCTAGCCTCTTTTAACGAACGAGAAAGCCTTGGGCACTTCAATAACGACTTCATCGCTCTGCCGAATCATCTCCTGACGAATACCCACGTCGTCGTCGTCGTCGCCGTCGCCATGGTCGACGTAGCTCAACTCAACCTGATGGTGGTGGTGCGACGAGACGACGACGTCGGCGCCGCCGTGGTGTCGGCCACGAAACCCAGACGACGGCGACGGCGACTGCTCGTCCCAGCGATCGACGGCGTCGAACGCCGCCGTCGACTTCCTCGGAGTATTTTGTAGGCTGTCGTCCATTTCCGACCTATAGTGCCTTAACAGGTGGACCGGCGACATTCCGCCGTGCATCGGCGTGGTGGGTCGGCTCGACATGGGCGTGGCCGGCGCTGAATGCTTGCTCTGTTTGATGTGCTTCTTAGCCGTGTGGTGCCAGCTGCGTAGGGCCGCGGCCACTCTTTCGTTGAATATAGTCGGCTTCATCGTCGATCCCATCTGATTCATTCATCAATCGTAAAAACCTACGATTAAATAAATAAAAAAATCGACGAAATCAAGAAAATATAATGTATTATTACCTGTGTGACGAGAGCATAGAGTGGGAGGGTTACGTAACTGCAGAGTATTTGAATGAGAACACTGCGTTGATCAAGGAAAGTAACACTTGTTAGAATGTGATTGTATCTATGATTTATATTTTTAATAAATTTGTTGAGAAGCCAAACTAACCCCATTGTAATTCTGATTATGATGTCCTCAACATGTTCATGGAAACAAGACTTTAACCCGAACTCGTACTGTTGAATAGACACCCAATTTAATTCCACCGTTATTATCGTCGCATGTAATTAAATGTATGATGTTGATGTAATAAACCTACCCAAGTCCATGCAAAGAAGGCGAGTTGAAATGCATTCTGCAAGGATTGGATGATCAATATACCAGCAAAATTAGTCTTTAATTGTAAGAAAACAAAAGTAAAGGAACTTTGATTATTTTCAACGAAATGAAATTTACCTGAAAAAGCACGAAATTAATAAGAAAAAGGATGAGCCTTGGACGATTGAACCAAAAGAGGTCATCTCCAGGTTGAACCACTGGGACGCCTTTCACTACTTCGCCACGTTCTTGAATTCTAAGCCCCATCTTCGTTATTATTACTTGAAGCTTTGTCCCTACTAGCAATATGATCTGTGTGTGTGTCCACCATCACTTTTTAAATTAATTCATCATTTATGTCGATATAAAGATCATCTTTAATTATCACTTAAAGAAAAAGTCAATTGTTGGGACTACTTACAATTAAGGGGATGAATGGGAGCCAAAGATATGAATACCAGCCTGCGCCCACAAGGAAATGAGAGTTCATATGGTCATTAGTGAGAAATATATGACTTTGAGGATGCAAATCAATTCATCTTTTTATTTATTAATTTTCAATTTCAAGTTCATATGGTCATTAGTGAGAAATATATGACTTTGAGGATGCAAATCAATTCATCTTTTTATTTATTAATTTCAATTTCAAGTTCATATGGTCATTAGTGAGAAATATATGACTTTGAGGATGCAAATCAATTCATTTTTTTATTTATTAATTTTCAATTTCAAGTAAATAAACATCACTAACTAACCATGGGTGTTGAAGAGTAGGAAGAGCACAGCGAAAAACCAGATAGGAGGGCTGTAAAAGAATTAGGTATATTAGATGAAAGAAGTGACTAATACGAATAACAAAAATTACATTAAGAAAAAAGAAACTTCACCTAATTCCGACAACTACTTTGAACCTCTTCGAGGGATCTATTAATGTACTTCTGGAAATCAAACTTTGCATGGCTTTGGGGTGCTAAGTGAGCCTGTATATGTAGCAGCATTTTAATATTGTTAAATTGTATGAAATCAAATGAATAATTGTAAATCTGAAAATAGAGTAATAAAATGTTTACCGTGATGAACCCGTGACGTAGAGTCAAGTAATCGACTTTGGGTACTGATCTTACGAATTGTCTGAAGAAACATACCTAAAAAGATAATAATAACTCAACGCCGTTAGTTTAGTTTCTGAAAATTCAAATACAAACGTAATTACTTTGAAATAAGGTTTCTAAATTAAGGAATTTGCCTATTTTATTTTAAATAAAGTATAAATTTTTCATTGTAGAATCTTAAGATAACGGGTCAGCATTAAAAATCAACCTATATGACAAGGACAAAATGTTCATGTATATTGGACGTCAATACATATATGTTCGTACGCATTTTTCATATATTTTAATGACTAAACGACTAACGCATCAATCGCCGCTACCATAATTAATGCAAGCAGAAAATAACCAGAAGATTAACCTTTAACTAATATACTACATAATTTCCATCTTTTGGAAAATTTCGACCATGAAAAGTATCCGATAATAAAAAAAGAAAATAAAAATAATGGTCCGAAATCGAACTTACAATCCATAGTGTTGCGGTAGTCTTGCTCCAAAAGCTTAAGTGCCTCCTTCCGAACGATGTCTCTCTAGCAAATCTAAACCTCTCAGGATCTATTTTGTCCAAATAATTAACAAAAATTTAAATCAAATCAAATAATATTAAAAAGTTACCACAAGTACTTAACAATATGAGTTACCGTGTGAAAATTGATATTCGGCGGTTCTTGTTTCTGTTTCCCATCGTTTCCAGCTTCTCATCTAAAAATAAACCCCCAAAAGAGATTAAATTAAGTTGTCAAGTTATCATTAATAATATCGCATAATAATCTGTGCATATCGATATGTACCTTTAATCTTCCCAAAACCAAGGTGAGAATACAATATAGGACATGAGAAATGGCCAACACAAATATGAAAATATGAAGCTGATGAATCCCATCAGTTGACACGAATGGGACTTTACCCTGTCAAAAATATTACTTCCATGTAAAATCAAAATAAAAAGAAAATGCAACATTATATGGGATAAATGACGTCTCAAAAAAGGACATTAACAGTAATCATGCCTTGGGTGCGCATTTGTCCGTTGACCCAGCGGCCAGCATCCGTCGGAGACTTGCTCCGCCGTCATCATCGCCCATGAGCAGTCGCCGGCGGCTCTGAATATCCTCCGCCGCGTATTTCTCTGTATATTTCTTTGTTTCTTGCTTTTTGCTGCATGGGTGCCACGTGGCTCCTACGCTCTTTGGTATGCATATGTCGGAAATCGTATTTTGCCCTACCGTTAGCAGCAGTGATATGAATCCCAGCAGCATCAACTCTATCAGAAAAAAAAAATAAAAAAAAAAAAAATCAGTGATCGAAACTATTAAAAAATACGATCAAAGAAAACAATTTATATCCTTAGCTAAATATTTACCCGATTTGACCTTCTCAAGTGATTCGTAGAGAGCCCTCTTGTTTTTGGACTTGAGCCACTGGAGAATTGAATTAACTTATGATCATTGGAATCAAATACATCACACACACACGCACATAAATATGCATACATATAAAATCCAAGTGATTATTAATAACCTTAGCTATCAAATGGATGATATGTTCGATAACTATAGAAATTGCAACCAACACAAAACAAACGACGGCCACTGCCCACGTCGGCGTTTGCTCAAGTGTTCTTCCTCCACCACCTCCAGCCATGTTTTCTTTTTCTTTACTGTTTTAGTAATAATAATAATATAATTCGTAGGAAACCTCTCGAAACTATATCTCAGTTTACTATATAAATTATATTGATCTTAATTATTGATGAAGGTATATGTGTGGATTTCTAATGTTATTTTGGCTAAGAATGGTATTCAAGAAATGGCTGAAGTAGGACAATGTTTTGAGGTTTCCTTGATTAAGAATGTTTCGAGTACGATATATTTATATATATGCACACACACAGAGAGAGAGAGAGAGAGAGAGAGAGAGAGAGAGATTGGGAGGACTTGTGAAGTAAACAGGGGTAGAACGGGAAAGTGAAAGATGAAGTGGATGACTTTGACGGTACATGCGCGTGAAAATAGGATTTGCATGGGTCAAGTTTGACTTGATCAAATTATTCGAAAATAAAACAGTATTATTTGACTATTGTGTGCGTCGTTTTTTACATATTTGATTCTTACAACATTCACGGAGTTTGTCTAATTCTTAGAACCTTGGCGGTTATGTATCACTCTGCTCAGATAATCCTCATTTTTAATATAGATAATTCCATTTTCTTGGAATGATTCTCATATCGATATTATATTGTCCGATTATACATAATAAAAATAATAATAATTTGACTTGGTAGTGTCATTTAATGTTCAAATATGTGTAAGTACAAACTGTCATGCACGTCACTAAGTTAACTTTGATTTGAACTATAATTAGTACATCTAGCTACATATTCGTAAAACATCAATATGCGTTTGATCTCTAAACAACGATTTATATCCAACATACAAATAGAAGACTGCATTTCTAGAAAAAAAAAAGAAAAAGGGAAGATATTCGTCAACTTTTAATTTTGACCAAGGCTCGCCTAAAACGGTCGAACATGGACGTGGCAATATGTCGTAAGTAATTAGCTAGTCAACGATTGCGGTTAATATTGTCTCACGGCGTATTAGCTAGCTTACTAATTAATATGGGATCGCTTAATTAAACAAAAATTCGTGATTGCTTACAGATTTTGAATTTAGAACAAGTCTCGAGGATTACTCGATACCTAGTCAACCATTTAAGAAAAAAGAAAGGATGAGCACTTCACCACATCTATATCACGAAATATTTTACTTTGACTAACTTGAGCATCATTAGCAGTGAGATAATCAAAATTCCTAAGTACATAAATTAATATTATTGTTTTTTTGACAAATGTTGCTTTGTTATGAATTGATGGACTTATGCATATTGAATTGATCTCATTTAATATACTGAGTAATTTGTTGAAATTGTACCACTACAAATCGGAGACACCTCAACTAACTTATAATATACGTACAATAACTTGGCTTCGTGGTGATGTATATATAGACAAGGATATGTGTGTATACATATCAAAACTATACTATTAAATCCTGCTTAATATAAAACTTTTAGTTAAATTCATGGGCGGAATTTGCTTCATTATAAAAAGGACGTAGCTATAAACTAAAAAAAATGTTTAAAGAAAGATGACAAAAGAAAGATATTATAAATCAAAGCAAGAACTGATTCTCGTATCTTGTCTTACAAATACTTCGGTAATGAATTATGAGGGTATATGTGGCCGTTCAAATGGAGTTATAAAATCTTTGCTTAGGTAGTTCAGCTCGCCATATCATTCATTTAATAATCCATACCCACTTTAGAAAAATTCAATAAATTGCGCTACAACGTAGATATTATGGAAGCTTGAGGACAATATTGTAGAGCTTATTGTCCGCACATCTCATTGTATTTTGTTGACCTCAACCAAGTCAATCCTCTTACTTGCAGGAGTTAGGACAAAAGAGAAAGAATTCAATACTTAACGACTTCTTACTTCAAAAAAGCGTAGTGATACTTCGCTGGGGACTTAGCACTATAAGATAGCAAATTTAATGAAAACTACAAGAGCGTTTTATTTGAATTAGTCTCCATACACTTCCCGACTTCCGTATAAAAATACAATTAGGACCCGTATAAACAAACAACGTATGGACCATACAAATAGTTATTTAACAAATTCTTACTACAGCATAAACTGATATAGTTTTACGTAAAACCTACACTAGTGAGGAGTTAATAATAACTGGAATTATTACCAAGTCAATAAGTAACAGTAGCTTAGATAGGACCTTCACTGGACCAATCACTCTCCCATACTTTAATTATGTCATTGAATGAATGAAAACCACAGACTTCGAGAAATTTTTTTTTTTAAACTTTCCAACATTTAATTGATTTAACAGTCTTCCGTTTGAATATTGTTCGTTGATTTACGAAAACAGAGGTATATATTTTGTATAATTGTCTCTACAATGCTTTCAAGAAGCAGATCATAAGATAAGATTACGCAAATGGCGTCGCCAGGAGGAAATAACCCGAATCGATCTTTGCAAGAAACTCCAACATGGGCTCTCGCAACAGTTTGCTTTGTGTTCATCTTCTTAGGAATCTTGATAGAACACTTTATCCTTCTCTGCGGTCATGTAAATTCTCATTACGGAACTTATTAACGTATGATTAATGAGGTTTTCTTTTTTCTTTTTCTTAAATTTAATCAATAGTATCGATCTTTTGTTTGTTCAAGTGGCTCAAGAAACGTAAGAAGACTTCTCTACACGAAGCAATAGAGAAACTAAAGTCAGGTGAGCCTTGACCTTTTGTATGATTCGATCAATTTCTTCAAACCGTTTTGATACTAACGAGGTTTTTCCTTTTCTTTTGCTTGGGTTCTTTATAGTGTTGATGCAGTTGGGATTTATGTCTCTGATACTAACAGTAACTCAAAGGCAGATATCGAAAATATGTGTTCATAACAACGTAGCTGATTACATGCTTCCATGTCGGAGACAAAGAGTTCGAAGCATAACAATCAAACCCTTATTAGAGCATCTGTGGTTGCCCATCCAACATGAAAGACTTCTATCTTCTGCTGATGCTGCTAATTCGCTCGATCATTGCAGTTCAGAGGTTTTGAGAGGCTATATATATATATATAGATATATATATATGTAATATATATATATATGTAATAGAGTTACAAATAACCATGTGGAGAATCATCATATCTTATCAGTTGTAATGATAACGTGGATATATATGCAGGGAATGACTTCGATAATGTCAGAACAGGGACTCAATCAACTGAACATCTTGATCTTTGTGTTAGCAGCGATGCAGATTCTTTATAGCGTCATTACAATGGGACTTGGACAAGCAAAGGTATACGAATCTATTATAGCTATAGCTATTGAATAAAGAAAAAAACTCCTTTATTGTCATAAAAGTCAGCAAAGAGATGTAAATTTGCAGATGAGGAAGTGGAAAACATGGGAGATGGAAACTCAAAGCGTAGAATATCTCGCTTCAAATGGTTAGTTACTGTAGTTAGTTTAGTTAGTGGTAATAAATAGCAGTGTCTTGTCGATAACTGATAAATTAGACTTATAATACATTAATTTGTAAAGACCCCCAAAGATTTCGGTTCACGAGACAGACAACATTTTGGAGGAGACACGTCGGCGCTTTTGCTACGAATTCAACTCAGCTGTGGATTGTGAGTAGCATAGCAAGCATGCTATAAATAAACTTCAAATATATTTTAATTTATTATATATATTTGAATGGAAATCTTAATTTGGGTGTAGAAATGTTTCTTCCGGCAATTCTTCAACTCCGTGGCGAAGATTGACTATTTGACGTTGCGGCATGGTTTTATTTCGGTTGGTATTTATATACACAATATTACATCTCGCGTTATAATTATATATTCGGTTAGCATTTTGTCTATTTAATGTGGGCTACACCATTCGAATTACAAGGCTCATTTATCAACCAGTAGTACGTTCAACTTTCGAAAGTACATTCAGAGATCATTAGAAGATGACTTCAAAGTGGTCGTTGGCATTAGGTAGTTTTGAAAAGTTATTGCATAAATTTTGATGATTGCTTATATTGTTGTCTCACATATATTTCACTGACAGCCCATCAATGTGGTTCTTAGTAGTAATATTCTTATTGGTCGACGTACATGGTAAGTCGAGTTGAATACATAAATATGTAAATATTTAATTGTTATTTATCCACATAACATATGATTTTTTTTTCTCTCCAAATGATTAGGTTGGAACATCTACCTTTGGGTCTCGTTCGTACCACTAATTGTGAGTTGCGAGAGTGAACTACTAATCAATCTTGATTAGTTGCTTAATATTGCAATGACTATTATACCCTTCGCAGATTGTTCTCTCGATCGGCACCAAGTTGGAAGTAATAGTGGCAAGAATGGCAATTCAACTAACGGATCGAAACAGTGTAATAAAAGGAGCCCCTTTGGTTCAACCCGACAACAACCACTTTTGGTTTAATAGACCACAGTTCATCTTAACTCTACTTCATCTTTCCCTTTTCATGGTAAGTAAATCAGTTTAAATAATAAATAACTTACGCAGATATTTATATAACAAAACCAAACTATAGTCTTATTTTACTATTTCCGTTTTGTGGCAGAACGCATTCGAGTTATCTTTCTTCATCTGGGTCACGGTACATCATATAATCGATTAACCAATATATATCTAATTATCATTGCTGCCTAATTTAGATTTTTTTATTATTTTTTTTAATTTATAATAGTGGCAATATGGGATCACGTCGTGCTACCATGAAAACGTTGCCGTCCTCGTGGTTAGGATAGTCTTAGCGTAAGTACTGTTATTATTCCCAACTATACTAATATATTTATTACTCTGAATTAACTCGAGTATTGTGGTTGATTTATTTTTTGTTATTATTCGAATAATTTCAGGCTAATGGTTCAGATCATTTGCAGTTACATCACTCTTCCGCTTTATGCCCTCATTACACAGGTTATATTCAAAGCTTACTATATACTCTAGTCTTACATAATTGCCAGCAAAGTTCTTACCACACAATGATTGATTATTCTTATTTAAAACTCGAATATATTACTTTTCAAATAATATCAGATGGGAACTCAGTTCAGAAGTACGATTCTGGAAGATCAAACAGTCCATGCAATAAGACAATGGCATGAAGATGTGAAGCAGAAGCACAATAATATTAAAAATCATGATGATGATGATGGTAATGATAAGGCACATTCAGAAGATTATTTTAATAGTAACGACATTCAAGAATATTCATCAATTTCATCAGCCCCATTGAGGAATAATAACAATAATACCATAGCTGCGAATAACTCATTGGGGTCGCATCATCGTGAGCCAACGTTCGCGGAATTCGCTTCGACTCACGAGATTGTGGAAGAAGTCTGACCAAATTTATCTTTTTTGATATATGAATCTTGTTTTGTTGGTAGCACTGGTATATTATTTGTTAATAAATATATAGAAAAAAATAATTGTATGATTCATTTCAAAATGTTATTTTATTACGTAGGCTCGAATAAAGCTTATAATTTTGGTTGGGTTAGGTTGATGAAGAATGCCACAAGTGTGACTGAACAATAAGGTCAGTGGAGAAGAAATAGTAGATGATAGTGCAATAACAAAATGGACAATCAGACACAATGTGCCCACCTTTAAAATTAATATTCATACAAGATATGTCGCCAGTGAAAGATGACATTTAGTTTATGCATGTTATTACTATTATTACAATATCTTTAATGCTATATAGCCTGGGGACCAAAATTGAGTACCCAACGCTTGATGACAACTTAGGAACCATTTTATGTGACCCACTTAATCGTTTTATTACCGTTTTACCTCTTTTACCGATCTCTAGTTTACCCTTCGAAGGTCGAGAGAGATAGAGAGAGACAGAGAGATCGAGAGAGAGAGAGAGAGAGATTGAGGCCCACCAAGCACTCTCCCCCGACAAACATGGTTCGATTAAAGCAGATAATGATAAAACACAGACTCGTTAAGTCATATAAGTTACTAATACTGATGCACAGCTGATCAGTCCTTTTCTTACCGGCATGCCTATCGAGGGCCTTCCCTTCTCTCTACTTTTGCATTGAAAAAAATAAATTCTTTATATATATACAACATTTAGCTATGCTTTACATGCACACACGTGACAGAAACACATATGCAAATAAATACGTGCTGTTTAGAATAGAAATAGGAAAAAAGGGAGATATCTTTAATGAAAGTGTCACTGCGTTGCACCGTCTATTTATGGGCAAGGACGACGACCAAACCAAAGTAAAGCAATGGCCGTGACGTATCTTTCGGATTGAACACATCATGTTACGATGATTTGAGACTAATATACTATGGAATTAAATTGAAAAAAAACATCATCGATTTATTAATTAAGTTGTTGAATTCCGAACTTTAAGAAAAAAGCCTTTCCCATAGTGCTCGTGCGCCGATTGATATTATTACCGGTTAAAGAAAAAACGGTCTTGTGAGTTAACACTTTACATGTCACGTGCGTATACGTTTATTCGTATAATCTACGTATTATTGTACATGTGATCGTGGGGCCCACGGCGCAGCGTCAAAGGCGCAGGCCAATCCCAATAAATTCTTTATTTTATTAGTTTTCTTTTCAACTATTTTTATTACTGTTGCTATTTTTAAACAGTTCAAAAATAGGAGAAATAGATCCGTTTTGGTAGTGTTGAGTTACGATTGAAATCGTCTGTCCCAACAAGTGTGTCCCAATTCCTGTCCCACTTTGTTAAATCGATTTTATGATTATCGTAAAATATAAGATATGGATATCAAATTGATCATCATAAAACAAGGAATAAATTGGATGTGTTTATTTATTTTTATAATATAAATCACATGAAATAATAATGATATTATGATTTGGTGGAATATGAAATTAAAACAATTAATAAATAAAAGACAAAATTTGTGGACCTCTAGATCAAAATCCAACGGCTAAGATTAAAGTGGGACAGGAATTGAGACACACTTGCTGGGACAGACGATTTAAACCGGTTGAGTTATATGCAATGATCTTCATTTCTTTTGGACGCTATACTCGATCTATTTAGTTTTAAGTCGTCTTGGGCATTTAAATACCTACTTTCATGCATAATATATAGCTACACCGAAGATAATAAGTTATCAAGGGCTATGTTTATGGGTATTTAATTAATAGGAAAATATTATGTAACATCATTTAAAGTACATTTGGTCAACACTGATATGATGATAGAAAAAATAAACAAGATGCTTAGTTTCTCATCCACAAATAAGCATTATCTTGTACTGAAAGATATTTCACGTTTCAAAACGAAAATATCAATTTAGATTATAGGTAGATATAGTATGGTTATGAATAGAATAGCTCCTTCATTCTATGGCTACGCCTAGCTATGTACAATATAATTCAATAAAAATGAAACTTTTAAGCAACGACCTAACTGAATTTAACCGCATTTATTACCTGATAAAATTGCTAGAACGTGGGAGAAGTAAAAGAGTTCCATGCATTCGCATGTGCGTTAGCTTATCGCATCTGTTCCCTCTAAAAAGGCCAAGTGAAGTTCGCTTTGCATTCAATTAAACAACAAAACCGAGTATTCTTCTAAATAAATATCTCTCTTTTTTCAGTAAAAGAAATAAAAGATAAAAAGCTATCGATGTAAAGCGAACGAAAAAAAA
Source organism: Craterostigma plantagineum (assembly GCA_027422505.1). Classification (NCBI taxonomy): domain Eukaryota; kingdom Viridiplantae; phylum Streptophyta; class Magnoliopsida; order Lamiales; family Linderniaceae; genus Craterostigma; species Craterostigma plantagineum. The sequence continues at coordinate 5,189,689 of JAPQWV010000054.1, read as the reverse complement.
AAAAGAGTGGGTTAGGCTTTTGCTCTGGGTTTCTGTAGTTCACTTGTCCCCTCCACTATACTCTCTCTCTCTCTCTCTCTCTCTCTCTCTCTCTCAAACACACTCAATTCAGACAGTCTTTTAACTCCAAAACGGTCATTTTCAGCTTGTTGGCTTCTTTTGCCTTTTGTTTCTGAGCTCACCCAAGCAATTGTCTATGTCTTCTGAAGAACCCACTTCCACAAACTGTGAATGGGGAAGAAAAGAATCATACTTTGAATTTCTTGCTATCATATGACGCCTCTCTATCTCTCAATGCTTGATTTGTTCATAGCTTTTTTCGTTCCCAGTATTAAGATTTCTGTCATAGTACCTTCAAGGCAGAATCTTTTATTCAATTCTCCGCACTAAATTTGGACTTGAAAATCCCATTTCTGTTCCTCTTCATCCTTCCCATAATCATTGCTGTAGGTGGGTTTACTAAAAAGAAAGGCTCTTGATTGAAAAAGAAGAATAAAGGCGAGCCCTTTTATCTGCTAGAAATAATTTAAATGGAAATTGACCTCAACCATGCTGCGTCGGAGATGGAAAAGATTGCATGCGAGGAAGACGGTGAGAGCGACAGTAATTGTGTTCTGAAAGAATGTTTGCCCACTTGCAATTTCATCTTTTTACATCTTCAAATGCAGCTCCGACTGAAGAATCGAAGTCCCCCATTTTCATGGAGCTTTGGCACGCTTGCGCTGGACCTTTGATTGACTTACCAAAGAAAGGAAACGCTGTCGTTTACTTCCCTCAGGGACATGTGGAACAAGCTGGTTCTTCCTCACCTTTCCAACTCATGGATATCCCTACTTTTGATCTTCCACCACAAATCCTTTGTAGGGTTGTTGATGTTCAGCTTATGGTCGGTACTTTCCATATTGATTTTTCGTAAATCTGTTTAAAGATCCGATTTTTTTTTATGTGCATATCTGAGTGAGTGAGGATGATATTTCTGTAACAGGCCAATAAAGAAAACGATGAGCTCTACACTCAGCTGACTCTGCTTCCTCTATCCGAGGTACGCTCGCTATTGTTCAGATTTTTTCTTGAACTTGTGATTGCTGTCTGAAAAAAATGCCCATTATCTGCTGTAATATTTATCATCCAGTTGACGAGGTTAGAGGGCAAAGAGATAGAAATCGCCGCCGTTCTTCACCACGAGGATGCAAATGGTGCTGTTGGGCCAACAAAGTCAACTTCCCACATGTTTTGCAAGACTCTTACGGCTTCTGATACGAGCACTCATGGCGGATTTTCTGTTCCTCGCAGAGCTGCTGAAGATTGTTTCCCACCTCTGGTTTTTTGCTTCAGACGCCTGCCTTCCCTGTTTGTTTCCCTTTTTTATTTCGGCGAAATTAATCTGATATTTTTAACGTGTCAAACGCAGGATTATAAAGAACAGAGGCCCTCTCAAGAACTCATTGCAAAGGATATACACGGAGTTGAGTGGAAATTCAGACACATCTACAGAGGTACTTAGTTTTGAGCTTTTTTTGACATAGTTCCATATGTAGAAATGACGTTCTTTTTTTCTTCCATCCATTTATATTGATTATGTAGGTCAGCCAAGGCGCCATTTGCTTACCACGGGCTGGAGCATCTTTGTTAGCCAGAAGAATCTTGTTTCGGGCGATGCTGTTCTCTTTCTCAGGTATATAAGTTTATCCGTTATATGTATACATGGCATTTCTTGGTTAAGTAACTGTTGATATTTCATTTACGAAACTGTAGGGGAGAATATGGTGAGCTTCGGATTGGGATTAGAAAGGCCACTCGACCAAGAAATGGATTGCCTGATTCGATCGCTAAAAATCAGAGTTCTTATCCCAACGTTCTCTCCCCAGTGGCAAAAGCTTTATCTTGCAAAAGCCCATTTTCCGTTTATTACAGCCCACGGTAACCATAATCTACCTACCATTCCATGTGTCTCTTTCTTGATGAATGCTTGTGCTAGTGTTATGCTAAGTGCCATTGAACATTCATGAAGAGAAGTACTTTGTTATTACAACTGCAGGACAAATCATTCTGATTTTATCGTCCCATATAAGACATATGCGACGTGTTTGAGCAGTCGGATACATTCTGGGATGAGATTTAGGATGAAATACGACGTGGATGATACCCCTGAAAGAAGGTCCATTTCATTAGCCTTTACGAAAACCGAGTTTTTCTTTTTTTATCAACTATTTTTTAGCAAGAAAAGTGATGTTTTCATCGTTAAGGTTCAGTGGAGTGGTGACTGGAGTTGGCGATGTTGATCCCTATAAATGGCCCAACTCTAAATGGAGATGCCTAATGGTATGCCTGAAAATCTCGCTACACATTTTTCACTTCCAAGAACAGTCGATTACAAGGATGTAATAACGAAGAATTTCTCGTCGCAGGTTCGTTGGGATGATGACGTAATGGTTAGCATCCAAGAACAGCGTGTATCTCCATGGGACATCGATCTCTCGGGTCATTACACGTCTCTGAGCATTCAGTCCTCTCCCAAGATGAAGAAAATGAGGTCGAGCCTTCGTATGCCCCCCAATGGCAGCACAATCGCTGGTTCGTACCTATATTAGTCAATCATAATTTGCTCTGAAATAAATATTAAACTCTTCGATGATCGACCCTCTTTCATCTGCTGCAGTTTCAGACTTTGAGGAGTCTTTGAAATCCTCTAAGGTCTTGCAAGGTCAAGAAAACATCGGCTTACTGTCGCCGAATCTCAGTAAAACGAACCATCTTCTGCGTTCTAGCACACAGACTGCTCCTATTACCATGATGTCAGAAAAGATGATGTATGGCGACTTTATAAGAAGCCGCCATTCTCCTGCAAATCTAGCCGGCTTTATGGGACCCACTTGGTTCCCGAAGGTCTTGCAAGGTCAAGAAATTTGCTCGCTGAAAACCCTCGCGGGCCAAAATATAAGGGCGTGGTCGAAACCGCCCGTCGTCGATATTCACAGCAGATACCAAACGCCAACCACCGCCGTGCCCAGTTTTTATCCTCTGGCTTCTGAAGGGGCTAGAAATTTATCCTTTCCTCTCAAGGGAGGCGAGTTTGGATCTTCGGGGAAAGCCCTTCAATGCTTTCTAATTTCTCCAATTTTCAGACAGCGATGAGCCCTAATTCGATTCTTAATGGGGCGACGGCAGGTGTCAATCGAACGGTAGAGAAGAAGTCAACTCCTACAGCTTCGATCACTAACATCAAAGCTACAAACGATGCGAAGGAAAACGCTCCCACTTGTAAGATATTTGGATTTTCCTTGTGTGAAAATCCCGGGGCACTTAACGCTGGTAGAAGAAGCTGCACAAAGGTAAGAAATCCACCGTCGTAGCTTGTAAGAAAGTTGAAACTAACACTTGACTGTAATTTTATTGCGCGTGTGTAGGTTCACAAGCAAGACAGCTTAGTTGGGAGGGCAATTGACCTCTCTAGGCTACAGAGCTACGGCGACCTTATGAACGAACTCGAAAGGCTGTTCGACATGGAAGGTCTATTGTCCGATCCCAAGAACGGATGGCGAGTTTTGTACACAGACAGCGAAAACGATATGATGGTAGTCGGCGATGATCCGTGGCAGTTAAGTTCCTTCTGGCATATGCTATTCATAGCTCATTACGTTACACCATCATGGAGCGTAACTAACGCCTATTTCTTGCAGCGAGTTCATCGAGGTGGTTACTAAGATTCACATATACACGCAAGAGGAAGTCGAGAAACTTACGGTTGGAATAAACAGCGACGACGCTAAGAGCTGTCTTGAAGAGGCGGCGCATGCCACTGCTGACGTGTCAAAGTCGCCTTCTGTGGGCCAGCTGATTGATTCTTCATCGCCAAGCATTGTCAGAATGTGAGGTTTCTGAATCTCTACTTTCGTGCTGTAATAAGTACGAATCGAGACGCATACTATCGATGTCTATCTGCTTCTTATGAACTGTATCTGTTGTTGTATCAGTATGTATGGTTTGAGAACCACAATCTATCACTGCTAAAACACTTACAAACTGTTTCTGTATGTCAGATTATGATGGTTGTTTACTACTTGGTTGTACTTGTATTGGGTATTTTAATCATGACTGCTAAACACCTGCAAAGGAATTTGCCATTGGAGTAATTAAACCATTAGAAATTAGCATGTTTGTAAAGAATAAAGCAGCAGTTCAACAGTATTATTCACGAAGAGTTCTCGGGGTTTTCGCCATGGTAGCAACTAGAAGCTGTTTTTCTATCAATCACTGTTCCTTAAAGAGCTCTCGACCGATTATCAATCTTCGAATCTCGCTAGTGCCAGCGCCAATTTCGTACAGTTTGGCATCACGGAGAAGCCGCCCAGTTGGATATTCGTTTATGTAGCCATTACCACCAAGACATTGTATAGCCTGAAAACAAAACACAGAAGCAGCTTAGGTACATAGATCATAAAAAAGCAAAAATGAATGAATAGATTGATGGATAAGTTGGAATTTTTCCTACTTGAAGAGCAACTTGTGTGGCTCTTTCAGCTGCACAGAGTATGACGCCTGCACAATCCTACGTATACGCAAATCATTGGAAGTAAACGACTTCTGTACCTTAGAACGTAAATGACGAATGTTGCACATACAAAATCATCAAGCAACAAAGCGGATATACCTTTGGATTTATTATTCCGTTCTCACAATCCCTAGCAACTGAATACACGTACGACCTGTACAACGTTGAGAATTATAGTATATGGTCAACAAACGTGGTGGTGATGTAAGAAGACTACCAAGTGTTTTAGAAGCGATCGAAACCTTGATGACTGTAATGAAGTATACATATCAGCAACTTTCCCCTGCAATAAATCGTATCAATCGTAGGGATTGTTTTTGCATGGAATCAAAAGGTATTTTTATATATTACGTGTATCTTTTTATGGTGGAATTTAATTGCACCTACCTGTATAAATTGAAATTCTCCGATTGGGTGGCCAAACTGTTCTCTCTGTTTGACGTAGGGAAGAACAACATCGAGGCATGCTTGCATGATCCCGAGAGGCCCTGATGCTAAAACTAGCCTCTCTAGATCTAACCCCGACATCATTACATAAACGCCTGATGTAGAGACAAAAGGAAAATTAATCGTGAAGAATTTATGTGATCAAGATTGTAATGAAATATCGTTCTTCAAGCTTAAGCTTTTTTATGCAGCTCCAAACTCATTAACACGTTTCCACATCTTCTCCGCTGACTTAATATGACTCATTGGCAGGATTAGCATGAGGGCGTACCTTTGCCTTCTTCGCCAAGAACATTTTCTTCTGGAACAAAGCAATTCTCGAAAACCAGCTCACATCTGCAAATTTTATTAGGTATTAAAATTATACCTGCAGAGTGACGTGAAATTACCTCGAACGGTTTTGAAAACAGCTTAAACGATAAGATTTACGTGTCACTTCCACGCATTCCCAGCTTGTCTAGTTTCTGTGCAGTGCTAAATCTGGATATAACACGTAGGATATTAAGCATAAAACTTTAGATGTCGAAAAAATCTAAAATCGAATAGTTGTAACAGAAGAAATGCTTCTAATGCATTGCATAGGACTCTTAATGATGAATAATTAATTAAGAACACATTCTTTTTGAAGTGGTTAAATCATAAGTAGAACATGATGCATACCCAGTCATGCCCTTCTCTATGATAAATGCTGTAATTCCTTTAGAACGAGCAGAGGGATCTGTTTTTGCATAGACAACCTGTGAAAATTTGCGTAATGCAGAGGAAATGTCATAATGAGGACAACAACAGTATTAAGAAATGCTCTTATCGAATGCCACCATACCAGTGTCTGAGCAGTTGGGCCATTTGTACACCACATCTTGTTACCGTTCAGAACGTAGCCACCATCAACACGATCAGCTTTGCATTTCATGCTCACAACGTCCGAACCAGCTATATATATATATATATATATATATATATATATATATATTATCCAGTTACTCGAAGGCCAATTTATATAAGAAATCCAATGAGAAATAACTTCCTTCAGACGCAATGATAAGAACAAGTTGAAATGAATTACCATTAGGTTCACTCATTGCAAGAGCTCCAACATGCTCCCCACTTACAAGCTTCAGCAGAAAAAGTTTCAACAGTTAGTATTTTATCACAGGGCAGAACCAAAATGCTATATAAAACCTTGTTCTCAGAATACTTCCGCAATAACGGCAACCAAATTTACAAATGAAGTGTAATAGAAGTAAAACCTTGGGCAAGTACTTTTGCTTTTGAGCAGCATTAGCATTCCTCACCTGCATCTCATATCGTCAAAGTATAAGGATTGAAGTCATTAGACCTACAAAGTAATCACGACAAATTAATAGCTTACCAATTGATTAATACATAGGTTAGAATGTGCACCATATGAGAGACCAACTGAACCCGATGCACGGCTAATTTCCTCCATTGCAATGCAGTGATACAAATAGCCGAGACCAAGTCCTCCATATTCCTCTGTGGAGTTTGCATCACAATTTGATGCCATTACATCAGAAAAAAAAAATTAGGAAGCTTTCTTTCAACTAAAAATGGGGGCAAATCATTAACGTACCTGGGGCTGTTATTCCAAGGAGGTTAAAATCCCCCATCAATTTCCAGAGATCAACTTCCTAAAACGATTAAGAACGAATCAAGGCAAACAGATTAGTGTCTCCAAAGCCGTGGAAAATATAAAGAAAGGAGAAAAAAACAGTGGGATTACATTAACCTTAGGGAAATAATTCGATTTGTCAATCTGTGAAGCATGAGGAGCTATGTTTTCTTGAGCAAATTGAGCCACGCTTTCTTTGAACTGCAAATGCATAAACATAAGGCTAAGAAGGAAAGAGTCAACCTTTACTTTTTTTTCCTTCAACCCCATTAAAACTCCATGAAATACTCATGCAATCAAGAGAACACCACTTAAGGCGAGCTTAATCATTGGTGCGCACACATAATTGATATCAATAACAGAACAGTAATAATAAAATAAAAAAAGAACCTGCTTCTGGGTTTCATCGAAAAGCAGCGAAGTAGAGAAAGCAGCAGCACGGAGAGGATACTTTGAGAATAACGAATTCGCCAGCGACCTCGCCGAAAACAACCTCTGCATCTTCTTGTTGCGGAGTGGAGTGGGCAGAAATCAACCAAGTTTGGTTTGTTAGATTATAAACACGTACGTACTCGATCACAATCGACTGAACTGATTGTATATATAGTATATAGGCAATTGCGTGTCTTTCGAATGTGTTTTATTATCAGCCTCTCCTCATCCACCAGAGTCTAGACTAAGAGACGTATAAGGTGTACTAACTGAGCTATGCAATATATGGATAAATACAAACAGGGGTTGTATATATCAGGAAAATCGTGTCTTGAATCATCTCCTTAAATTTATTCGAAAATGAAGTGTTATTTTACATCCAAAGGTGCCATCGGATAGGCATACGATGATTCATATCTTACATTGCATGTATGTCTCATTAATTTAAAAGGCAATAAAAGCATGTAATTGAAAAAAACAGCCGCAAACAAAATTCGACTCATAAAAGACACAACATTTTAGTTCAAGACAAGACACAACACGGCTGCAAATTTCGCCACCGCCGGTCAAGCACCCAATTCTGGGAATGGCAGCCAGACAAGCACGTGAGAAACTTACAACAACATAACGAGAAGCAGAGCAAACGACTCAAAGTAGCAGCGACGACGACAATAGAGAAAAACAATGAGTTCTTCACTCGACATAATTTATTGAAACGACAAATTGAAGCACTTGCGACGGGCGATGACGTTCATTTGGCACCCTTCTTTGCTGCAGCCTTGGTGACCTTGGCACCGCTTGGGTCCTTCTTCTCAACGCTCTTGATCACACCAACGGCAACAGTTTGCCTCATGTCACGCACAGCAAAACGACCCAATGGTGGGTACTCGGAGAATGTCTCGACCACCATGGGCTTGGTGGGAATCATCTTCACCATTCCAGCGTCACCATTCTTCAAGAACTTGGGCTCCTTCTCAAGCTCCTTGCCAGAACGCCTATCGATCTTGGTCAGAAGTTCGGCGAATTTCACAGCAATGTGTGAGGTGTGGCAGTCGAGCACGGGTGCGTATCCATTGCCAATCTGTCCTGGGTGGTTCATGATGATGACCTGAGATGTGAAGTTTGCTGCTTCCTTGGCCGGGTCATCCTTGGAGTTTGAGGCCACATAACCACGCTTGAGATCCTTGACAGCAACGTTCTTCACGTTGAAACCCACATTGTCTCCTGGGAGAGCCTCTTGGAGGGCCTCGTGGTGCATTTCGACGGACTTGACCTCAGTGGTCAGACCCGTCGGGCCGAAGGTGACGACCATGCCGGGCTTCACCACGCCAGTCTCCACACGACCGACAGGTACGGTACCAATACCACCAATCTTGTAAACATCCTGAAGTGGGAGACGGAGTGGCTTGTCCGAGGGCCTCTTTGGCTCCTGGATCTGGTCGAGAGCCTCGAGAAGAGTAGGACCCTTGTACCAGTCGAGATTCGTGGACCTCTCGATCATGTTGTCTCCCTCGAACCCAGAAATGGGGACAAATGGAATTTTGTCGGGGTTGTATCCGACCTTTTTCAAGTAAGAGGACACTTCCTTTATGATTTCATCGTACCTAGCCTTGGAGTACTTTGGTGTGGTGGCATCCATCTGAAAGCATTACAAAAGGACTTAAGAATATCATATATTGATAAAACAGACACCATAAAAGTAGCAAGTGGAAAGTTTCTCACCTTGTTACAGCAGCAGATCATTTGCTTGACACCAAGAGTAAACGCAAGCAGCGCGTGCTCACGGGTCTGACCATCCTTAGAGATACCAGCTTCAAAACCACCAGTGGTGGAGTCAATGATGAGAACCGCACAGTCAGCCTGTGAGGTACCAGTAATCATGTTCTTGATAAAGTCACGATGTCCAGGAGCATCGATGACAGTGCAGTAGTATTTGGTGGTCTCAAACTTCCAAAGGGCAATATCAATGGTGATTCCACGCTCACGCTCAGCCTTGAGCTTGTCAAGAACCCAGGCGTACTTGAATGACCTCTTGTTCATCTCAGCAGCCTCCTTCTCGAATCTCTCAATTACACGCTTGTCAATACCACCCAACTTGTAGATCAAGTGACCGGTAGTGGTCGATTTTCCAGAGTCGACATGGCCGATGACCACGATGTTGATGTGAGTCTTTTCCTTACCCATCTTGTATGCTCGTTCAGAAACTGCAACGACAATGAAAGCACCAGATAATCAAAAAGGTCCAGCAAAAGGTTAGTATCGAAGCAATAAAAGAAAACATATATACAGAACAATATATTTTCCATCTACATACAAGTTAATCAAGTAATATCAAAATAGAAATCCCTTTGACAGCAGCAACACGACTGATCAGAACAGATATAGTAGCAAAGGATGTTCGATTCACAGCAAACAATCGTCGAATACTTAATAAACACCTCCAACAAACGGGTAAACTGAAAGAGCAGCATCGCAAGACGACGCGTCTACAATTAGCTGCAGAACAGTATATCAGCTAACCAGGCAATCTATTATAAACAGCTCAAATTTTAGAAATAGATGTTTTATTCCGATAACGAAGCGACGAATCGTTCGCAAACCACATCTACAGAAATACTGGAAAAATGAACCAAAGTTAAGATCCATCATCTCAATCAAAAGAAGAACAATATATCAACGAGAAAATAGCTAACACCAACAGATCTAACATAACTTCCGGTAATTACAGAATCAAACAATCATGTCACCGACACATATACTATTAGAATATAAACTCGCGCAACAGAATTAAACAAAGAGATCGAGAAGAAAAGAGTCACCTTATCGAGAATTACTAGGAGCTCTCGCCTGCTATTTGCAGCTTGCAGCTTGAAAAGAGTGATAGCGTAGAGAACAAAGCGAGATGAGGTCAATATATATATCGAGTGCGAGTAGTAAGGATGAAAATCAGGGTTTTATGTGAACCGTCGGATGAACAGATCCGACGGATAGAGTTGATGGAAGAAGTCCACGATTTCAGTTCCATTTTGCCCTAGTTTGAAGCTAATGGGCTTTGTATTCAGAATAAGCCCATATATTCGTTGGGCCTAACCTTACCTATCTAAATTAAAATATTGGTCATCTTTTATGGGCTCTATGACCTACTGAGCTAAGCCCACCCATCTAGGGTTCATATATTGCCTGCCACCTCCGACTACTATGGAAGCTTGTCTGCAAACACCAATCAGCTGACAGTTAGCTGAAGATTGGAGCATCGTGAGCCATGAGGTACGGACGTATAATCGATTTCTTACGTGTTTCACTTGGAATGATTGTTTATAAACGCTAGACTTGTGACAGAGATGAATGTTGAATAGGTTGGAATTGGTTTTTCCTCAACTTGTTGTAAAAGTAAGACTTGTGAGTGATGAATGTACAAATTGAGTATGTTGCTTGGAATTGATTTTTCCTCTATGAAATCTTAGGCGACAATTGCAAGCTCAATTAAAGTTGAAAGCTCTTATGCACATTTGAGTAACACTTCATTGCGTTACCGGTTTTTGGTCTTCGGGTGGAATTCTGTCTTCGAAATGTTAAAAAATGACTATAAGTGTTCTTGAAATTAGGGCGTCAGAATCTTTCTTTATGCACTTGAATGGAATTTTCTTCTGCAGTAAGCTTCAGAGTGATGCCCTGAGGGAAGCTATCTCCCTGATTGTTGCTGATTCTAAGGAGAAGAAGCGTAACTTCACCGAAACTGTTGAACTACAGATTGGTTTGAAGAATTACGATCCGCAGAAGGATAAACGTTTCAGTGGCTCTGTCAAGTTGCCCCATGTCCCCCGACCCAAAATGAAGATTTGCATGCTTGGTGATGCCCAGCATGTGGAAGAGGTTCGTCAATCATTTCCCCGACTTCATAATTCAATTCTTTTAAGGACGGACTCAGAAAGCAGTTAAGCACGATATGATGCATTCTAATATCTTCTGCCGTGATTATGATTGAAGGCTGAGAAAATCGGGTTGGAATCTATGGATGTTGAAGCCTTGAAGAAGCTGAACAAGAACAAGAAGCTGGTGAAGAAGCTAGCGAAGAAGTACCATGCTTTCCTGGCATCGGAAGCTGTTATCAAGCAGATTCCTCGTCTGTTGGGACCCGGTCTAAACAAAGCAGGTAATGGATAACGTCGAAAAAATCCGAGTGTTGATAGGAAATTCAATCACTTATGGGATTCTCATTGCTAGGTAAGTTCCCAACGCTCGTGACGCACCAAGAATCTCTCGAGTCGAAGGTGATTGAGACCAAAGCCACCATCAAATTCCAGTTGAAGAAGGTGCTCTGCATGGGAGTCGCTGTTGGGAACTTGGACATGGAAGAGAAGCAAATCTTTCAGAACGTGCAAATGAGTGTCAACTTCTTGGTCTCCCTTTTGAAAAAAAACTGGCAAAATGTGACTCTCTCTCTCTCATCTTTCTTTTGCTTTCAGTATTCATTTAAAGCAGTTCTCTTCTTCATTATTCACCTTCATATCTTCCTGAAATATTTTTGGTCTTTTAACAGGTGAGGTGTTTGTACCTGAAGAGCACTATGGGCAAACCACAACGCATCTTTTAAACAGTCCCAGTTTCTCACCTCATGCTTTTTAGTTTATGATGATTAGTTAAGTTGTATGAGGTCGAAAAGTATATTTATTTTGGAGACATTTTCCCCATCTTTTGTTGACTTCGATTTTCCAATTCAAAAAAGCTTTCGGCCCAATTTTTAATATCTGAAAAGTCCACAATGCCTTGCGTGGACCGTTTCAAACCCTAATCGAACTCACTCGTGGGCCGTAGAAATATTCCACAGCGTCTGGCTCACACGCGCGGGAGCGCTTAAGTCGGCGTTTCACACGCGCGAGCACAATTTTCACGCATTTCGATTCGTTCTATCCCACCACTCAATCAGAAATGGACCACCGCGTGCGCAGCGAGCGATTCCTCGGAATATCTCAAACGCCACCGACAGCCGCCGCCGCCGCCGCCGCCCCACCGCTCGAGCTATCCGAAGACGACATCTTCTCCGTCGAACCTCCCCGAACCGAACCGCCCGCCCCGAAGCTCACAACCACCAATCCCTACGGTGTCCTCGCCGCCCTCAACGAAACCCAACCTTCCGCGGGAAGCTCCTCCCCGAACAGGCCGATAATCTTCAACCACAAGGCGAGCCCCAGCGCCGCCGCGACGTCCAGCTCGTCCGCGTCGCCCACGTCGCCGGTCACCGTCACCAAACGCCCTCCGCCGCGCTCGAGGTACGTCCCGCGCCACCCGCAGTCGGCTCCGGTCAACGTCCCCTTATTGTCCAGGAGGAAGCCCATCCTCGACGACGCTTTACTGGAGGACGACGAGGAGGGGGCTGAGGACGACGACGAAGATGCGATGAGGCCGCCGCACGAGGTTTTGGAGAGAAGGTACTCGCTCGTCACCCCTTGCTCGGTGCTGAAAGGCGCGGGGAGGACGTTGAAGGGGAGGGATATGAGGCAGGTGCGCAACGCCGTGTGGATGAGGACTGGATTTATCGACTGAGTTTATTCATAGTATGTGTCGCACATATGCATTTCTTGAATTTGTCCATTGTCTTTGGGTCGTTTCATTTGGGAATCGTTGTGGATATGATATGTAGTCACTTGTTTAATTGATTGTGCATAACTGGGAACTCTGTTGTTTTCAGTCGAATCTTAGCTGATGTGCAGTATTTGCGTTAATTCTAATGCAGGAGCATCAGGTTTATGGTTGATTGAATCGGTCTTTGTGTCAAATTTACTGTTTTCTCGTCACCGTAGGGATCATTAGCTCGTCTATATATCCATATACATGAGTTGATTCAACATGTGGATGCTTGTTTGGTTAGTGTTTTAGGGCTGTTACGTTTATTTTCCATAGAAGGATGCAGATATTGTGTTGCATATATGGCTCTGTTAGTTTTTTTTTTGGCCTAGGGATTCTTGGCTGTGTATTATGGGCTTTTCTTGCATGGGTTTGCACCTGAATCCTCAGATGAAATGGATGGCATGTGTGCAGAAGCATATTGTGTTAGAAAATCATTTGGGCCCTCATTTTTTCCACGCATGCCAATGATCTTCGTGGATTATTACGGGGTTCTTGAGGACTAGTATATAGTTTGTGTGTTCATCTATTTTCTGATGCTTGATTGTTATGTAGTTCTTTTGTTGAGAACGATGTGCTTGGTTATTTTCTTTGAAGCGACAGCATTAGCAAGGTAAAGCCTTTCTGGGAGATTAATATAGTAAGTTGGTAGAGAGATTTGGCCCTTCCGTTATTTAACTCGAGCGAAATCGTGTGTTATAAAAAACGCAAGCAAATGTCGAGTTTTGTCTTGTGCTTGTGTAGGCTTCGTAACTTGTTCTAACATGTTTCTGATCTGTTATTGGGAGCCATTATTGTGGCATAATATTTTGCATGTCTTCAACTTTCTTTTCAATTGGATGATGTATATGGGAATATGTTTGGAAATTGGATTTTTTTTGGCGAATATGATGATCATAATAATGCCTTTTTCTACAACTTTTATTTCCTTTTTGCTAATTGGATCGGGCTTTGACATGATTCGTGATTTTATTTTGATTTGATTGGAATTATACCAGAGCTTAAAGAAGCAAGCAAAGTTTAATGTTATTACAATAAAGTTAATTAAAAACTATTTCAATGTCCTTTATATTAAATTTCATCTCGAAAATGTTAAATATCAAAATAAGATGGCTTGTCAAAATTACGGACTCAATTACATTCCAGTCGTTGAAACCTTTTCGCACCAAAAAAAGGTTCCAATCTCTACTCTTCAATTCCCCAATCTAAAGGCTCTGATAGGATTTTGTGTTCTAATTAGAGATCCAATCGTCGACTGAGCTTATGCTGAGATGAAGCCCATAAAGCTTCCCGAGCCACCGAGTAGTCCTCGATCCACCGGAGGAGTACCGGACATCTTCGAAGGAGGCGTTTATGGGGTCGTCCGCCGCGCCGTCGTGATCGGAAACGGATTTCCAGCTTCGGAGAATCAGAGCATCGGCTTGGTTCGCGCCCTGGGATTGTCCCAAAAGCAACAAATCTATGTAAGCTCTGTTCGCATAGATATGACAAGCTATACTTGTTCACTTGAAGATATCGTAAGTTTTTGAATAGCCCGATACATGTCTGTATATGTGCATAACTGTGGAGGTTGAGTTACTAGTTGCTTCATTTTCATACTGAAAGTAACTTTACCGGTTGTGTTGTGTTGTGGTGATGTGTAATTAGTTGTGGTAGCTGCTTTGTGCTCCGTTTCAAAACCTTGTTTCTTCTATTCATGCTAGTAGTGTGATTTTCTTTATGAATTCATACAATGAAAGGATTGTAGAAAGTATTTTGTTTTCACTCCCTATCCTTGTTAAAGCTCTGCTTTCCTGTATATGCACGAATAGATTATGACTTTATTGTCAAATGTGTCAGAGAGTAACAAGGCCCGCTGGTGGAGTCAATGAATGGCTACATTGGCTTCCAGTTTCTGTCCATAAGAAAATATACTACATCCTTAGTCGGTTGTATCGCTGCTCACGGATCTTAATAGCTGGTAAGGGGAATAAACTTATGCCTAATGTTATGGAGAACGGTAGTGGTGTGGGCTTGTCATCAGTCTTGGAAGCTGATACGAAGCATATTGTAAGAATGGCTAATGAAACTTTTGAGACGTAAGTTCCCCAAGCTCCTCTATCATTCTCACACATTAACACATGCACGTGCGTACACGGATGCACATTTATTGTTTATGAGGTAAACAAGAGTCTGCCTGTGTGGTCGTGCTGATTTATATGATAAGTACATTTTGTTATCTTGCAGGGAAGGTCCACTTCTTGTAGTTGCATCTGGACGAGATACCATTTCAATTGCAAGCTCTATCAAAAGACTGGCGTCTGATAAAGTGTTTGTAGTTCAGGTATTACTTTGCCGCCCACTAATTCACAAAATTTTAAATTTTGTTTTTCCATATGTTATCCTCTGTGGCTTTCCTCTTCCAGATTCAGCACCCGAGATGTCAGTTGGATAGGTTTGATCTTGTCATAACCCCACAGCATGATTATTATCCAACGACCCCTCAGGGGCAAGAGCAAGTACCTCGTTTTCTCAGAAAATGGATCACGCCGCGCGACCCTCCTAATGACCGTGTTGTATGTATCCCTTACAAAATGAGTGCTTGTTGATATGCGTGTCCTACTCGGAATTGTTTAGATCAATATTTGATTGTGGCCACTCATTATTGCTATACAGGTCCTCACTGTAGGAGCTCTTCATCAAGTAGATTCTGCTGCACTTCGTGCTGCCGCTAATCAATGGCACAATGAATTTGCACCCTTGCCAAAGCCGTTAGTTGTGGTGAACATCGGAGGACCCACAAGTAACTTCTGTTTTAGTCTTTATATTATTTTGCATCCTTAGTTTGGTGTTAAAGATAATTTCTTTGCAAATAAAACACTCGGTTGACTCCTTTGGTGGGACGCCTATGGGTAGCTTTTTTTTTATGAGATATACTTCAGGCTCTATTTGTTTGCAGGATACTGCAAATATAGCGTAGACCTCGTGAAGCAGCTGATTAGTTCTCTGCACAGCGTGTTCTCTAGCTGTGGAAGTGTGAGGATCTCTTTCTCAAGGAGGACGCCTGATAAGGTTCTAAAACTGGAGATTTATTCTTTTAACTCAATTTTATATTCCCACTGCCGCATGGTGACTTTTTCATATTACCTTATATAACCGGTGAATCTATCGTTGGATCATCTTGATTTGACAGATCTCTAAATTAATATGTAAAGAACTAGGTTCCCATCCGCAAGTATACATATGGGATGGTGAAGGTCGTATTCACTTCTTTGGTATCATCATATTCAAATTTTGGGTTTCGACTTATGGATTTGTTGTCATCATCAGAACCTAATCCGCATATGGGTCATCTTGCGTGGGCTGATTCTTTCATAGTCACTGCTGATTCAGTCAGTATGTTGAGTGAAGTTTGCAGCACTGGGTATGAATTTCTGGCGAGTTAAGTCACACCAAATCTTCGATGGTACTGACGGTAGTGGTCATTGCAGGAAACCTGTTTATGTTATCGGATCAGAACGTTGTACTTGGAAGTTCGTAGATTTCCACAAGAAGTTAAGGGAACGTGGCCTTATTCGACCATTTACAGGTCTTGAGGATGTAAGTGATCTCTAACTATTTCCTTTTTCGACGGTTCTTTCAGTGCAATATAGATATAACAGTAAACTGGAGTTATTCCCGATTTTTCTTTTTATTTCATCGCAGATGTCAGAAAGCTGGAGTTATCCTCCTTTAAACGACACTGCAGAAGCAGCAAGTCGGGTGCGTAAAGAACTTGCTCAACGTGGATGGAGGCTACGTCCTTGAACCATTCTCATAACTCGTTAAAAGGTTATCATCACACACGCATTCTTTGCCTAGCAATTTTGTGATCAGTTTCATTAGTATGCCGTGTGTTCCAATAGAGAGGAAAGAACCATACTTTAGTTCTCTTGCAGCATTCTTTCTTTCTTTCTTTCTTTTCTGAGCTTTGTTGATGTAACATAAGTGAAATCGGCTTTCACTCTTACTAATGTATGCTAACATTTATTTTTTTTGCTAATGTGGAGCAAGTTTCGCAACTCCCCCATCTGTACACTTTTAACAAGAACCACTCCCCACGAAATATAATATTGAAGAACTCGTCAATTTGCACTAATCCAATACTCTATAAATATGCCTCAATTCTACGACTTCTGCGTAACATACACAGTTCCAACTTTAAGCAAACCAATACACAGTACACACACGGTCAATGGATTCGAGCCACTCAACTAAGGCCAGAGCCGGCGAAGCTACCATCAAAATTAACGAGCCAAGCCCTACAAAAGCCAAGGCCGTGGCGACCACGAAAGCCCTACCTCACCCTCGTTCGGGGCTCAAAAGAGGGCTGTCAATCTTCGACTTCATACTTAGGATATGCGCCTTGGTGGCTGCTTTAGCAGCAACAGCTACCATGGGAACCACCGACCAAACTCTCCCTTTCTTCACTCAGTTCTTTCAGTTCCAAGCTAGCTACGACGATCTACCAACTTTCACGTACGTAAAATATTATCCCCTTCGTTGTGCTTTTATCAGATTATTGAACTACTGGTGATCTTCTGTGTCTTTGCTTAGATATTTCGTCGTGGCCAATGCCATAGCCAGTGGCTACCTCGTCCTTTCCCTGCCTTTCTCCATCATAGGCATCGTTCGCCCACACTTGGCCGGAATCAAGCTTCTCCTCCTCATTCTCGACGCTGTAAGATAAAAATAAAAAGAAAAAGGAAACCTCTTTCTTCTTCTTCACATAAAAAGACCATCAAAGTAATATTATATATGGATGACGTTATGCAGATTCTGGTGGCTTTCACCACGGCGGCTGCGGCCTCGGCGGCGTCGATCGTCTACTTGGCCCATAATGGGAATTCGAACACGAACTGGCTGGCCATATGCCAGCAGTTCGACGACTTCTGCCAGCGTGTCAGCGGAGCGGTCGTCGCTTCTTTTATAGCGGCGGTGCTCTTCGTATTCTTGGTCGTCCTCTCCGCCGTGGCCATTCGAAGGCATTGATTGATTGTCTGGCTTGGCTCTGAAAGTTATTCTTGTACTACGGTTGTGATTTGATTTGCTGCTGTTGTTCGTACTTGATGCATATCTGCTGTTGTGATTTGTATTTTGTGTTGTGTAATGAAAAATTTCCGTCTCTCATCACTAAATGACACATATACCCTTTTAACTTGAGCAAAATGGTTAAGGGTAATATAGGGAAAATACGCGCTTCTCTCGCTCACACCACACCGTCTTCTTCTTCCTAGCTCTGTTCTGTGTCTTCTTCTCGATCGGACTGCATACGAGTAAAATTAGTTACAGACTCGCTATTGCGTGAAACGATGTCGTCTCAGAGCAGTAAATTGATGCCGAACATAGACGAGAAAAGCACAAAGCAGCTCAATCTGACCGTGCTTCAGAGGATTGATCCTTTCGTTGGAGAAATTTTGATTACAGCTGCACACGTCACCTTGTACGGATTCGATATCGACTCTAGCCAATGGGTATGTGGTGTTTGTAACAATTTTTTAGCTGGTGAAGTCTGTCAAAGCCGATATTCGTGGAAGATCTGTTGTTTATTTTTTCTTATCCCTGGTTGTACATCAGCCATTATTTGTATTGTTTTGAGATGATGATTGGATTTGCAGAGTAGGAAGGATGTGGAAGGCTCGCTGTTTGTCGTGAAAAGGTGAGGCTTTCGTGGATTTTTGGAAAGCTTTTTCTATTTTGTATGTGTTGTAGATAAAGTGAAGGTAGGTATCTTATCCGTTGATGTTCCGTTTCTTATTTCATTGCATGAGTGTCTACTTTATTGATGTTTCAGGAATACTCAACCAAGATTTCAGTTTATAGTGATGAATCGGCGGAACACTGGTTAGTCACACGTTGTCTAATTTTCCCAGTGATGATTCCTAATGGACCATTTGAAGGACTGGTCTCATAATCATATAATCAGTACAGTTTTACTTAAGAGGTCATTGTTGCTGTAAGCAGATAATCTTGTGGAGGATCTTTTGGGAGATTTTGAGTATGAAGTGCAGGTTCCTTATTTGCTGTATCGCACAGCAACTCAAGAGGTAAGTGGAATATGGTTCTACAATGCTCGCGAGTGTGAAGAGGTTGCGAACCTGTTTGGCAGGTTCGTGCATTAATATTAAAATACCATAGTATTGCCCATTGTGGAAAATCAAGCACATATTCTTGTTTCATTGATCATCTTCTGCATAATTATCAAGTTTTATCCATTTTCCTATAAATTTATCCTGGTTTATGTGTTACTAGGATTCTTAACGCATATTCCAAAGTGCCTTCCAAGACAAAGGTATCTTCTTCAAAAAGGTTAGGCTTGCTAGTCCCAATGCTGAAGCGTATACTTCTGAACTGCATTTTGTGACTATGGGGGATTTCAACATCTTCATCTCATTGTTGCAGTGAAATTGAGGAGATAGATGCAGTATCATCAGCATCTGCTGTAATAGATGGCCCACTAGAGTCACCCCCTTCTACCATCGCCACCGTCAGAGATATACCAGATGATAGATCTTATGTGAACTTCTTCAGCGTATGGCTTACATTCTCCACATTTTCCCATGGCACTGTATATGTCATCTCTTTTTCGTCCAAAATCCCATTCTTTCATGTCATATGTTCATTATATATAACTCGTTTCTTTCCCAGTATGATTTTGTCTCACCATAATTTTCTGTCCCACGTTATGCCTATCATCTACCTAAATTTCATTGAAAAATCAAATACTTGCAGACTGCCATTCATGGTGGAAGAAATTCTTCTTCAAGTGTTGTTGCTACTCATCCACAGGTTTCAGCCTCTCCCAGTGTAGAATTCGCCCAAACCCCATTCATATTGCCTCGTTCAAATCCCCAGCCATCCAATATTTCGACGAAGACTCCAACCGATTTAGTCAAACCTTCTTCCTTCTTCGGCCAATCCCATCCATCTCCTCCACTTACCATGCCTCACCTCTCTTCGTCTACGCCTACTGCCCCGCCTTTGTACCCTTCAGCAAATATACAGCAGACCCACGATCACGGCGCTCCTCTGCTTCAGCCATTTCCACCACCAACGCCACCACCGTCCCTGACGCCTGCCACCGTGCCTGCTTTATCGTCGGACTATGGGCTGGTCATAACCAGAGAAAAGGTCGGAGAAGCGCTTCAAATGCTCGTACAGGTCAGTTTCTTTTCTTTTTTCCCCTTTAGTTTTTTCGGTGCAGTGACACGTATGGTCCCTAGTGTTTACCTTGTCTGAAAACTTGATCTTTGATAGGATAATCAATTTATTGAAATGGTGTACCAAGCATTGGTAAATGCACACCAATCTTGAAGGTGTTAATGGATGCTCAGTGCTGTGTGAGTTTTGCTCCCTGCCAAGCTGATATGTTAGAGGGATGGAATGTGCATTTGTATAGTTTGTTGTTCATTAATAGTTTTCATGAATATTTATGTATTTTGCTGGTAGTTTAACGAGCAGATGTTATGTAATTGATACTAATATTTGTCATTTAGTGCGATAACACGCAATAAATATATCTATATTTTTTTCCTTAAGATAATCGAGATTGTGGATTACTTATACTGCTTTTATATCGTAGTCTAGTTATACGTGAGTCGCATATAATCTCTTTCGTTTTCTTTCTCATCACTCTTTCAGAAAAAAGATAATTTCCTACTATGTTTGGGTTTCATTCGAAGTTGTCCCCTTCTTTTTGTTGTCATTACTCATTAGTATCTGTAAAAAGAAAATAAGAGTAGAGTTGTACATTAAATGAGGATTACGTAAAACATATTACAGCTAAGAATATTCGTTAAGTTTCACCCTGCCTTCAACCCAAAGAAACATAAAACCTACCCGACCCGAGTACCCGCCCGACCCGACCCTCGCAGATTTGCACGTGAGTATGAAAACAGAGCATCATCACTCGCATTTTTTTGTCTCGATACAGTGAACTCAACAACACAACACACGGAACAAAGCTGAAAAGAAAATCGACAACAAAATCGAAAATGGCCGCCGAACCCCAAAACCCATCACCTAAATCCGACGCCGAGGCAGCATCCGCTGACAGTCCAATTTCCCAGCCAGAACCGTCGACCAATGTCGACGTTGATGAACTGGGTTTTGCGGAGGCGGAAATTGACGCGGCCGAAGTAAATCACGAGACGCCGGCCACCACCAATGAGGAACTATCGCTCCAAACAGATCCATTGGTCGGCTCGACCATGGCTGAGGAGGCCGAACCAGCCGCTGGGGAGCTTGAAAGTGACCCGTCTGAGGAGGCCGAAGAGGCCGCCGCCGTCGAGGACCGATCGGTGAAACCAGAGACTGTGATCGAAGCGCAAAACGCCACCGAAGCTGAAAAGGCTGTTGTGGAGGCGGAAATTGACGCGGCCGAGGTCGTAACGGCGACTCCTATTGCGACGCGTAAGAGGCGCCACGCCGGGGCAGCGCTGCTGGCGGGGTCTGAACGCCGCCGCAACTTGGAGGAGATGAGCAAGAGGCCGGAATGGCTTCCAGCGGACTGGACCATGGAGGCGAAAAAGCGTAATTCTGGGAAGACGGCAGGCACATTCGACCGCGTAAGATTTTATTCTCTCTCTCTTTTTTTTGTTTATTATTAATCAATAATATACCTGCATTCTGAAATTGATATGCTTTGAGTGGGGGTTGACTGCTGTGGTCTCTTCTTGTTCGTTTTGTTGGATGTTTTCGGGGATTTGGTAATCATTTGATCTCTGTTGGAGTAGCTGCATTGTTTTTGTTCGTAGACATGGTTGAATTTGGAAATCAGTGTGATGTATGTCACGGTAAAGTCGATGTGGATGGATTATGCATTTGGCGCTTGGTAATGTAATCTGTTTATTATCAATTCATCAAGCAATGGGAAGAAACAAAGATTTTTGAATTTACGGTTAAGATAGTTTCTACGTAACTTATGTCTTTATTAAATGTAGCTCTGAGAAGAAAAAGGTGCACGGATTTTTGTCCGATGCGCGTCAAATCTAGCTGGGAATAGGGGGATATGTTATCGAGATAATATCTTTAACGGTTTTTCTGGTACTTTTGCCTTTTTGAATGGTTAAGGAGATGGGGAATTGATTCTAGCAAGTATAAATAGCAAGTGTTTTAGCCCGCACATCACTTTATGTATAAACAGATATATTTGTACATAGATGTAATGCCACCTCTTATAACATTTGCAGTATTTCTTCTCACCAACGGGGAAGAAATACCGATCCAGGACTGAAGTGCTGCGTTTTATCGCATCGAAAGAAGCACAGAGTGATGATGCTCGTTCAGGGGTATGTGAAACCTATCCGTTCTGAAGTCTCAAAAGGTCATCCTCAAATATCAGCTTAAATGAATAATTGTTTCCCTTTTTCCTAGTCTGAGGAGGAGCCACCGTCTAGCAATTGTGAAGAATCTGCAAGTCGGAAAAAACAAAAGGTTGACTCTCCTCCACAGGAGATTCCAGACGAAGCTGCTTCCAAGGAGACGACTGAAGCCCCGTAAATGCAGGGATTTGTGATCTCGGACGAGATAGTATAGATACAATAGTGGGACTTCTTTCTTTGCTTATTGTTGTTTTAAGTTACTTCATACTGAAGACAGACTTTCTCAAAAAGAAATAGTGTTTTTTTTTTTCTCATGGGGTTCATGATAAAGGAAGACTTTTTTAGGAGACCTATATACATGGCGTTTTTGTGTTATTCCTCTTGTGTGGCTTCATTAGGTACATGACTGTGAAAACGAAAAGCGAGCAGGGCAAAGGAGAAGATATTTAGATATGTTCCCCCTCCCTCTCTCTTGCTTACTTATGCTCTGTGTTGCTTGATGTCTATGGGAGGGAACTAAAACACGAAATTGCGAAGGGCCTTGTGAGAAGATGGCTTCAATGAAAGAACTTCACTCCTGTAAGGTATGCCTTGATTTCTTCGTTCTTGCGAGCGAACTTTTAAAAAGAACGGTTTCTTTCACTCGTGTTGCAGGACGATGTAGTAGAAGCAGTAATAATAACAAGCGTAAGCTGTAGTAACTAGAAGAGGCAGAACAGAGCCTTTTCTACTAGTGTCAAAGGTATACACACATACATGCATTCGTAGCAATTTCTATGTGCTTTGACCCATTTCTGCTATCAAGATGTGGATATCGATCCTCAGTTTCTGAATGACCAGATCATGTCTAGTCGCGAAATAGTGCGAGTGGATTTTGCAAGAAGTATGTATGTTCTTTGAATTCAATTTCGAGTCGAGAAAATGGATGATTCTGAGAATAACAACCTCTTCAGTTAGTTCCATGTAATGTAAAGTCTGCTAAGAATCTCTTCTATGTCTTGTTGTTTGCCAAGTTCCAAAGTGGTGTCTCTATGCAGAGCTAACAATGGCCCAGACAATGCCTGCCTACCCAAATACATAGGATTATTACTTACAAAACCAGACAACTAACAGTGCAGATTCAATTCTATGTTAACCAACTTCGTAAAATCATCATGGCTAGAAAATAATCCTTAACTCGTGACCCAATTGGCCATTATATTAATTTTAACTATTATTATGATATGAATGAACATTCGAGTCCAGATAAAGTCAAAAACAAAATGGAGAAAAACCAGTTCTCTAGTTCACCTCGGCGCTAACATTTCGCGCATTATATGTATGCATAATACACACACACACAGAGAGAGAGAGAGAGAGAGAGAGAGATTACGGTGCTGCATTTCCAGTTCTTAGCACAGTCACGCCTCCTAATTACAGTCAAAAGAACAGCTGAAAAGGGGGAAGAAGAGAATGGCAGCAAAATCCCAGATTGAGGCTGAGACCACCGCCGGAGAGGACAAATCCGTCCAAACAGAAACATCGGCCGACCCGACGGATACCAAAGCCCAAGGGGACGATGTTGAGCCGGAAATTGACCTTGCCCAGGTGGTCGCGGCGACGCCGGTTGCTATGTATAAACCGGGCGACGCCAAGGTAACGCAGTTGGCTCCTCCTCCGCCGCCGCCGCCGCAGCGCCGCCGCAGCAGCATGGAGGAAATGTCCAGGAGGCCGGAGTGGCTTCCGTACGACTGGAGGATGGAGACAAGGATGCGCAGTTCTGGCAAGTCAGCTGGCGAATTCGATCGCGTAGGAGTTCCTTTTTTGCTTGTTTCAGTTGATATCTGAATTATAGAGCTGCTTTGTGGAATTTGAATGGTTAATGATTGTTGATTTATATTTGATCGAGTCTCCTTCGGTTCGATAACGTTGGTTGCATTTGCGCATTTGTGGATGAGTTACGCATTTGGTGCAGTTCGAAGCAACGGGGTGAAGGTGGATCTTTGTGATTAATGATGCATTTGATGAATTTTGTTGTGTTTCCTTTTTATACACTTCTCTTTTGTGTTAGTGGGATTTGATCTTTTCTGTTAGAATGCTTTTGATGTACTTGTTGTGTTTACCGTAGCTTAGCAAGAAAAGTTGGACAAGTTTAGCATTTGATGATTGTCGAGCTTTGATCTACG
The DNA here is from genome assembly GCA_027422505.1 of Craterostigma plantagineum. Classification (NCBI taxonomy): domain Eukaryota; kingdom Viridiplantae; phylum Streptophyta; class Magnoliopsida; order Lamiales; family Linderniaceae; genus Craterostigma; species Craterostigma plantagineum. Next base: position 5,165,494 of record JAPQWV010000054.1, on the reverse strand, counting down.
GGTAGGAAGGGACTGTCAAAACGTTTTTTGAATTTTTTTCGTACATTAACATTAGTGATCGAATGACTGAAAGATCTGATTTGTATTGAGCTTGTCCTGTTTTAATGCCCAAAAGAATACCAAATTTGCAGTATTACTTCTCACCGACGGGGAAGAAAATGCGATCGAAGAACGAAGTGATGCGCTTTCTGGAAACCCAGGCATCACAAAGCGCTAATACAGCTTCAGCGGTATGTGAAAGCTATTCAATTTCTGAGGTCCCAAAGTATCAATTTAAATGGAGTAATTACTTTTGTTGAATTATATTTTATTTTTGTTTTTTTTTCTGCAGTCTGGGGAAGAGCGACCAGCTGAGAATCGAGAAGATAGAAGAAAGAAACAAAAAGTAGAGTCTCCTCCACGGGAGATTCCCGATTCAAACGATGGTGCTACTTCGAAAGAGACCAATGAAGCTTCTTAAACTGTATGCATTTTTCAGCTCTGCGTCTTATTTCTGAAAATAGTATATGGTTTGGGCACAGAGGTTAGATATTGGAGATTAGTTAGCACGGTTGACTCTTAAAAATGCTGAAACTAGCGCATATTCTTTAGTTTAAACCATCGTACTCTTAGTTGTTGAGAATCGTATACACTTCTGATGGTGTTAGAAGAACAGTACCGATGTGCTTGGTTTTCGGTGGATAGAACAGACATCTCTCTGCTGTGTGCTGTTTATTTATGCATTGTTGCTCACATAGCTAGTTTCTGCCTAAATGGGTTGCAATGAATTGAAATAATGCATTGTTATCACTATACCTGCCTATGCAGTTCCAAGTAGATCACTAACTTATTGCTGGTTATTCAATATTTCTACCTACTGATCCCCTAAAGTTGAAGATTCTTGGTTACAAGGCGAGCATTGATTCAGTTATTCGAACATATATATTCACAGATGTCATATACAGAGTCTATTAGACATCAGTAGGAGTTGTAAAACTTGTATGTTGTTAAAACTCTGCAACCAACTTCTGTAACATTGATTATTACATACTCTCTCTTAGTCTCTTACATGGGGACCAAACTAAGGAATGTATTCACTCTCCATGAATGAGAAACAACAATCAGTTTATTACAAAGGATGATGACCAGTTTCATGTGTAATAAGGTACAATATTTTCTGCTGCTATGGTCCCTCTATGTTGTTTTACAAAGAGATCTGAATTTAAGGTATTGTAGTAAAATCTTTTCAAATACAAAAGGTAGCTTAGGTGGAGCAATTCTTGGAACTTAAATGTTGTAATAAGTGTACGCACCGGCACCCTTTGGCCTTTACTTTCTTCTTCTGCATAAGCAGGCCTTTTTTTTTATGGGATGTAATGTTGTAATGAATAGAAAGATGGCACAGCAGCACAATCTAGGAATGACCTGTGCTCATCTCATGGCATTGATGATGTTAGTTGAACTGAGTACCTCAAAATTTTAATGTAATCACTTGCCATCGCTGGTTAATTAAAAGGGAAACCACTTTCTTGATTTATAAATGCTTTGAAACCGACTCATCATAGTTTGTTGGACTATATGTGATAATAAGTCTCCTATCGGTGTTCATCTTCATCCCAGAAAATTGTATTTTATATATATATATATATATATATATATATATACTTTGTGAAAAATTAGGAATTACTACATTTCTTAGTAACATAAAATATCTCTATATGTCTCAAAAAAAAAATATTGATATTACAGCACTGTTCGATCCTATAGCTTCATGAATAGAAAAAGTTGCATTGCTTTAATTTCAATTCTGATGGCAGTTAGGACATTAATGGTGGATTTTAATTGCTTCTTGCATGTAATATGTTGAACCAACCAATGTCAGCAATGAATGAAAGAAGCTAATGGTGGTGGTGACGACGATGATGATGATGATAATGATGAAATAAACTTCTTGTGAATCTTTCCATAAAATTAATAGGAAAAATTGTAAAAATGGGTCACTAAGTAACCATTTTTTATTTTGGGTCACTATGTTTGCTAGTTACAAAATTATGTCACTAAATATGCATATAGTAACAAAACATAGGTCACTAAGTATGTATATAGTTACAAATTTGGATCACTAACTATGCATATAATTAGAAAAAGAGGTCAGTGATCCAATTCTGTTACTATATACATACTTAGTGAACTAATTTGTAACTGGCAAACATAGTGATCCAAAATCGAACATTGTCATACTTAGTGACCCATTTTTATAGATTTTCCAAATTAATATATTATTCTCAGTTCTTCGCGAGTTGAAATCCATGCTTATTGTTAAATTAATAAGTTTCTTTCAATTATATTTAATATATTTCATAAATGAGTTGGATGTATGTTATACCTAACTCATATAATTATGTCTTTTGATGAGTCATAATATTCTCATTATGGTTGTCATGTTGTAATAATGTGTTTGTGTGATGTGTGTTTTATTGTCTTTATGTAATTATTGTGATGTTATATATGTATATGCATGATGATGAATGTATATATGAATGTTTATGTGTTATGAAATGAAGTTCTAAGACGTATGGTCTTAAGATCTAAAGCATCTCTTTTCCTCTTCTCATCATAATCAATTCTTCATTCAAGCTTCAACCTATTCTATACATCAAAATTCCAACACTTATCTTCAACTATGCAACTCTCTCCTTTAATACAACACAGGTTGAAATTGAATTCTTGTTTTTCTTGCTGTGTATTATTTCTCCTACAGCAACGTACGTATTTACATCTCTGTACCCCAATAGTGTAAATTCATTACATTAACTACCAGAATTAAATAAGAAGCTTTCAAGTCCCTTTTACGTCCCCATATCTTCTTATATAAGCAACTCCTTCATAAGCACATGAAGTGCAAAATCTCCCATTAGAACTCTATATCAAGGGTTAATCTCCACTTATCTGCAGGCAAAGGTAAGGAATAGTTCTGTTCAAGTTTAATTTCGCATATATTATTACTGCTCTCCATTGTTAAAGACTATAACAGTCGTAAACAATTAAGGTACCACTTTCGAAATGAGTTACAACAACGTCGTTGAGAGCCCAAAACTCGATCTGAAGCTCAACTTATCACCGCCAAGAAACCAGCAACTAGAAGCGGTGTCTCCTCCTCATCAACAAGGGAACTTTATTTCTTCAGCTGAAATATCGCCGAGGAGCTCCTGTGTTTCGCGGGAACCGAGCCCAGCTGAGGACGATAATAACACATTGTTAGGGTTTTCGAGCAGCCCAGATAATAATCAGACAAGTATGATGTTGGTGGGATGTCCGAGGTGTTTGATGTACGTCATGCTGTCTACAGCTGATGAACCAAAGTGTCCGCAGTGTAAGAGCACTGTCTTGCTAGCAGATTTCATGCATGGTGACGGCACAAACAGAATGAAGCGATGACGACGATGAAGTGAACGAATCAAAGTATAACTACTCCATTATCATCCGTATGATTAAAAGCTGGGTTTCTTTTTTCAAGTGGTGTGTGTTTCATTTAGAATCTTGATTTTTTCGTTGTTTTCCTTTCCTTTCTCCTTTATTTCTTGATGTTTGTTTTGCTAATATCATGTATTTGGTTTTTATTCGACTTTATAATCGTATATGGAGTTGAATGGACTTCCAACATATTAGCTTAAATGCACGGCAAGAACACTCCATCAACTTCAATCTGAGTAACTAAATATCTCAACGTAACTTTTTATGGCACGAGCTATATGTATTACAAATTAAGAGTTCTTGAACAATATTATTGTTGAAGGTAACCAATGGCCATCACATTAAAAACGATTCATGCATATATACAGCGACGACGATCCATACTACCTACACCGATGTGATTACTGTGTTAGAAATAAGTAATCATTCATAGTGGCTAAGCTTATCATACATATCATTCAATTCTACTCAACTTAATCGCGAAAATTTAATTCATGAAATAAATGCATGCAATTGACAGAGCACCCAACTCCTCCGCTCTGCAATTTATTAGAGAATTAATGGAAGTTCTTGGAAGTTGGCTCACGAGGTACACTACTACAAACATTAAGTTCAAGAATTCAATGCATACACAAACTAAACAAGAAACTGCTTCCATGTAACATTTATATCAAACATCCCTCCGTATATTAAAATATGAACTGTCAATAATACATTTCAAACTTCACAAAAAGGCCAATTCACATATCATTTTCACTCACCATATGATTAGAGTAACAAGACACATGATTTCAGTCTCAAAAATCAAAATTTCCTGCAAATTTCTATGTATCCGAAAATAATATATCATGTGAAACTAAACTTCAACATTCTATCCGTACGGCGCCGCTCTCCGAAGATATAAACTTAGGCTTACGATTTACCTTCACAAGGCACTGAATAACATCTCCGATTTGAAAATCACAGCAATCTTTGATCACTAGCCCACATTCGCTTCCTTTCCCCACAGCTTCAACGTCTTGTTGTTCGCGCTTCAGTGAGGCGCAGCAGCCTTCGAATACTACTTCTCCGCTCCTAAGAACCCTAAGAGTGGCAGACTTTGTGACCCTGCCATCTATTACTCGACAGCCCGCGATTTTAACGTCGTTGCCCTTAGCTTTGCTCCTTCCTTTGAGCTCGAATATGTTTAGTATCTGAGCTTCCCCAGAGACTTTAGTCTCGAGTGTCCCTGGAGCCTTTTCGACTATGAAGTTGCCCACGTCTTCTAGGAGATGATAGATTACTCGGTGTAATTTTATCTACAGAGTTCGTTATCCAAGTGAGAGAGAGCTATACTAACCAATGTAACAAACTCTATGGCCAAGAAGTATAAAAGTTAGCTTCGAACTGTACTGTAATAATGAGATACGCAAGGAAACAAGTCGTACCTGAACTTTTGCTTGAGCAGCCGAGAGGCCAATAGCAGCAGAGGGCTCTCGAATATTGAATCCGACGATACATGCGCTGCAAGCAAGTGCCATGTCAACATCAGACTGAGAAACTGGGCCTACACCTGCATGGATTACCTTGACAAAAACCTGCCATAGACAAAGCCCAATGCGTGAGAGAGAAACAGAGAGAGAGAGAGTGTGCTGTGAGAATAAAGATACCGACCTGTGGACTGTCCAAATATTTCAATGAATCGCAAACAGCTTGGACGGTGCCTTGCACGTCTGCTTTCACGATAATCGGCACTTCAACCCTCTTTGATCTCTCTTCCTCCTCGTTCTCTTCCTCATGAGCATTTTGTCTATCTTCCTCGGTTTTTTGCCTCTCAGCCTCCAATTTTAACAATCTATCCTTATCGGTCTTCTTCTTCCTTCCTTCGCTAAGCATCCTCGCTCTTTCCTCAGATTCGACGACGACAATGTCATCGCCAGCCATTGGTAGCCCTTTCAAACCTTCAATCTCAACAGGCATGGCTGGCGTCGCCTGTGTGATCGTTTTTCTCCCCATATCCCTGATCGACCTAATTCTTCCCCACTCAGCGCCTACAACGACATGATGACCGCCAGTTAAGGTTCCCGCCTTAACTATTGCAGTAGCCAGCGGCCCACGTCCCTTATCAAGCCTCGCCTCGACCACATAGGCTTGGGCAGGCCCATCAACACGAGCTTTAAGATCCATTAACTCGGCTTGAAGGAGTAAAGCCTCCTCTAATCTATCCAATCCCATTTTGTTCAATGCAGAAACTTCAACAACTTGAACATCTCCACCCATTTCTTCCAAAGGCAAACCTTCAGATGCAAGCTGAATTTTGACTCTTTCAGGGTTAGCATCAGGTTTATCGCACTTGTTAATAGCGACAACAATTGGGACGTTAGCAGCCCTAGCATGAGACAAAGCTTCTAAAGTTTGAGGCATAACTCCATCATCTGCTGCCACAACAAGGACAACTATGTCTGTAACTGCAGCTCCTCGAGCTCTCATGGCACTAAAGGCAGCATGGCCCGGCGTGTCAAGGAAAGTGATTGACGCTCCACTTTGCATGCCCACGACGAAAGCACCAAGATGCTGTGTTATCCCACCAGCTTCTCTAGCAGCTAATGATGTTTGGCGAAGAGCATCCAATAGAGATGTCTTACCATGGTCCACGTGGCCCATAACTGTGACGACTGGAGAGCGAGGTAATCTTTGGACACCTTCCTCTGAGTGCAAGCGACGAACGTTAACTCCCACTTCCTGAAAGGGGAAAGTGTCGGCATACAGATTGTAAAGCACATTATTTAGAACACTGGTCGTGGCATTAAAAGGTGACTTACCATGGCAACGAGTTCTGCTATGTCAATACTGAGAGCATCGAATTCTGAAGCAGCCTTTTCACCAACATTTACAATAATTTGCTGAATGGTAGTTATAGATTCTCCACAGCGCTTGGCAAGCTCCACAATGGTCATGCCGTCAAATATTTCGATCGTCTTTTCTGGTAAAGATTTTGCAGCCCTTCTTATTTTAGGAGGCACATAAGGGGCCTCGACTGGCGGCCCACTTTCTTTCTTTCTTTTCGAAAACTTTCCCTTATTATCAGACTTCCCTCGACTTGAAGTCTTTAGACCTGAGGAGTCTCCATCTCTTCTACGGAAAAGAAGCTCTGGACTTGCATGGAAACATCTACGGAAATAGGGGGCAGGGGAAAATGCCAAAATGACTAATGACATCACATTAACAACTATCAAAGAAAGGGCAACGCGATATAGCTATATCATATCTCAGAATCATAGAGATAAAAGAAATTCAAATTAATCAGAAACAATCCATCACAAGATACCTAATCAGCCTTCTCTGGGCTGAATACATGAAATCTCCATCATCGCCTCCAAATCCTGCAGTGCATCGAACATCCAACAAAAATCTAACATGATAATATTAAAACAGTAAACGCGACAAAAAGGCACATCAGTTCATCCAAAAGCATGATGATGGACGCTCACGGAAAATCCCCTTGATATATACAAAACATTTAAAACAAAATTATAGCGTGTTACAAGCCATTACCATGTAAGTGTCTGGACGAAACGAGCAAAGTTTTAGAAACATCTTCAACTCCACATTTAGACATGGATGCAACGGAACCCCTCGAAGCTACTGCCCATGCTTTACCAGCACTCACACAAGTACCCTGCAGCAGAAATCGAAACAAAGAAAAAATAAACCACGTCGCCGTTTTTTCATACAACCATCAATCGGTCTCAATATTATACCCAAAAATTGCTCCTTAAATGAAACAAAAAGAGCCCTATTTTGGTACACCAGGGAACAAGATTCGTAGACAAGATAACTTCGATATCTCATGAAACAACAAGTATCTGAGTTCAACATTCTTTATAACTCCAACCAAAATTACACCATCAATATTAGGGATATACTCCAAAATAATAGCGTAAGATCACACCTTTTGAGCCAAGGCTCTCCACGCCATTAACAGGTCTCCCAATTGCTCAACGATTCAATCTTCCCAATAAAATCAAGAGCAAGTCATCAACCCCTTAGGTCGAAAATCAAAGCTGAAATTAAATTATTTTCTTTCCCATTTTTTTTTATTGCGCGTGAAGTGAATTCTGGGCTGGGCCACTATATGCCGGTCGGACTCAATTTTCGCAGTCCTAAATCTTTTTGCTACAAATGATTTAATTATTTAGTTATGATAAAAAAAAAAAAAAAAAAATCACAGCACAATCTTCTTCTTCCTTCACATATATTGATCCTTCCAATCCAACTTAATAAAAATATAATTATGCATTTAATTCTTTGATAACCATTTACCTCCAACGTATATTAGATAAAGACAAGGTTTTCATGCATAACAAATGATATTCTTCCTTGCTTTGGGATATTCTTACATGACCACCAACCACATTCGCCTTAATCTCACTAATTAAACAAGCATTCCATTATATCCATATAAGCTCTAACAATCAAGCCATGGTAGTGGGGTTCGTTTAGGCTCAGAAAGCACTTGAGAAGCTTCTGAAGATCATTTCTTGAATATATTTCATTCTCACGTATCATATGAAGCATCGACCTGCGAAAATCTGCGTAAGGATCCGAAGAACGTTTGAACACTGCGCAGCTGTCGTTGAACATTTTCTGGCAGAGGCGAGCTTCTTCGAAGGGTTCGATTGGATCTTGCGAATAGGGTTTTGGAGAATTTGTGATGATGATCGACTGAGTGGGGAACGAGTTTTCCGATGATTTAGGTAAAGGTTCGACGACATCATCGATGGCTTTTGGTCCACACCCGCAAGTTGTTTTTGTTCTGAAGAGGTTCTTGAATCTCCATTTCTTGCTGGAGAACATTATTTAAAGGAACAGAGATTGAATTTGTTTTGGGATTGAATGTAGAATGATGTCTTGTGGTTGAGTATTTATACTTGAGGGAGTTTGAGGAAATGGTGGGCTCTTGAGGATGGATGATCTATGATTAGATTTTAATACCTTGCTTATAATCTATGTGATTTCTTTTATTTTTCAAAAAGTGTCACTTGAATATATTAAAGCGAGGAAACGGATATTAAGACGATAATTATCTTATTTCCTTGGATATGACTAAGGAGTTCAAATATGACACCAAAAAAAGATGGATCCTATATTTATTTTTTCTTCGAAGATGGTTAGAAAAACATTTAATTTCTTAAATATTTTGACAAAAATCTTCCATGGTTTTCCAAATTAGGTGTTACAAAATTTGAATTCGTTCGTATCTTAGTTGACGTAAATGGAAAGAAATAATAATACATGGAGCATATGGTAGTTGAGATGAAATACGGGCATGTTCTCTTAAGCGATTTTGAAATTTGAATCATCGACCTGTTTCACCCGAATATTAGGTTTGATCATAAGACTCAGCTGCCATGTCCCCAAGTTGGAGACTTGTACTAAGATTATTTTTACAATAAACAACAATGATGATTGTGAAGTTAAGATTAACTGTCGCTATAATCCTTGCTTGCGAATTATTTTGTATGAACTCATTCCCAGTTGTGAAGCAGAGTAAGTTGTTGGAGAGCGCAGAAGTCGATAGATTTGATGCTGTAATAAGAAGACTAAGATCCGATTCAAATAGTGAAAAAACATGTCTATACTACTTACCATACATCATTGTTGTAATAAGAGTGCGCTTCATTTTTCTGGACGTTCGAATTCAAAGACCCCCACATGTCGAAAGTATCAGGTCCCAATCCCATCTACTTCTTCAAGTCGTCGAAAATACCATTGAAAAAATTACTGTTCCAATACATCGTCAAGGAAAAAGTCTCTATCTAACTCACAAAAAAACGACCAAGAATAAATATAAGTACATCTTCATCAGGTTTTCAACATTACCCAGTGAAAAGGTAGATATAAATATAGCTGAACTCGATGACTTGTCTACATTTTTGGACTACAAACTTCTATAGTCTATCACTGTGACTTCATCATCTGGAGCATCCAAATCATTGTAGCTGCAAAAAAAAAATGTTCAATCGTTTTTACGTCTAGGCCAACAACTGGAAAAAAAAAAAAAACCCATACATATACGTATATAGAGGGAGGGAGAGAGGGAGGGAGAGAGGGAGGGAGGGAGAGAGAGAGAGAGAGAGAGAGAGAGAGAGAGACCTTCTCAATCGACGAGGATCTTGTTGAAATGGAGGAAAAATGATTGGATTATGTCCAGCACCGAGCTGTGGAGCACCACCTTCAAATGGCGGAGGACCACCTTGCTCTTGGAACATACGCATCGCAACTTCAGGCGGCGCAGGAACAAATGGTCCCAGAGGACTGCAATTAAAATTAACATCCACATAATCCGCCAAAACATGAATTGGATAAGAACGAAGTAGTGCGAAACAAGAGGAGAAAAAAAAAAAAAGAAACTCACCCAGCACCAGGTAGAGGCATCAACACAGGCGGGGGTATATCTGACGAAAAAGGAGCAACAGCAATGCCTGGCCCACCGAAAGAGTCCATCATCGCTTCGTCTATATCGTTACTACGATCGCCGTCGATGTTAGAAGCAAAATCTCCAGATTCATTTCCATTGGCACGGCCATCGCGTTCTCTTCTGATTCCTCTATCATCTCTCATTCTGGTGTCAAGGCCGGGTGGTCCACGCCTTCGAAACCTTTCCTTCTGCAAAAAAGAGACACGTGAAATGATGCAAAATGATGCTACTGTAAGGAAAATGACTTAAAAGCATTTTTATTTAACTAATCTCACCGGAAAAGGTGGCTGCATGACAGGTGTCCCTCCAGGAGCATTCTCGTCACTGTAGTAATAAATAACCATCATTAACCTCCTACTGAAATCGGGCATGCGAGGGGAAAAAAGTTGATGGATAAAGGGGGGTAGTAAGTACCTCATATAATTTTGGAAGTACAACTCTTCTCGCACTTTTGATGTGAGCTCCACCACTAACTCCGAGTGTTTCAACTTTAAATGTTTCTGCACAAATTCTGCAGCATGAAATAGCTTTGTACACCCTTTCGCTCCACATCCATACTTCCAACCATATTTTTCGTCCCTGATTTTACGAACGTATGGATCCAACGCTTCAGCAGCAGCAGCATCGAGCTTGTCCTTCGCGGTCATTGCTTCGAGAGGATCTGAACCCTCGAGCCTCTTTTGCCAATGGGAATCTATCTTTTTCTCCCACTCAGTCCCATCAACAGCAGCACTGGAATTCTTGCCATCGCCTCTAATATGCCGCAGACCTTTGGCTTCATTTGTTTCTACTAAACCGTAATAATCGACTCCGTGAATCCTCCAGAGGTAAGTAAGAAGTGTGTCTAGAAGCTCAGCACCCTCAAGACCTTTGATTGCGTTCGAACCCCTGATAATGACGACCGGACCACTCGAACTTCCATGAGGCTTATCTCTGCTTGTTCTCTCGTTATCAGCATGACGCAAGGCATTTTCCTCGATTCCTTTTTCTGAGTCAAGTTTCCGCACAAGAGATAGTGCCAGTCTAACATCATCCTGGATTCTTCCAGGCTCAGAACTTACTGGATGAGCCTTCGGAGGAGAAGAGAGATCAGAACCTTTCGCACCACTCCGACCCTGAGGCCTTCTTGTCCCGTTGATGTCTACATCATCGGGATTAGGCTCACTAGATTGTTCTGCTTTGTTCGACGACGAAGGATTGAATTCGGGACCTCTGTTAAAAACACAATTCTACTTACCAAATGTATTAATGATAAAAAGGTAAACGATCAAAACCAAAAGGATACGATCTTACAAGTCCAGAGTCCCGCTTTGCAGATCAAATTGAAAATCTTTTGCCAACTTCCTAGAAACTTCATTCCTCCTACATAAGCCATATATAAGATCATTCAATAAATAATGAACATCCGTTGATCATTAGAATTCGAAATGCATGAGCATGAGGCAGCCAATCAGCACAAAACCCAACCTACTACTTGGAAACTTACCTATCAATGACTGAAAGCAAATTTGTTGGATGATACTTGTCTTTCAACCTGAGCATGTAATGAACATGAACCAGTAAGGCACAAAGGAATAAGCATATAACGACAAACCTGCACAAAACCTACCATTCTTCATCCTTATGGGCGGCAAAGAAAGATCTCTTCTGAGTACTTATATACTCCGTCTTGTATTCTTGATACCTAATGTGCTCATAATGTAGTAGGTTATCAGTCCATTCCAAACAATACGACCAGTAAAATAGGTCGGGTTAATATATCCAACACAAGGAAGCAACCAATTGAAAAGTAACAGAAAACACATTCGCCATCTCACCTACGCTCTGCTTCAGAAGGCAGAATATCATCTTCAAGTTCCTGTATGAACTGCTTATAAGACATCATTCCTTCCCTGGGAACCCAACAAAGTAAATAATGAAACTCTGGCTTATACATATGACATTGGGAGGGAATTTTCATTTTTGGGTGACCATAATGGGAAATTTTACATGCAAAAGATACAATTCGAGAATTTTTTTCCGATAACTATTGCATCCAGAAAGAGTAAGATGTGCTTCATAAAAGCAGCCAAAAAAGCAAGAATCCAATCGATTACATAATATGGTATTATAGTTAAGAACCAATGAGAAGTGAACGAAGGCGGTTGAAAGAGGCTAAATGACATCATGACAGGATTCAGAAAACGTGAAACTCCTGAGACATCCCAGCGCATACCTTTGGGTGCCAACACCACCAACAGCATCAGCAAAGACTCCACGACCAGAGTCCCATTCTGCAGAAAGAAAGATCACAATTGGACAAAAAGATGAGCCAATAAATGTTAATTCATATATAAGTAGAACCGAAATAAAGTTGACACAATCAGGCAACAGACATCCAACACTGAATATCAGTCTTAACACAATACAATATTCAGCAATACTATAGCTAAAAGACATATTGTCAATCAGAGTCCAGTCCTAAAAGGCTTCAAATAGAGGGTTGTCCCTCCAGATATATATTAATGATGCAAACAACACAAGTCCAAGTCATCCTGTATAATTGTAACATGATCAAAGACTGACATTTGACAACCAAATGGAACCAAAAATTAAGAAGATTTGCAGTACTATTGACAGCTCACCTTGATAACCACCAGAAGATCGGCCCATGTGTCGACCATAAGGTCTTTCATCAGGATACCCAGGCCTACCCCCCGCATCACGTTCATATCCACCAGGATAATCATGTCCAAACCTGAATCAGAAAACAAAGCACATCAACCGACAAGGATGTACACCATAGATAAGAAACCACCAACCATCAAATCATCCTCCAAACATCAATAACTCCAGTCCAGCCGAAATTTGCTAATCATTCACAATTACAAATTCAAGCAAATCATAATCTGTAGTGCTGAAAAAAAAATTCAATTTAACGGTATAAACGATTGGATATCTCACCTCCGGTCACCAGGAGGACCATATCCTCCCCTAGGACTCCCTCGCCTACCGTCAAACCCATCATCCCGTCTCCGCTTATATGGCGGTGGTGATCTTCTCCCCGGAGGCGATCTCGCACCTCCTCTTCGGTCGCGGAACGGCGGAGGCGGCGGAGGGCTGAGGCTGGGCCGCCCGCGTTTGTGGTATCCTCTTGGCGGAGGCGGAGATCTGTTGCGGTCGTAGTAATCTCCGCCACCGCGACGAGGCGGGCGCTGGTAGTCTCTGTCTCGGTCGCTTCCTCTTTCACGCCCGCGGCGCGGCGGCGGTGGAGGAGAGGGAGGTGGCGATGCAGATGACTTTTCCGCTTCCTGATTGCTGGCTGGAGGTTCCGCGGCGACAGTTTCTTCTTCTTCTTCTGCCATCGAATGCGACTGAGAGTAACAAGTCGAAAACCTAATTTGGGTGCCCTTGAAATTGGGATTTAGGATAGCAGCAAAGTCTCGATTTTGACGATGACGAGCCGTTGCATGGCAACTGTGATTAAGAATGGAGATTTTGGGCTTTATATCCAACAGAGTTTAGCTTCGGTCCATTATAAAAGCCCAAATGTATCCTCAAATGGATCGAAAACAAAAGCCCAATACGTAAATTTTCTTTTTTCTTTTTCTTTTTGTTTTCGATTTTGACTAGTAATACTTTGACACTCATAAGCACCGCACGTTAATGATCGGTGCATTGTATAGGGAATCGTTTTAGCCTTTCAAAGATATTGTCTACTCTATACACAACAGTTCTTTCACTACAAAGCAAGCAAAATCAGCTTCATCGTCGCTATAATATGATCATCAAATATACTAAGACTATATATTATTACTCCAAACAATTTTGATTAATATCGTACTTTTAGAAATCGAATATTAATCGTCTAGATGCATGAATCTATTCTATAGTTGCCCAAGAAGCACTAGCACGCCCCAAATGCTTCAAACTATTAAGCACCAACAAAAGAATGTATAAATTGCACATGGGGGGTGGCTCCACCTTTCGTTAAGATCAATTATTGGTGTTTTAAATATTCGAGTTAGATTTCTGTGCATTCTTGCTCGGCCCCTCTTTTTATCATTTTCTTGCAATGGATTGTAATATTTTTCCTTCATCTCTTTCTTTTACAAATGGATTGCAACACTAACAATAGAGGATCTCGTTTGTTTGATCTTTTATGATTGGACCATTTTCGGATTGAAATTTCAGAAAGAAAAGAAAGCCATAAAACACGACAAAATTGTGTCGAACGGTAAAGACGAGACAAGTCACATGCGGCGATTAAGAACCATACAACTCAAGAAGCACGAAGAAACTGTGCAATAAAGATGGAGATATTCAGACAAGACATGAAAGTGGTCTTCTCTTTGGTCAACAAAATACAGCCCAGATTTGGACAGTAACCAAACTCTTAGCCTTATCCATGGAAGCACAGATCTCATCCTTGTGCTTCAATGATTGATAAAGAAAAAAGACGAGACAAATGATATGATATGGTTTCAGCAAGCTTATAAGAGATAATCTACAAACACTGTTCAGACCAAACACAGAAATGGAAAAAAAAAAAAAACATGTCCATGGATGCATTTATTCATTACAAACCACAGATTTGACTATTGCAGAACAACTACTAACAACTTATATGGTAAAGAGATAAACCACGAGTAAGTTAAACCAAACCCGGGCGCTAAAAATCCCAACTTGCGGCGCTATTTTTTCACCGATCTCAGTACCAGACGTTGGCGTCTTGCTTATCCCTAGCAATACCAGAAAACCCTTCGTTGCTGTAATCCATCGAGGACGATAAATTGAAGGGAGTATTTAAAAACATCGCCTGGTAATTCTCGGATGGGTTGGAATTAAAAGGCGCATGGAAAACAGACGAGTGATTTCCGTGAGGGACGTGGTGACGATTACCATTTTCGAACATGTTATCTTCGAACATCATCCCTTGGTTGCCCTGAATGTATCCATTCTGCTGAAGGGTTGTTGACGGCTCAGTAGGGTTGTTCCCATGATTTAAGCCTTTATTAGAATTCCCTTGAACGTTGTTGTCGTAATAAGACATAAGCTCGTTGATCATTCTTTCGCCATCTTCGGGAACTCCAATACCTGAGAGATCGAACGTTTGAGTTGGCAAAGACGGCGGCTGCTTCGCCTGAAAAAAAGATTGACCAAACATGGCAGGCTTGACTTCGTTATTTGCGCTAAAGCTCGACACCCCATACTCAGAATTAGGCCTAAAAGGGCAAGAAAGTTGATGATTGTCCCTCAAACTTCGATCTTTGAAGCAACTGCGAGGCTCGCTGTGAGGGCAACGTAGAAACTCACAAGTGTAAATCTTGTTCTCAGCGATCGGGCCCACTTCGTTGACCGATTTCCTCTTCCTCGAAAAGTCGAAATTGCCCACAACCTCATCCTTGATCCCAAGGCTCAGCAGATTCATGGGTTAGGCTTCTGCTCGTGGACATCAAAGTTGGGCTCCTCGTCGATCCCCTCAACGTCGTATTCGCTAGCATCGTTGACCACGAAAGAACCACCGCCAACAGACGAGTTGAAAGGCAGGCACTTTTCGGGGTAAAGCTCCCTAGCAATAGCCTCCTCTTGGTTGATAATCGCCAGCCAAGTAGCGCTCTCCTTAGCAGTCATCTTATCCTGCAAACACTTCGACTGCCTCACGAGCTTACGAATCTTGGCAATATCGGGCGACATGTGCTTAATCACAGCAGTCAAAACGCCAACTTTCCACGCCTTTTTGAGATCGTGGGGCTTCTTATAAGGAGGCGGGCCTTGATCTTTCTGCAAGCCCAACTGAGGCCACCACTCTTCTTCCCCGCTGGGCCACCAAGGCGGTGCCACGCCCTTCTCTAATGGAAAACGCCTCTGAGGAGGATCACAGTGCTGCATAAGAGCTGATAACAAAGAGCCGAGGGTGGTGTCTTGAAGCTCTTGGAGGGTATGTGGGGTCGGGCCAATTGGGGCGTTCCCCTCGTTCTTCCCAGGGATTCCATTGTCGACCTGGTATTTGGCAATCGCAGCGGGCCCATTTCTGTCGAACCTCACCTTATCCTTCCACCATTCTCTGAGGTTGTCCGAAGCACCGCTGACTGGCTTGCCCTTCTCGGGGATGATACCGTAGACAAATCCCTGAGCTTTGCAGACTTCCATCATCTTCAGCATGTATTTGAGTATCCCATCTTGGGCACGAGACATCTTCTTCCTCCTAGCTTGCTCCTGGGAATGGCGCTGCTTTGCTGCGTCCATGGGTTCTTTTCCCTTGTTCATCTCTTTGAGCCTCTTGAGGCGCATTTTGTCCCTCCACATTCTTCGCTCGAGCTCGTCGACGTCGATCTCATCGTCTGTGTAGTCGTCGTCTACCATTGGCTCAGACGCTGGCTCGGTTTCGGTGGGCTGTGGTGGGCATATGTCGACTCCCTTCGCGGGAAGGGAGGAGAAGAAGTCGAGGTCGCCCGTGAATCCTATGTCGTCGAACATCATCATGTTTTTTTTTCTTTCTTTTTTACGGCGATGGAAAGGTCGAAATTAGGATCTTGCGCTAAAGTTGTTCGTCTGATCCAAAGCGAGAGATTTTAGCAGAAGAAAATGGATCTGAAATCAGTCAAACTCCATATGTATGCACTGAAACCTGCAAGAGGAAAAAAAAAAAAAGAAATGAGGTTTCATTATTTAAAACTGTTGAAAGGCAAACTTTATGTATCAGAAAACAAAAAGTCAACCCAAAGAACGAAGCAAGTTTTATCAGGTGATCTTTGTACAACAGATTAGAGATGAAAAGATTAAAGCCAACTGAAAAAAGGGTATCAAGCCATAGAAAGCCCGTGAAACGAAAAGTTTAGGCTGAAAAAGAACCATTTTTCTTACCACCTGTGACAGATGAAGCTGTAATGAAAAGACACGCCAGATCTGAAAAATTTTACACAGTGACCAAAGATGCTATAAAAACAAAGCAGAACAACACCTTCATAAGATGGATCAAAAAGCTGTTATTGAAAACAGAGTGAAGCCCAAAGCTTTGAAAGGGAAAGAAAAACAAAAGGGTGAAAAAGATTAAAAAAATTTTAGAACCAAATACCACATAATCAACGAGAAAGGGATTCAAGAACCCCTTCTGAAAACCCTTTATGTTCCCACCACCTCAGAGAAACCTTGAATACCAAACTAAAAGAATCTATAAATCTACGGAAAAGTCACAAGCCCAGCTCGAAAATGAGAAAACATAAAGAAAAATACTTACAAAGAAACAATTTTAAGTCTTCAGGTCACACAAATCTCCAAACAAATTTATTTTCCACAATACTTTTGTAACTTTTCCACCTTTAGTTCCTGATATCTTGTTTCCAGCCCCTTTCCTCCTGAGACTCTTGAGAGAGAGAGAGAGAGAAGGCAGCCGACTTATTTATGATTGAATATTATATATAAATGAAGAAAGAGATATGTCATCACTCACTTCGCAAAAAAGCAAAGCCATACGATTTACCGTATGATATGCTGCATATATGTAACAAATACGTGTACGTATAACATTACAATATACGGTGTGAATGTAATTAAGGGAAGTAGAAGAGTATTTCGGCAGCGTATAATTAAAATGGTTAGATTCAGAGCACAAATGTATTTGCGGCTTCTGTGAGTTAAAAAAAAATTGTATTTACGTATTTATTACATTGGTAATTACTTTGTAAGTTTAAGGTAGTTTTATTAATTACCGTGTGTACGCAATAAAGCCATAAGCAACCGCGTATTTGTTGCGTATGTTGTGCGTATATATTTTAATATTTCACATCCGACGAAATCTCGATTTGTAATATTTCAACGGTGATACGAAATTATATATCTCTATTTGTCTACAGTTATGTGATACTTGATATTTCTGAATGCTTATCTACAACATATGATGATATAACATACGTTATAAAGAATCATTTTGATTTCACTATTTTAGTCAAAAGTTGGGAGGTCAACGAGTCGATAAACATGGATATTTGGTGATAAAATATCCAAATGATGGCCATATATAGATTAAGAATTAAAAAGGAATACCTTTAATTTTATACTATAAATAGAAAATTTTAGTAAATATCTTTTGAATTCAGAATATTTTATTTGACCATATTTTGATCCACTCATGGAAATATGTAAGAAATATCTTATATCATGCGAAGAGTTGCTAATATGTGATAAATTACATGTTCATATTAACTTATTGTTAACGCAGTCGGCTGCCATTATTAGAGTCATAATTCCTTCAAATTTTGACATTTTTTATTTTTTTTGTACTTATGTATTCTGGTTATTGACATGACACTACTGGCCTTTAATGCACGTGGTTGATGTAATTAAAAAAAAGGTTTAATCACACGTTAGACTTTTCATTATCAACAAGTAGCATACTTTAATGATAATTTAATAAAAAGATTGCCACTTGCTTTTTATGCTAATCAGGTCATTAGTGATGGCCAATAAACGTTGCGGAAAAGACATAGCTACCCTTCACATGTTTTATTTGTAGGCCCAATAAGCTTGTCTAGGCCCATATTCCAACCTCGTTGCTTTCTCCTAACAAAAGCCCAATTACGGCCCATGCATAACAACCCAGTGTAATAATCACCTCTCTCCAAATGTGACCAATATCAAAGGAAATTAGTGCCTCATCATTTTATTTCATGTGGTGGTTAGCAATAATTGTTGTTTGGTTACTTTTTTTCTAACTTTCCGTGGCTTATTCTATTTGTCTCATTTTATGGCAATTTTTGTGAAGGAATTATGCTTCAAAGCCGCTGATAATTCAAAAAGAATCAAGAAGCACATGAAATGATGCAAATTAAAAATGGTCTTAGGAATAGGAAAATATTGAAAAAAACATTCGTTCAACAACACGAGTCAGAAAGCCATGAGCCATGATGTAAGAAACTTAAAATTTCCTTTTTTTTTATGTTTTGCAATTAATAGATGCAGTGACAATTGACCATTAATGTTCGGTCCTACGCATGCCAAATTTTACCAAAACCATAAAAAACATCAAGTAATAATGTGACTAATTAATTATCAACGATTTTGTCAATGTGTCAATACTATATTTTGATTTTTGCGTGGTGTTTGTTCTTGTGTGGACTCAAGACTTGGTCAAAGCATAACTCAGAAGTCCATCCTATCAATCACCTCCTTAAAAAAGTGAAAGAAAATAAGAAAAGCAGAAAAAAGAAATAAAGTGATAGGTATCAAAAAGAAAGGGATGAAATAATTCTCCCATTAACCACCAGAAGAACAGTCTACACCGATTGTTCATCAGCTCTCTCTCTCTCTCTCTCTCTCTCTCTCTCTCTCTCTCTCTCTCTCTCTCTCTCACTTGTTTATTTTGTGATTATGTTCTCGAATCACTGTGGGCTCTGATCTGCTGTTTGATTAAGTAGCTTTTCTTGTTCTCATACGGACCCTAGAAATAATCTTTTCCAAGGTAAGTACTTTATTTATTTTTAAATCAAAATATTCAATCTTGACCCGTAATTTTGGGTTATCTGTTGGGAATTATCGTTCGCCTGACTGTTCTTGTAGATTTTCAGTTTTTTTTTATTGTTATCGTGCAGCTCAGGATTGGGAAAAGTGAAGTCTTTGAAGGGTTTATCGTTTATTTATGTTTTAGATTAAAGATTTGAAATCATCTCAGCTTTGGTTGATTGATCAGTCCCTTTTCTTTTATCCTTTCTAAAGAATAATATTTTCTGTTTTACGCTGTAGTTGATGTGCAAAAATGTCGTCGAATTTGGTATGAGTTCTTTAGTGTTACGTTGTTGTCTTTTCCAGACACTCAAGTGATTCTCTTTCTTGATACGTTGCCGTAGAATTGACGATTATATGTTCTTACATCATTCAATTCCTTTCTTGTGCACTGTTCAACTCTTTATGCAGGAGTTTTCTGAGACTATTTCATTCTTTTTTCCATAGGGTTTTTCCTTTTCGATTGCTGAGTAAGATCATGGAAGAAGAAAAAGTGGCTGCTGAGAACCATTTGACATCTGCTGCTGCGTTTGTTGAAGGAGGAATCCAAGACGCTTGTGATGATGCTTGCAGCATATGCCTTGAAGCCTTTTGCGACAGCGATCCATCGACAGTATGCACAACAGTTCATTACAATCCATTAGTTATTTATTGAGATCGACCTATGGTTACTGATTTAAAGCCTGTTCTTTTATTGCAGGTGACCAATTGTAAGCATGAGTTTCATCTTCAGTGCATTCTCGAGTGGTATGTAACTCTTACCTAGTCCCTTCTCGCCTTAAAGAATAAGAGTTCCTTTACAAAACACTAAACTTACAATGTTCGGAACGAATCCATAGGTGCCAGAGAAGTTCACAGTGCCCCATGTGTTGGCAACCCATAAGTTTGAAAGATCCGAATAGGTAAATTTTTGTATAATTCGTTCTTGCAAGAATCATTCTTGATCGCTCATTGATGCGGCTTTTCAAAATCTCATCTTATCACAGCCAAGAATTGCTCGAAGCTGTGGAGCACGAGAGGAACGTGCGTATGAACCCTCCAAGAAACCGAACTATATTCCACCACCCAACTCTTGGGGATTTCGAGCTGCAGCACGTTAGTTTTACTGCTCACAACGCTCGTCAAATATCTTGCATTTTGAGTTTCATATACATACATATGTTTCTTTCCCTTTCCCTTTTTTCTTCGTTTCAGTTGCCAGTGAACGCTAGTGAATCCGAACTCGAGGAAAGAATCATTCAGCATTTAGCTGCAGCAGCCGCCATGGGAAGGGCCCGCCAGTTTTCTAGAAGAGAAGGCGGCCATAATCATCATCGTAGGTCTTCAGCTCAGGGCCGACCTCAGTTTTTGGTGTTCTCAACAAACCCTAGCGAGTCCTTTGGGGATTCTTCCAATGCTGTTGGCGATGCCCACTCATCGCCTACTCAAGTTGTGACAGAAAATTATCCGTCGATTCAAGTTGGAGAAGATCCGTCTGAGCTTATTACACAACCACCTACTCTACAAGCTCGTCAGATTACAACTAGCATGTCTGGTTCAAGTGCTGCGGCCTCGAACAATAGGTAATTCAATTTATTTTGTTGGGATGTAAGCGTATCAATTTAACATACACACTGCGCAAAGTCAAAACCTTATTGTTTTCTTGCTCTTTAAGGAGGGCTTCTTCTTCTTCTCAAACTTCACCTAACAATCAAGATGGAGCTGGGCCGTCAGATTTTCATTCGTTTTCCGAGAATCTAAAATCTCGCCTCACCACATTATCAACTAGGTAAATGGAAATGCTCTGTTCTTTATGGCTCTACTTACTAAAGTGTGTTGCATACCATTATCACACACATCCTTGTTCGTCCCTTTGTCGTAAAGAACGTATCTTTACTCCATTTATTGTCTAATCCATTTCTAGATATAAAGAATCAATTACGAAGAGCACCAAAAGTTGGAAGGACAGACTATTTAATCGCAGCAACAGCTCATCGCCTGAGCCAAGCAATGAGGGAACCAACCAAAGTGCTCATACAGTTCAAAGCATTCCTAGTGTATCAAGAATGATGGATCATCTCAACATAGCAGAAGATGATAGAATTAGTCCCGTCAATCCATCGATTGGCCCTGACAACAGCGAAGTTCCAAATCCTGGCGAAAGGCGAGCCACCGAGGAGGAAGATGCACGAGTTCCCTGCCCTGCTGTGGGTTCCACCTCGTCAAGCTAAAGTATTTGTTCACGGTAAGTATATTGATAATGTCATACTATCTTTAGCTTGCTCTTGTCAACGACTATTATCATCTTTTATGTGATGTACGAACTTGTTAAACATGGGAAACTGAGGTTGTCTTGGAATTTTACATCGTATACTTCAAATTCTGTGCCATATGTATGTGTTGATTGTACTACTCGGTTTGATGTATGTTCTTGCATGAAATCTATCCCCTCCCATATACAGATGCACGAAAACCACCAAGATTAATTTCTTCCTCTTCAAATATTGCCCAATCAACCTACTGAGGACCTACCAAGGCATCTGGGCTTGTCTAGTGAAAGTAGCTGTCAACTTATATAATAAAAATACAGCAGAATAATAAAAGTCGAAACCGTAGGACAGCTGCGAGTGAAAGGGAAGGGACCAACTGTTCTTCAAGTCAACTAAGATATTCTGCTAGAAATGCTACACAATAAATAAGAATCACAACTTGCAATCGCAGAAGAAACAAAAAGAGGGGACCATATCACAAATATGTCGTAGCATAGCATGGACCAAGCCAAAGCACAAGAGAATGGGCAAACAGCCCATGGCAATCAAACATTCGAAGGCCCCAAATTCACCTGCTTCTGAAATACCCTAACGACGGGCATACCATCGCCTTCGGTATCTCTCACCCTCCACAGTCTATCTTTTTTCCTCTGAGGTTTCTTATGCTGCTTGTGAGGTGCCTTTGATGACTTCTTTCTCTCCACAGATTTACCGGAAGCTAACCCGTTGTCTCGATCGAAAGAATTCAGATCGCTCAATATGTTTTCAAGGTTCGAGTAGTGCTCATTCCCACGATTCTCCGAGGCTTCATCGTTCGACGAATAGTACTCGTCGATCTCTGCTAAGGCAGTTTGAGAATCATCGCTGTCCTGCTCTTCACTGTCTGAAAATGCAGGAGGTAATGCAAAATGAGACAATTTCCCGTCGATATAATCTTTCAATATGATACGGGCAGCTTTAGTTTCGTCGGGCAATCCACTCGAAGCAACATATCCTCGGGAAGCACAGTATGCTCTCAAGAGCTCCACTGATGTAGGTGGGCGATTTTGTGCTTCGTAGGGCTTCGGTTTAGGCAAGGAAATATTGTACACCTCTTCTATTACAGATCTAGGGACTTTATCAGCAACCACTTGTACTGCTTGACGGTGCTCGGTCATTCGATCTATAGGCAAAACCCCAGAAGCAATCATGTCATATCTCGAACTTGTGAACGATGGGAATACCAAACCAGGACAATCACAAAGAGTGAGTTTCTCCGATATTATCAGTGTCTGGAAATGTTTTGTTTTTCCAGGAGTTGAAGTTACGCCGGTCCTTTTTTCACCTACCAAGGCATTGATAGTGGAACTCTTTCCTACATTGGGATACCCGACGAAGCCAACCATTACGCCATGAGGTTGTTGCGATTGTTTACCTCCATCATTGGTGTTAATGGGTTTGGATTTGTTTCTTTCAGAAACTATCTCTTCTGCTTCAAACTGCAGACGTTCAAGCAACTCCTCTCGTTGGTATATTTTAACATTGGGATTCTGCTGATTACTTTGTGCGCTCGTGGAAACGTCGAGTTTTTTCCCATCTAAAGCAGCAGAAGCAGCCTTAGCTGACCAGAAAAGATGAAGTATTCCTTGTTCATGGAAGTAGTTAGCCCATTTTTCTCTGCCAAGATAATTTCATGTTTGGGATTGTGATTTTGAGAAGAAATATGAAAGTGTAAGAGGCAAAGTTGATTTTACTGACCTAACCGGAAGTGGTAGGAGATCTGCCTTGTTTACGAGAAGCAATGTTCTCTTGTGTTTGTCAATTTCTCGTGCATAAACCTGCAATTTTGTGAAACAGTTGTGATGTTCTCATACTTTGATTTGATCAGAATAATTTCTTAAAAATCACATGAACAGCTCCAAAAAACCAGCAATTAAGAATGACATGTACTGGTCGTCATACCTCAAGATCAGGGCAGCGATAAAAAAGTGGATCTCTGGAATCAACGACCATCACAAGCTTCAAAATAATTAGAACAAAGAAGTTAACAAAACAATCCAGCAAATAGTCAGGACAAAAACATTCTTTCATAAGATAAACGGAAAAACACAATCTTAAAATGACGGTCATAGCAAGTGCCCTTCTGCCATGCATGCAAGGAGTTAGGTATGCTCTCTCACTCAGAAGAAAATGACATAAAATTTTAGATATATATTATTTTCTATGGAACTCATTAAAGTTAAGGTAATGCCTTAGTAATCTGATAATCTGAACAGGCGTTTTGTGGGAAGCATCTCACCAGATCACTGCGTTCAAGCACCCTCCAAAGCTGCCTCCAGATATCAAGGTTCTTTTCAAATGGAGTCAGTACCAAATTATCATTCTCTTCAAGCCTGCAGATAAACATAATTGACATCATTTCTTCTTCTGTTTTCGAAGCGAATAGTCAAATTAAAAAGTCCTCATAATTAAATAAATGATCATAAATCATTTGCAGCAATTAGTGATCCTATATGGTGGTGTCTTATCTAGCAACGGCCTGATCCTGACCTTGCGAGGCTGCGACGCCACTCAAGAAAGGCTCTTCGTTCGTTATCGTCGAGCTCGTCCGTGGACATTTTAGAATTCCACGGTGGCCTATTGAAAGGGATAGTGTTAGTGTTGCCCCCCAAAAAATTAATTACTTGTGTAGTATCACCAATATGAGTAATCTAAACCTTCGAGGAATCCTGAGGCTGCTGGCATGCAAAGTCTCCTCTTCTTCTGCTGCTGTCTTCTTTCCTCTACAGTCATCCCACTGGCACGTGAAGCTGCGTCCCTGATGAACAACAAAATAATCAGATTCACACACATGAATGCATTAAAGCGACGAGTCCTAGAAGGAAGCACATCGAAAAACAAACGACAGCTGAATTCTTCACTTATCATACAATGATTAGCA
This sequence comes from Craterostigma plantagineum, assembly GCA_027422505.1. Lineage (NCBI taxonomy): Eukaryota > Viridiplantae > Streptophyta > Magnoliopsida > Lamiales > Linderniaceae > Craterostigma > Craterostigma plantagineum. The sequence goes on along the minus strand of JAPQWV010000054.1, from coordinate 5,140,932 downwards.
AAAAGAAACTCATACGCAAATATCCCATCGATTGCCCAAACAAAAGAGGAGAATAAGCTTTACAAGTCGATTTTGAGGTGGACAGGCGAATCAACGGCGGCATATAGACGGTGAGCCTCATCGGCTCGCTCGATGACGGCTTCTATGTCGCTGACCTCGGTGACAGATTCCAGCACCTTCTTCTGCTGAGCTCGATAGAACTTCCCCTTCTCTTTGGACTCCTTTATCATGTGATTGTGGTGCTTCACCAGCGCACGGCCCAACGCCATCTTCTCCGATTTGGGCATCCTCGCTTGCTTGATCTCAGAAATCTAAGCACAGGTCGTTCTTAATTTCAGCTTCTCTTCCAATTCTCAAGACGGTGTTGATAAATTGAAAAGGGAGGGTTTTGGTGTGCGCCGACTGTAAAACGCGTTCCGTCTTGACGACTTTAGCTTAGCAGAAGTCGCTGAAGAAAAATAAAAATAAAAATAAAAATAAAATAGATGTCGGATTTGTCGCAACTAATTGAGCCCGTTAGGATTATATGGGCTAGTGATCTTATTTTATCTCATTTACGATCAACAAACTATTTACAAACTGTAAAACTGTAAAGTACAATAAATATCTTTAAAAACAGTTCAGACTGTTAGTTCTGACGGATCTCGGTTACGATAGTCGTTACGTAATCTCGATCCCATACTCGAGTTACTAACGTAACCGTTAGATCCTTAAGCATGGCGCCGTAAGGTAATCTCGTTTTCGTAAGCGAGATTACGGCCATCTGTGCGGAAGCGCACGGTGATCATAACGTGATCTCGTTAATCGTAAGCGAGATCACCACCGTGAAGCGGATCTTCTCTAACACATGATCGAAATGAGTCTATATTAACGAATTACCTGTGTTGATCGCAGACATTGTTGATGGCCGTCAGGACGCGATCTTCGCCTCTTTCACTCTACAGAGGTTGATGGAGACCCGTGTACTTCTGTTAGAGCTCCCACGTTATAATGACAGCGTACCGTTCAATCGTTAGGAACGTTTACGCTATAGTGTGTGTGTGTGTGTGTATGTATGTGTTTTAGTGTGTGTTAATAGGCTTATATGATAGCCTATATATAAAGAGTCACTAGGGAGCCGGGCTTTAATTATGTAGAGCAAGAGACGGGACCTGCCCAATAAGTGTAAGGGTTATTAGTCTGTCCATCAAAGATTAATAACCGGGCAATAAATAATAAATTATTAAGGATCAAAATATCCCAACTAATTATTTCTGTAGGCCAACAATAACGGGAATGGATCAAAATCATTCCAACATTCTCCCACTTGGCCAAAGAACATAATTAAGTAGTTTTTCACGATGGGATTATGTCGACAAAATTACATCCTTAATAATAACCATATATCTAAATATCGAATCGGATATAGGTCGAATCTAAAACAATCACGAAATAGATACGTCCCTAGGTCACAACCTCGACATCTTCGACATTAGGCCCATAACATAAGTGGTCCTCGACGTGATTTTATATAATAATGCTTAACATTAGTGTACAGGTTATAAGCTATAAGTCACATCGTCATACATAAGTAGGATCCATTATATTACAGAATGTGATCACAAAATTAATATCCATTCAAACTAATGACCTCTCCAAATCAAAGTTCGCATAAAGTCCCAAGTTACATACGTGCTCGCGAAACACCTTGGGAGGTAAAGCTTTCGTCAACGGGTCAGCTACCATAGCACTAGTGCTGATGTGCTCAATGGATATTAACTCATTTTGGATCCTTTCTTTCACAACAAGATACTTAATATCAATGTGCTTTGAAGCACTACTTGACTTGTTGTTCTTAGAAAAGAATACTGCAGCCTGATTATCGCAGTAAATTTTGAGTGGTTTTGGTATCGAGTTCACGACTTGAAGCCCAGCGATGAAGTTTCTAATCCAGATCGCGTGACATGATGCTTCATAACATGCAACGAACTCTGCTTCCATGGTAGAAGAAGCTGTAATCGTTTGCTTTGTGCTTTTCCATGAAACAGGTGCACCAGATAACATAAATACGTATCCAGACGTTGATTTTCTAGTGTCAACGCACCCCGCATAATCGGAATCAGAGTACCCAATAGCCTCAAGAGTATCCGATTTTCTATAAACGAGCATATAATCTTTGGTACCCTGTAAGTATCGCATAACCTTTTTGGCATTCTTCCAGTGATTCATTCCCGGGTTAATCTGGTAACGTCCAAGCATGCCAACAATATAGGCGATATCTGGGCGCGTACAAACTGGAGCATACATAAGGCTCCCTACAGCAGAGGCATAAGGGATTTTATCCATTTCTGCTAGCGCCGATTGGGTCCTGGGACACTGTGATAAACTGAATTTTTCGCCTTTAGAGACCGGTGCAACTGTGGAAGAGCAATTATGCATGTTGTATCTTTTAAGAACCTTTTCAATATAAGCTTTCTGAGAAAGGCCTAACATGCCACGAGCTCGATCACGGTGAATTTCTATGCCAATAACATAAGAGGCTTCACCAAGATCTTTCATATCGAAATTACTCGATAAAAATTCTTTAGTCTCGTGTAACATGCCTAAATCATTACAGGCAAGTAATATGTCATCCACATAAAGTACAAGGATGATAAATTTGCTCCCACAAATTTTCATAAATATGCACTGGTCGACCAAATTTTCTTTGAAACCGAATTCACTGATCACCTTTAAAATTTTAAGTACCACTGTCGAGATGACTGTTTAAGGCCGTAAATGGACTTCTTAAGCTTGCATACCATGTGTTCCTTGCCCTCAACCAGAAAACCTTCTGGTTGCATCATATAAACATTCTCATGCAAGTCACCGTTCAGGAATGCTGTTTTAACGTCCATTTGATGTAGCTCTAAATCATAATGAGCTACAAGGGCCATAACAATGCGGAATGAATCCTTTTTAGAAACGGGAGAGAAGGTTTCATTATAATCAATACCTTCTCTTTGCGTAAACCCTTTAGCGACCAACCGGGCCTTGTATCGTTCGACATCACCTTGAGGATTCATTTTGGTTTTGAATATCCATTTACAACCTATCCGTTTGAATCCTTTAGGCAAGTCTACAAGGTCCCAAACCTTATTCAACTTCATTGAGTTTAACTCTTCGTTCATGGCTTCAAGCCATTGAGTTCTTTGGTCGCGCGTCATAGCATCATCAAATGACGCAGGATCATTCCCAATAGAATTATCACAGTCATCTAAATAGACATAATCATCATGAAATGTCGGCCTTCTCACTCGTTCAGACCTCCGTGAAGATGGTTCAGGAACAACTAATGTAGAAGTTTCATTATCATGATCTGATATATTAGGCATATTCTCATTATTTAGCGATCCTCCCACAGATTCAGGGATTGCTAAATCTCTTGACATAATGGGAACACTTAATGATTTAGGTTCCTCTTCAAGAGTTATTTTACGAGATATGCTATGATCACAAGTACCGACATTTTCTAAAAATATGGCATGTCGAGTTTCGACAATTCTTGTGGTATGAGATGGGCAATAAAATCGAAAACCCTTAGATCGTTCAGGGTAACCGATAAAATAGCAACTTACGGTTTTTGAATCAAGCTTTCGTAAGTTTGGGTTGAAAATTTTAGCTTCAGCGGGACAGCCCCATACACGTAAATAATGAATACTCGGTTTCCTATTCGCCCATAATTCATAAGGGGTTTTAGGCGTCGCTTTAGTAGGAACCCGATTAAGTATATGCATGGCTGTTTTAAGTGCCTCAACCCAAAGATATTCAGGTAAAGATGTTTGGCATATCATACTCCGTACCATATCCATAAGGGTACGGTTTCGCCTTTCAGCAACACCGTTCTGCTGAGGCGTCCCAGGCATGGAAACCTGATGGACTATGCCACACTCTTGTAAGAACAAGGCAAAAGCTCCAGGATTATGACCCGAGTCGGAGAATTTTCCGTAATATTCTCCTCCTCTATCAGATCTCACAACTTTGATTTTGCAATCGAGTTGGTTTTCGACTTCAGCTTTATAAGTCTTGAAAACCTGGAGCGCTTCGGATTTTTCATGAAGGAGATAAATATATCCATAACGAGAGTGGTCATCAATAAACGTAATGAAGTATCGGTGGCCATTAATTCCAGCAGTGTATGGACCACTGATATCTGTGTGAATCAGTTCTAATAGTCCATTACTTCTGGTGGCGCTACGTTTATTTCCTTGTGTAAATTTTCCTTTAATACATTTAATACAGGTGTCGAAATTGGAGAAATCTAATTGATGAAGAATTCCATCTTTAATAAGACGTTCCATTCTGTCTCGAGATATGTGGCCTAAGCGTTCGTGCCACAACATCGCAGAATTCTCATCGATTATCTTTCTTTTGCCACTGGTTTGACTTGTACTAATTTTATATGCGGATTCCGTTAAGTAAGCGGAAGAAGCATTTAAACATAATTTATAGAGGTTTCCCTCCAAATTTCCGGAGCCAACAACGTGAGAGTTTAACGAAATGGTAAAACCTTTATTCTCAAACTTAAACGAGAAGCCATAAGCGTCAAGTTGAGATACAGAAATAAGGTTTCTCGTGATACTGGGTACATAAGCAGTATTAAACAAGTCCAAAATGAAACCACTCTCCAAAATTAATCGGAGAGTTCCTACGGCTTCAATCGGAACATTATTTCCATTTCCAACCACAATGTTGCGTTCTCCTTTATTTAGCTTCCTCACGGAACGGAATCCCTGCAATGAACAAGTTATATGCATAGAAGCACCAGTGTCAATCCACCATGTATCAGTAGAAACATTAGCAAGGAAAGATTCATAACAAACGTAATTAAATATTTTACCCTTCTTAGCCAACCACTCCTTGAATTTTGGACATTCCTTCTGAAAATGATTAGTCTCGCGGCAAACTTACATTTGCGAGACTTTAAGCCCGAAGGACCAGCCTTGTTAACATCATTAATTTTCTTTACATGTTGCTTCTTTTTACCCTGCCATTTACGTTTCTTGCCCTGACCTTGAGTAGTGAAATAGGCACGTTCAGGAGCCTCCGCTTTAAGTCTTTCTTCTTCCTGATCACACATACTGATCAGTTCGCTCATTTTCCATTTCTCCTTCTGGGTATTATAATTGATCTTAAATGGACCAAACGCAGAAGGGAGAGATGTCATAATGAAATGAACGAGAAAGCCCTCAGAGATCTCCATATCCATAGCCTTAAGCTGATTGGCCATGTCATTCATTTTGAGAATGTGCCCACGAACACCACCAACGCCGTTATATTTAAGAGTAACCATTTTGGTGATCAGTGTAGTAGCAAGAGCTTTGGAAGAACTTTGAAATTGCTCCTCAATTAAGCCGAGGAAGGTTTTGGCATTATCAGAATCAGGAACGCCTCCTCGTATGTCCGAAGATATGGTACGTTTCATAGCCATTAGTGATAAGCGGTTAGACCTTTCCCACTTTTCATAAGCAGACCGCTCTTTATTAGTGCTGTCGTCTGTAAGTGGGTTAGGCATTTCAGTCCGCAAGGCATAATCGAGGTCCATAATTCCAAGGACGAGGAGAACTTGTTCTTTCCATTTTTTTGAAGTTGCTACCCGTCAGTGTTTCAATTGATGCAATTTGGCTCATAATCGTGGCTGTAAATCACAGAATCAATTAAGCTCATCAGGAAAAGCACAAATCATAATTTTTTTTAACTCAACCACTTAAGAAGTACACGTTAATTAGGAAAGTAAATATATAAGCTTTCCATTGAGAAAAGATATATAAATGTAAACTTCCGTTGGGCGGTTTACAAAAATATAAATAAGCTTTTCTCCTTTAAACATAAGTGCTAAAGTATGGAAAATAATCATAAATTTCCATTAAGAAATAGCATATTATTATAACCTTCCGTTGGGCCGATTATAATAAAAAGCACGTTCATTTCTCCGTTAACTTTAGCATTATTATAATTTAAATTCACATCACCGTTGGGCAGAACCTGAATCCAAATTATAATTAAATAAATTCATTTTTTTATGAATCGCCAAAATTGTCGTTAGATTAATATGGCTTGATTCGATGAACAAAACATAAGTGTGGTTTCATTAGTCTTATTTATTCAATTGGCAATCTTCCGTTGGGCTGATATACCATAAGAATAAATAAGAGCCACAAATTTTAATTCATGTATATACGCTTTCATTATGCGTAAAAATTATTTTATACATGAAATAAGATACTACGATGCACATCATATAATATGCCACATTACGTATCACAACTAATTAATATCATGCTAACTTATTGTTATACCATACAATGGAAACATGATAAATTATAGTTTAATTAATGACACGTAATATGCACTATAAGTAGTCATTATCATGCTAGCTATATAATAAACTAAGTGATAAGAAGTCATTATCATGCAAGTTGTCTAATACACTAAGTAGCATGAAAGATGGCCGACAACTATTCCATTATTTCATCATTGGGCCATGCTTACTCAACTTATTAATAATAACTGATATAATACATAAAGCACATCATACAACTAATGTCCCAAATAACTCAATTATTCATCACCAATCGACATCATGACATGAGCAACAACATGCACCAATCAAGAACCCATCACCATATGAAAACCTTTTAATAATGCTTAAATAATGCATCAACTTTATCCCATGACTTTGAAGTCACAAGATCACATGCAAAAGACAACCCAAAATGTTCAAGTCATCATTAAGACGTGTTTTTATTATGGCTTGATGGTATAACCGTGATTGCAAGGTAAAGAAAAATCACAATTTTGCTGATGATTTTTTTTCCTTATATCTTGCAAGAAATCCATCTCTAGCTTCATTTCTCTCTTCATCAAGCCAACTTTATGCTCGAAGTTCTTACGAGAGTTTCAGCAATAGTTAGGAGACGGAATTTCCCACACGGCTCCACATGGATCTATGGCTTTGGTTCAACCTAAAGCCAAAAGATCGATGCAATATAAACGATCTCAAAGGACCATTGCTCAACGACGAAGAACGTCGAATAATGATGCTACTTCGTCAGATTTTCTAAAGGTAATTACGAAGCTCATTCGATCCATGCATCAAATAAACATCGCTCTGATACCAAATGTTAGTTCTGACGGATCTCGGTTACGATAGTCGTTACGTAATCTCGATCCCATACTCGAGTTACTAACGTAACCGTTAGATCCTTAAGCATGGCGCCGTAAGGTAATCTCGTTTTCGTAAGCGAGATTACGGCCATCTGTGCGGAAGCGCACGGTGATCATAACGTGATCTCGTTAATCGTAAGCGAGATCACCACCGTGAAGCGGATCTTCTCTAACACATGATCGAAATGAGTCTATATTAACGAATTACCTGTGTTGATCGCAGACATTGTTGATGGCCGTCAGGACGCGATCTTCGCCTCTTTCACTCTACAGAGGTTGATGGAGACCCGTGTACTTCTGTTAGAGCTCCCACGTTATAATGACAGCGTACCGTTCAATCGTTAGGAACGTTTACGCTATAGTGTGTGTGTGTGTGTGTATGTATGTGTTTTAGTGTGTGTTAATAGGCTTATATGATAGCCTATATATAAAGAGTCACTAGGGAGCCGGGCTTTAATTATGTAGAGCAAGAGACGGGACCTGCCCAATAAGTGTAAGGGTTATTAGTCTGTCCATCAAAGATTAATAACCGGGCAATAAATAATAAATTATTAAGGATCAAAATATCCCAACTAATTATTTCTGTAGGCCAACAATAACGGGAATGGATCAAAATCATTCCAACACAGACAACAACGAATATGTAAATATGTAGTACAATATATAGTTTCAGACCGCAAAGAAAATAATGAATACGTCTCTTACAGTTCAAGCTGTGCACGCCATGTGCTGGAAGATGCGTACATTCAATCAATATTTGTAATAAATCTTCAAAAAGTTGGATACCTACTCAATTATTCTTTTTGTAGATGACATCAATTAACAGAGCACAGTGTGTATTTTAATAGTACTCATATAATGCCTTCCATTTGTTTGTATTCACCGGTACCCCCCTTACTTAGCAAGGCCTACCTATCCAATGGTTCGTTTAGACCTACACGTTTCAATCGCAAAATAGAATAACTAATAGTTACGAGGCGTAATGTTCGTAGACCATTAATTATTGTCGCTCCCTATTAATGCCTTTTTAATGATATTTCTTGCTATTATATAGTGGAAGCTTACGTTACGAACAAATAATAACAATTGTACTATAGAGTCAACTTTCTCCTACACCAAATGCAGTCAACGAGTTGTGTGTCACCGCCATAGTTATGTGCTGTCCAGATAATTCGAATAACTTGGAATGAGAACGGTGTGTCGGGAATATATATCTATATATAATGTAATAATATAAGTAATTCCTCCACAATATTGCTTCTTTATAAACCGAAGAAAAAATTGACTTTAGAAGATATAATTAGAATATATTTAGAATTACGAGTAAAGTAATAATTATAATTATTGACATACCAATTAATTTGAGAGTAATTACTCTTATTGCTTGTTTGGTTCATATGTTTACTTTTTTATGTGGGTTTCACACATGTTCAACTGGTTTATAGGTATAAATAGACCACGGATTTATATAATCATAGTTTAAACCCGTACCGACGGGTTTAAATAAAAACAACTCCTCATATGTGTTTATTTAAACCCACTAATCAAACATATACTCATTAATTTGTTTTATACAAACCTTACTAATTTAAACATTCATAAATATAAACCTAACCAAAGAGGAATGATATGGTGCTCACGTGCTCACCTTATGCGAGCACCTTATATGGACACCTGCTGATTTGGCACCGATTCGTGCCAAATCAGCGTGCCACTTCAACATCAAATGAAACGTGACATTAGTCAACACATATTAGACGTCATAGATCGACACATATGATGCTTATGTAGCATGTTCACGTGGAGTATATCAAGATCACACAATAAATGCCACGTAAGATATGAACATGTCACGTCAGCATCATATGTATCGATCTATAACGCCTAAGATGTGTTGATTAATATCACGTTTCATTTGATGTTGAAGTAGCACGCTGATTTGGCACGAATCGATACCAAATCAGCAGGTGCCCATATAAGGTTTCACCTCCTCATTAACCAAACAAACACTTTGATGATTTCCAATAATAGATAGATAAATATGCAAAATTCAATTACAAAAACATTAAACTCCCCCCCCCCCCCCCCCCAATTTTAGTTGCTAAATGTCATTTGAGAAAAATAAAATAAAATAAAATCATCGTCACTTCATCTGCTGCTGCTTTTGCATCTTAAACCTCGACACAGGCCTCGGCCCGCGGGCCCCGCCGCCTTCGCCACGCTCATCTGAGTTCCTCTCTATGCTCTGAGTACGACGCTCTACGATCGAGCCCGTGAACGCCTGCCACACAACACACATAAAACATCGGTCTACGAATACATCGACTGGCTTCGCCGTTACATTCACAATCTATCATGAAACGAGGAAAACGAAGAAAAAGAAGAAAATAAAATACCGTGCCGCTGCTAATGGGCGGAGGTCGAACTTTCTCCTCTTCGAGTTTCTCTAAAGCCTTACCCATCGTCTCACGAGTCCTACAATCGACCAGACTTTTTGGTTAATTACTTTAAGTCTAAGGGTATTTTTGTCATTTCAAAGAGACCTAAGGGTTCTCTGCTTATGCTATGTTGTATAAGCTGACAAGGAAATATTGTGTAGTAAGGAATTAATCTTACCCATCGTCTCACCGAGTCCTGCAATCGACCAGACTTTCTGGTCATTTACTTTAATTTTAGGGTATTTTTGTCATTTTAAAGAGACCTAAGGGTTCTCTGCTCATGCTATGTTGTATAAGCAGACAAGGAAATATTGTGTAGTAAGGAATTTAACCTATGACCATATATCTTCGATGACTAACTACACAACCACTGTTCTACGCCTGACCCACCTTTAAACGCTTTGCGTTTTCGAAAGTCGGTTACTATGGGTCCCAATCACTAAGGGTAGAATCGTCTTTACGAATGACAGCTATTTTTTCGAAAACCATTTTGGTCAACGGCTATATATTCCTCCCTTCGTCGACTAGGTTCAGAAAGCATAAACTTTGGAGGATTTTACCTGTCGATAGTTCTTGCATCCCTTTTCTTATGTCCTGAATCACAAAAGCGTCATAAATTAAGAAACAAACCGTATATATGTGGTCCGAGGTAAGATCTCTAAAGCTAACTATCATCACCTCTGGCGAATGCACTGTCGCTTCTTTTGTTGTAATATTTTGTTCGCTGAGCATGGATTCTTTGCTGGGCATGGAAGCTTCTTCTTCTTCTCTTTCGAGTTCATCCATTCTTGCAAATATCCGTGAGTACTCGTCATCTTCTGCTGCAGCAGTGCTTTCATGCCTCACATTGGCTGTTTTACATCAAAACGTAAACATATTCGCCAAATCAAATAAGAAAGCTACTCAATAGATCGTAGGTTACAGAAATTACTCGAGTCAGATTTCTTTCAGCCTTTTCGAATCATTACATAAAGCCTGCGAAGTCAGTTCTGATTGTATTACTACGGTCCACTGAAAGAAAGTCCCAAATTTCAACTGAATTAGTTTGACCCTTTTTTTCCTTCATTTCAAGGCCATTCTTGAGATGTGAGGACAAAAAATGACTTTTATACTTCTCTTATACATATCAGATTATATCAACAAGCAACTATGTGAGTAAAAACTAAAAATTTACCTGGTGATTCGAAATCGCCTGAAGAACCCTCCTCAACGTACTCTTCTCTGATCTCCACGAGCCCTTCCTATGAAATATTCGGTAAAATATTTCAAGACAACTCGCCACATGATATACGACTTCGGAAAAAAAAAAGCTCCATTCTATACATCTGAAGAGATTTTACACCAATCTTTAAAACCGTCAACAATGAGTAATCAGAACTACATATGGGAAAAGACTGACAAGCAATTATAAGAGGGAGTGAAGAAGGTTTATTACCGCCGACTCAGATGCAGTAGCATCGAAGAACGAAGCCTCGGCTCTCAAATCCTCAATGACAGCCTTAACAGATCCAATCTGAGCCTCTAAAGCATTTCCTCTTCTCTTCAGAATCTCAATTGTTTGCTTACATGTTCGTTCTGCATTATAGCCTTCTCCTAAAAGAACCTACACACACACACACTTGGAAAAAACTATGGAAATTGCCTTTCTAAAGAAATAAAGTCTATGAAACAGAGCCCATCGCTACAAAAACATCTGATGATACAAAATTCTGAAAATTCCCACAAGAAAAAACAACCAAATTGAGCGATAGCATTACCATGAACTCATTGGTGTGAATCAAACGACCTGGAAAAAAAGCCGCCTTCCCAAACGGAACCTTAACATCCCCAAAATAATGACCTTCAAACTCAGGCTCACAAGGATTAAGAATGGAAGTTACGAGGAAAAAAAAATGAGCTATTTCTACCATAATGTCGTGATGGGTTTCATCAGGGAGCTTCTGTACGAGGTTTATGAGGTTGGTGTTGTCGGCGATAAAGCCGTCGAGCTGTGCGAGTTGCCGCTGGCACTCAGCGACTGCCTCGCTGACTCGCGCCGAAGCTTTGTGAGCTTCGTCGGCGGGAAACACAGAGGACAGTGACGTGACGCTGCCCTTCTCCATAAAGCTATTCCTTCGATTTTCTCGAAGCAAATAGTCAAACAGAAAAGGTCTCAAAATTAAATAAATGATCATAAATCATTTGCAGCAAATAGTGATCCTATAATGTGGTGTCTTATCTAGCAACGGCCTGATCCCGACCTTGCAAGGCCGCGGCGCCACTCAAGAAAGGCTCTTCGTTCGTTATCGTCGAGCTCGTCCGTAGACATTTTGGAATTCCACGGTGGCCTATTGAAAGGGATAGTGTTAATGTTGCCCCCAAAAAAATTAATTACTTGTATAGTATCACCAATATGAGTAATCTAAACCTTCGAGGAATCCTGAGGCTGCTGGCATGCAAAGTCTCCTCTTTCTTCTGCTGCTGTCTTCTTTCCTCTACAGTCATCCCACTGGCACGTGAAGCTGCGTCCCTGATGAACAACAAAATAATCAGATTCACACACATGAATGCATTAAAGCGACGAGTCCTAGAAGGAAGCACATCGAAAAACAAACGACAGCTGAATTCTTCACTTATCATACAATGATTAGCAAAAAGAAACTCATACGCAAATATCCCATCGATTGCCCAAACAAAAGAGGAGAATAAGCTTTACAAGTCGATTTTGAGGTGGACAGGCGAATCAACGGCGGCATATAGACGGTGAGCCTCATCGGCTCGCTCGATGACGGCTTCTATGTCGCTGACCTCGGTGACAGATTCCAGCACCTTCTTCTGCTGAGCTCGATAGAACTTCCCCTTCTCTTTGGACTCCTTTATCATGTGATTGTGGTGCTTCACCAGCGCACGGCCCAACGCCATCTTCTCCGATTTGGGCATCCTCGCTTGCTTGATCTCAGAAATCTAAGCACAGGTCGTTCTTAATTTCAGCTTCTCTTCCAATTCTCAAGACGGTGTTGATAAATTGAAAAGGGAGGGTTTTGGTGTGCGCCGACTGTAAAACGCGTTTCCGTGCTTTGACGACTTTAGTTTAGCAAACGTAAAATAGATGTCGGATCGTCGCAACTAATTGAGCCCGTTAGGATTATATGGGCCAGGCCCAAAAAATTCTACGTGGGCTAGTGATATTTTTATCTCATTTACGATTAACAAGCTATATTATAACGTAACAAACAACTGTAAACTAAAACAAAATATCTCTAAAAAACAGTTCAGACAACAACGAATATGTAAATATGTCGTACAATATATAGTTTCAGACCGCTAAGAAAATAATGAATACGTCTCTTACAGTTCAAGCTGTGCACGCCATGTGCTGGAAGATGCGTACATTCAATCAATATTTGCAATAAATCTTAAAAAAGTTGGATACCTACTCAATTATTCTTTTTGTAGATGACATAAATCAACAGAGCACAGTGTGTATTTAATAGTTTGCTTGATATTAACGTAAATCTTGCCCTCCGTTTGTTTGTATTCACCTCCCCACAAGGCCTACCTATTGTTCATTTAGATTACACGTTTCACTCGAATATGTGGTAGTAGAAAAATAGTAATAAACTAATAATTACGAGGCGTAATGTTCGCAGACCATTAATTATTGCAATGCGCCACTAATGCCCTTTTTATATTTCTTGCTACTATAGTGGAGTATTATAGTGGAAGCTTACGTTACGAACAAATAATAAAGAGTTAATTTTCTCCTACACCAAATGCAGTCAAGGAGTTGGGTGTCACCGCCATAATTATGTGATGTCCAGATAATTCCAATAACTTGGAATTGAGAAACGTGTGTCGGGAATATATATTAATGTAATAATATTCCTCCACGCTATTGTTTATTTCTCATATAAATCACCGAATAAAGAAAATTTTAAGTTTGGTGTACGTTCACTCATATGTGGCCCCATAGCGTGGCATTTCGACGTAGCTTCGTCAGTTACTTTCCAGTAATATAGTAACATATAATATTCTTACGTAAAATGAAATTACCAAAAACAAAGATATTAATATCCCAATTTTCAGAAGCTAAGCTTTAGCTTGGGGCCAACTTTTATAAATACATGCACACTGCAAGGAAACCTCCTATTTAGTAGCGTCCTCCCTCGAATAAAAAGCAAGGAAGAAGAAGAAAAAGAGAAGAAATGGCGTGTGAGAATAGAGAAGCTGATAATGCTAAAGGACTGAAAAGCAAATTAGTAAAGATTGCGAATGCAGTGAGTAATCTCCCATCAGAAGCCAGAAATCTAGGAGCTGAAGATCCGAGGAGAATCGTACACTCTTTCAAAGTCGGCTTAGCAATTTGCGCAGTTTCTTTGTTCTATTACTTCGATTTCTTCTACGAAGGCTTCGGCGTCAACGCAATGTGGGCTGTTATGACCGTCGTCGTCGTCTTTGAGTTCTCCGTGGGTATGCCTTAAACCATTTCCTGCAAATTCTTGGAAAGAATATCCATGTCAAAGGAAGCATTTTTAACCAAGATTTAAACTGATTCTTGCACTTGTTTCCTTCATCTCGTATGTAATAAATAAATACCAGGCGCAACGCTTGGTAAAGGCGTAAACAGAGCCATTGCGACGCTGTTAGGCGGCGCGCTAGGCGTTGGGGCACACCGCATAGCAAGCTTCACCGGCGAAAAGATCGAATGTGTAGTCCTCGGATCACTTGTCTTCCTAGTGGGTAAGTGCTAGCTAGGATCTAACCCCTTATTGGCAAAGATTTTGCTCTAATTTTGCTTTTCTTACATGGGGCAGCTAGTATGGCTACATTTGTTCGATTCTTCCCCAAGCTCAAGGCGAGATACGATTATGGGCTCTTGATATTCATTCTGACGTTCAGCCTTATCTGCGTATCGGGCTACAGAGACGATGAGGTGTTAGACATGGCCCATCGAAGGTTGTCCACCATCTTGATAGGCGGCGCAGCTACGGTGTTTGTGTGCATCTTCATATGCCCTATTTGGGCTGGCACTGATCTTCACAACCTAACCGCCAGCAACATTGAGAAGCTTTCCATCTTCTTGGAAGGTGTAGTAGTAAAAGAAAGTGTTACTGCGTAGACAAACACATGTTTTGATGTAATATTGATGCCATGATGATGATACTATGTGTTTAGGCTTCGGACATGTCTATTTCAAGGCAGACAGCAAAGGGTACGAAGAGAACAAGGCATCCATGGATGAATACAAGAGTGTCCTAACCTCTAAAGGGCCTGAGGAATCACTGGTAAAAACATTAGATGTCATAATTGCTTAATTCGCCATGGTAAGTAATATAGTATGAGATGTTTAAGGACAAAAAAAGGCCAAATCTTTGCACAGGTAAATTTTGCGAAATGGGAGCCTAGACACGGCAAATTTAGGTACAGGCATCCGTGGGAACAATACCTTAAGATAGGAGCTCTAACAAGAGAATGCGCTTATCGAATTGACGCTTTAAACAGCTACCTCAGTTCAGACATGCAGGTAAAAAAAATAGATGAACCCCCGTCTTCAAATTCTTGCATATCATCAGAAAGAACATGATCGCTGATCTGATGTAGTAATACCTTCTTCTGCAGACGAGGACCTCCATTGAAGTTCGATCCAAGGTTCAAGAACATTGCCTGACGATGAGCTCACAGTGCAGCTATGCTTTGAGAGAGCTGGCGAATGGGATTAAGACGATGAAGTGCGCCTTGCCCGCCGATCAGCACATACTGAACGCGAAAACTGCTTCCAAGGAGCTAAAATCTTCGCTGATGAGAAATGGGCTTTGGACAGAAGCTGAGATCATCGAAGCGGTCGGTGTAATAACGGTGGCTTCTTTGCTGGTCGAAGTAGTTTCTTGCACGCTGAGGATCGCAGATTCCGTCCATGAGTTGGCGTCCATGTCCAAGTATGAGATTCCCGACATGGATGGGATGGGAAAGAACTTGGCGGCGAAGGGAAGGGTGATGAGAAATCCTAGTATTGAGTCGCATACTTTCGGTGTTGTAGTCGAGTGAAATCGATAAGATAATAATTTCAACACTCATACAGTTTTCTACATGTAGTATCAGGCCCAGTTCTAAAAAAAGAAAGATACTTTTATTTTCGGAGAGGAAAAAAAAAAAGATACTTTATGTTTGAACGAGAAATTGAAGTATATTACACTGTCACGTGGCACTGTGGTCTGACCAGAAGAGATAAGTCAATGGGCACGTGGCACCTGGTTCAACAGCACATATGGAAGCCAGGTTGGACTACGTAATTATTCAATTACATGTATATTCTCTTTGTTTTTTTGCGTTTGGAATTTTAATTTGAATTTATAAACTCGAGTTCCTTTTTTTTTATAATGCTTCTTCAAACTTAATTTGGCTGTGACAATATAGTTTCCAGAATTTTTACAAAATCATAATAGTTCAGACGGATTCTTAACGATTTTTATGGAGTATTAAAGAAGTCTTGTTTTTTAGAAAAAAAAAGGATATTGGGAGTTGAGAGAGCATTGAGATGTGTGGACTAAACTATAGTATATAGCTGGGATTTTGTCGGCAAATATTTGGAACTCTCAAGATTAGCCTTTTTAATTTCTATTTTTTATTCTCCATTAATTTTTTTTTTTGGATATTTATCGATCAATTATCATTATTTAATTTATAAGTAGGTCCATTACTACTAGATAGAGGAAATACCCATTGTTTTTATTGATAAAAGGAATATTTACGGGAATATGCAAATTGACCTTGTAGTATGGGAAAAAAATCGAACTTTCAGTAATCGAGTTTATGTTACCAATAATGTAGCAGTTAATTCTTGTTGTCGACTAAGGTCGGAGAAAGTTCATTTAAAAGGTTTTATATTTTTCCTTTTCTTCAATGATTTGCCAGAACTTTATTTTGTTTTTTCAGGTAAGAAATCCCTTTCCCCTTACAACGACAGCTCATAGAAGATATCGTAGGGTCTTTAGTTCTCTGTAATAACTACAGACTTGTAAGGCACAGAAAACAATCAGTTGGAAATCGTATTTGAATAAAAAAATTTATTAAATTCATTTTATGAAAATTATATGGCATTTATGCTTATAGTAACAGTATGATGAAGCCCTAATTTTTGAAAAACTAATCATTATGGTCATTCCCCACTTCCTAATCTTTATTCAATTATTTATCAATCCATATCATCTTACGGCAGGTAATAAAAAAACCTTGAAAAAAGCCCCTCAGAACTGAAATGGCATTTATATACACCTGGGCATTTCAAGAATTCGAGATTTGATAAGAGAAATGGGCGAACTTTGCAGCATTCAAACCATAGATCCGTTTTATGTCATCACATTTACTTCGGCTGTGGTTTTACGGTATTTGTAGTGTTATTTCAGCTGATGACCGATGATTCATACAGCGCAAGCAATAAAGATCGAATCTTTGTGATGTTTCTGCGTCAAGAGAGATGAAGAAATAATTGAACTTTCCGTGGAAAAAAGAGTGCTCTTCTTTTGTGGGGTTTAAGGTAGGTCAACGATGGAGTCTAGAATGGACCAGTATGAGATCATGGAGCAGATTGGCCGTGGAGCCTTTGGTGCAGCCATTTTGGTCAACCATAAGCTGGAAAAGAAAAAGTAAGGATCTTTTTATTAATTTATTGAAGATTGGGTTTTTGCTATCTTAAGTTTTTTTGGTTTTGGGTTGTGAAAATTCAGGTATGTGTTGAAGAAGATACGCTTGGCTCGGCAAACTGAAAGATGCCGTAGATCAGCTTATCAAGAGGTACACCTGCTTGTCAATTTAAGCGTGGAGATGGAACCTTATGAGAAGAATTTGTCTGATATTTAGCATTTCCCCAAGTGTCTTGTCACTCATCTTTAGATTCTTGATGAAAGAATGTGACTAAACATGGGGTCAATGTTGTACTTACATCTCTCGATTATGTTTCTTGATTAAATGTCTGAAAAATGTGCAGATGGCATTAATAGCTCGGATTAAGCATCCTTACATTGTTGAGTTCAAAGAAGCTTGGGTTGAAAAGGTAACATTATACTTCCATGTTTTAGTATTGCTTTTGCTTGATATGAAAGGAAAAGTCACTTAATCTTTGTACCTATTTCCAAAACAGGGTTGCTATGTCTGCATAGTTACAGGCTACTGCGAGGGCGGTGACATGTAAGTTACTTGAATGGAAATGAAATTCTACATACATTGTCATAGTTTCACTTCTTCAGCCTAATTTACTGTGAGTATCGATCATTAACAGAGGCGAACTGATGAAGAAATCCAATGGACAACACTTCCCCGAGGAGGTTTGCACTTTCGTTTCTTTCTCACATTTTCTTTGTTTCAAGGTTGTCTGATTGTAATACTACTTGCAGACGCTATTGAAGTGGTTCACTCAACTGCTACTCGCAGTTGACTATCTGCATTCCAACTTTGTTTTGCACAGGGACCTCAAAGTAATCTCTTTCAATCAATTCTCTTAATTGGTCGCCTTTTTTTTTTCTCCTTTCTTGGATTTTATGGTACTTATCTCCTTGTTTGCGGTTTCCTCGTCAGTGTTCCAACATTTTTCTTACGAAAGATCAAGATGTTCGTCTTGGTAAGCTTCGGAAAATATACTGTCTGTCATCACTTGACTGAAGCTTCCGAAAATTAAGTCACCCTTTCCTTTTGAGCAGGTGATTTTGGGCTTGCCAAGACTTTGAAGGCCGATGATTTGGCATCCTCGGTATGCGCCTAAACGTGCTTCGTCTTCATATCTTATAAATGCAGTTTGCATTTTTTTTACAGCCCTTAATATATTGTGAACGATATTTCTAACATAAGATTCTTGCTTTTGCCCAGGTAGTTGGAACTCCCAACTACATGTGCCCCGAGCTTCTTGCTGATATTCCTTACGGATTTAAGTCAGATATCTGGTCTCTTGGTATGCTTCACTTTACATATTTTTCCGAAAAAGTTTGATCAACTAAGGATCCTAAATTCTGTTCGTTCCTAAGGTTGCTGTATATACGAAATGGCTGCTCATCGTCCTGCTTTCAAAGCCTTTGTAAGATTTTTTTCAACTTGCTATCGATCTTAAGAGTTTCAAATCCTTATTTTTCCACTCAAGCAAATCTCTTTCTGTGCATTTTGCAGGACATGGCTGGCTTAATAAGCAAGATTAACCGCTCATCAATGGGGCCATTGCCTCCGTGTTACTCTCCCTCCCTGTAAGAACACATTCGATTGCTTTTTCTTTCTCCTTCGTTGACTCACAAACATGAGATTTGAAAAGAATCATCTCCTTTTTCTCACAGGAAAACGCTCATCAAGAGCATGCTGAGGAAAAACCCTGAGCATCGATCAACTGTAAGAATTCTCACCAAATTTTTTCACACCTTGTCAACATTCCCGGGTTTCTTTCTTACGCTCTTCAATTCAACGTATCTTCTTTCTTACCGTGTCTCAGGCATCTGAGTTGCTCAAACACCCTTATCTACAACCTTACGTCGACCAATACCGTCCATCCTATAATCCCAACGTCGACAAACCTCTTTTCACAGCGAGGGAGATCAGAAAGAACATGGTCGAAAGCCAAAGCAGTAACAGTTCTTGCAGCGAAAAGGAGTTCACAGTTCATAAAGAAACACTCGAAGATTTTACTACTGCCGACGACTTTGAAAAAGATGGAGACGGCGGCGCAGAGGAAGAAGGCAGGCATTTCTTTCCTGGCGATAAAAACAGAGCCAATCAGCCAATGAGGAGGGTGAAAAACACCGTAACGGTTCTGAGGGAAGGTAAAAGCAGAGAGAACAGTTCTCCCATGAGAAGCAATTGCGCTAAAACTGTTAGTAATAGTATTCCGACGAGCAACGTCGAACATCCTCCAAGAGCCCCCAAGCCTACTAAGATCAGTCAAGATCCGCCCAATAACTCTGATTCTGCAAAAAGACTACAGAGAGCATCTTCTCTGAAGCACCAGGTAATAGTAGTTTGAGTAACTTCGAATCTAAATCGTGGGCTCGATTTTTACAATTTCACGCCGTGGCCGACTTTGCAGTTAACTATCACGGAGACCCCGCCAAAGACGAGGGCCGAGCACGAAGGGATCATCTCATATTCTGGCCCGCTGAACGCTGTCGCTGAAGAAGGTTCTTCGTCGAAACAGATGCTCAAAACGCCTCCAATGCCAGATAACAGAGCAAGGCAAGAAGGGATATCTCATTCTGGCCCTTTGGTGAGCCCTGCTTTTGAAGAAGGATTCGCGGCGAAACAGAGGCTGAAAACGCCTCCCATGCCGAGCAGAAGGCCATCGTTTCCTTTACGGGCGACGAAGAAAGTGGGGCCCGACGCAGGGAATGCCATTACGATCCCCCGAGATGCTTCTGATGCTCAACAGAATACACCGACGCCTTCTCGCCATTCAAGAGAGGGCAAAAATATGGTTTCGCCTGGTTATTCGAAGAGGATGAAGGCGGATAGTAGCAACTCTGCTTCTTCTTCGGTCTCCATGCAAGGATTTGAGCTGTGCGACGACGCAACAGCGACTCCCTTCGTTAACGTAGAGATGATTGAACTTCCATCAGAAAGGAAAACAAACTGTTATCATGAACAAGCCACTGAAGTGGATTTCGACGCGTCTCTTCCCAGTTGTTCGACTACTTCCTCTTCGCAGTCTGAAAATGGTCGTAAACCGACGAACGGTTCTATTGCAGCGACGTGTAAGGACGGTTTGGGCGTTCAAATTGTTGGTTTGAATTCTCAATGTGAGAAGAAAATGGATCCCTTGAAAGATTCACGTTTCGTCCAAATAATGAGCCAAAGCAGTGGGATTAACGACAAAGACAAGTTTGTGGTAGTGAAAAGTGTACCTTCAGTTCCAGAAAGTTCCTCGTCAGGCGTGCGCAAGCATGTTTCTTCTTCTGAGATGGGGCAAAAAGTTGTACAAACTGCTGCTACTGAGAAATCTCGTTTGCAGGAAAACTCTAAGAGAATCGATGTAGTAAGCAAATTGGAAGCAAAAGATTCGATATTTTCAGCAGATTCGAAGCCAAGTTTCGATAGGAAAGCTCCTACTTTGGGCACGTCTGAAAGCACTGTGACGAAAGAAATAGATGTTACTACTGCTACTACTGCTATAGCTGCTTCGAATTCAACTTCTAACTCAGAGGCTGGAAATTCGACAGACACCACGAGATCGAACGACCCTCCCATGAAAGAGGATCCTCCATCAGCAGCAGCAGCAGCAGCTAAAGAAACGCTAGATGTGACTTCGTTCAGACAAAGAGCTGATGCGCTCGAAGGACTGTTAGAATTATCCGCCGATCTGCTTCAGCAGAACAGGCTTGAAGAATTAGCAGTCGTCCTGAAACCTTTCGGCAAGGAAAAGGTTTCTCCAAGGGATACAGCGATTTGGCTCGCAAAGAGCCTCAAAGGGATGATGCTCGAAGATGGCGTACGTAATTCTTGAAAAAGAAGGAAAAAAAAAAAAAAAACCCGATGGTTTGATTCATTTATTCCTTGCTTATTAAAGATCAAAATCAGTTCTATGTTGTTCGTTGTGTGATTTCTGAGATTCTTGCCTTCTTTTCTTACCCTCCATAAATGCTGCTAGAAAAGGTGTACATAGTAGCATCAGAATTGTATTCTGTCTGGGATGCATTTGTGGACTCAAACCGTCATTTTGTTTCACCATAATAAGCAAGAGGTATTGCATCTTCAAGAACATCAGCACCATGACAGCAAAAAGAAAGAAGACAACATTGAAGGAGGTTACGATGAAGGAGGATAAACCCCTTGTAAGAAAGAAGAGATCATCGTAAGCGCTCTCTGAGGTTGATACGCCGGGACAAGATGGCCAGCGCCCCTAACAGTCACAAAGGTCAAATTTTCATAGCCCACCACATATCCTCCAACCTGCGACCAAAACTTGCGAAGTTATTACAGTTCCATGTCGAATAAGTTCGAATTAGTAGATATTCTCTTATTACCTCATCGTCAAGGTACCACGGACGCCAAGAACTTTTGATCGGAAGTTTAAGGCTGTTGATTGCGTATCTCGTGGACGTCACTGGCACATTTGCATCGATATCTCCGCTGTGCAAGGTAGAGAAATTTTTTCGATCGAAAAACTGCAAGAAAAACAACATTGTACGGATCTAAAATGGTGTCTCAGCACTTGCCTGTATAACCATACTCTGATTCCATTCGACATGAGATACTCAACGGTCGGCAAAACATGGCTTTCCCAGTCTGTCCAGTTATAATTCCTGCATATTTGTTCTCAAGCATCATTGAACTACAGTAACAAAATAAATAGCATGGGAGAAGGATAACCTAGGAATCATTCATGTCTGAGTTTTTACCAGCAAAACGCCCAAGGCGTGGGCTTTACGTGGAGCGCCTTTTGAACTTCGGCGGAGTTCAGATAGTCCGTGACGTAGTAACCAGAGCACGGATCGACGTTATTAATCTGAGGGAAAAAAAAAGTTAAAATGATTCTATTATTTCTTCATAGGAAGAATGCATGAACTCTTACCGTGCCCGTCGAGGAATCGCTCTGAGCCGCTGACTTGTGACACAGTGGCGCGTATATGTTGTCTATATCGATTTTTCCCATTTCAACTTCGGATTTATGCGTAGCAGTCGCACATCGATCGTCGTTGTAGTTCTCGTCAAAGTTGCAGTACTCAAAGACGTCTCGGTGAGTTTCGTCTGAGTTCAAAGCATGCGTCCAGCGATGATCGTACAATCCTGGCCCGTCTACCATTGCGTCATCGACCAACGCATTTCCTATCTGATACGCCGAAAAAAGGAAAGAAAAAATAAAAGTCGCGTCGAAAAACTTCAAAAAAAAATGTAATGAATTTCACGTGCTTACGGCGATGCCCTTGAGGTTAATAACAGTTTGGTTCGTGGCGTTTTTATTGTTGTCCAATATGGTGCGGGCGAGCTGAGGCGCATAGTGACCTGCGTAGCTCTCGCCCGTGATGTAAAATTCCCGGGATTTGTACTGAGGAAACCTCTCGAGCCAATTTACGAGAAATGCGTAGGCGTCGTTCGCCGTCCGAGTGTCGCCGGTGTTGTTGTAATCGCTCGTGGTGTTCGAGTAGGAGAAGCCGACGCCGGCGGGAGATTCCAAGAATATCACGTTGGCCACTGATGAATAAATTATTTAAATTAACTTGTCGCATTGGTTTCGACATGATATCATAGCTCAACGACCGAAAAAGCTTTGTGGGTACTAATCCTTGCGATTGCTGATTTATGAAAATTACACGTCTAATGTTAGATAATAAAGAAAAACCAGCCCAGACGTGAAGCGGCGCGGTGAAAATAAAATTAAAGAATGATACACTAATTGCAAGCTTAAGTTGTTAGGTGAAGTGGACGTTCACTACGAACTCACCGTTATTCCATGCGTAATTGTTACGAAATAGGGTTTTCCCGTCGCTGTTGACCCTAAACGGACCCAATTCCGCCATCGCCCCAGCGCCCAACGACGAACATCCCGGGCCTATGCCAAACATACTTTTTTTTTTGCGAAAATAAATTCGAATACGAATAAATTCGAAGCGAAAAAATAATCTTATACCTCCATTCAACCATAGAACAAGAGGGTCCTGGGGAGAATTATTAGTTCGAGACTCGACGAAGTAGTAGAAAAGCGCTCTCCCAGCTTTAGGATCGACGGTGACGTAGCCAGCGTATTGGTCGAAATCGACATCGTTTTGAGGTTGTCCGGGCAATTTGTCGATCTTGTCCGATTCCATGAGTCCGCCCTGGGGAGAGATGAATATATTGGGAGAATAATGCTTTGTTTTTTCTTGGGACAGCTTTGTTAGAGAATCTTGAAGAGATAACCTCTGTGATGTTCTTCTGTTTGTGATCATCCTTCGGAGATGATTATTGAATTCTTGAGCTTTACTACATAATATCGCAGGACTGATGATGAAGAAGAAGAAAAGAAGAGGGATAGTGAAAGGCTTCTGCATTGCTTTTGCGTCTCTTCGGTTGCAGTTTATGGGAGAATTACGTACATATAGATATTATATACATGCGATTGTTGCCTTAGCCTGGAAAACTCCGATGATACTTTTGAATGTATTTCTCTTTCATTCTCTTGTCTTCGGCTTCTTGTTAACTCAGCCGTAGTTCTTGCACAAAACCTTGGAATTGGCCTGCATGTATGATCGGTTCAACTACGAGGATTCTATGACGGTAATGGACCATATTTTTTAATCTTTTTGTACTATTCATGCGATGTTAATAGAGATTACGTTTTTAATGATCAAATTCAAGAATGTAATTAAAAATCAGATTTTTAACCCCACAAAACAAATCGAGCTCCGCTTTTTTCGCTGTCACCTACAGTGTGGCACGCAACGAACAGCTCCTTTCTCTTTTTTTCTCTTACGCCTTAATTGGTTCCGTTTTTCTCTATAGAAAAAGGTAATTGAAGGTTTCGGAAATGGCGGACCAGCTTACAGACGATCAGATCTCAGAATTCAAGGAAGCCTTTTCTCTCTTCGACAAGGATGGCGATGGTAAATCAGCCTTCTCTATACGCTTTTTCAGTCTGCTTTCTCTACGTATTGGAAAGATCCTTTCTTTTTGTGTATGAAGACGTATGGATCTAAGCTCTCTTAATTCTGTGGCAATGCTATGCGTTGGATAATGGGTGGGTAAAATCCAATGAAACAAAAGAGGGATTTTTCTCTGCTATTATCATGATAATGGGTAATCAAAAAAGGGTTGTTTGATTTTGACATATTAGGTTGCATCACCACGAAGGAGCTCGGCACTGTGATGCGCTCCTTGGGACAGAATCCCACCGAGGCCGAGCTCCAAGATATGATCAACGAGGTCGACGCCGACGGCAATGGAACCATCGACTTCCCAGAATTTCTCAACCTAATGGCTCGAAAGATGAAAGACACGGATTCCGAGGAAGAGCTGAAGGAGGCATTCAGGGTTTTCGACAAGGACCAAAATGGCTTCATCTCCGCCGCCGAGCTTCGCCACGTCATGACGAATCTCGGCGAGAAGCTGACCGACGAGGAGGTTGATGAGATGATCCGCGAGGCTGACGTGGACGGCGACGGGCAGATCAATTACGAGGAGTTCGTCAAGGTTATGATGGCCAAGTGAGAGAGCCGCCAAATCACCCAACTTCTATGGTAAATTATCAAAGATAGAACGGAGCAGATAAGCTTGCTGATTGATATCTATCTGTTAATCGTTTTTAGGATTGAGTTCTTTCTTCGATTTGTGTTTTTTGGCTTCACGTGTATGCCTTCTTCTTTGTTTCTGAACATTGTCTTCCCTTGATTTGACATTTAAAATTACTACCATACCATCATCAAAGATTTGACTGAACAACGAACACTGAAAACTGTGTTCTTTCTGGCTTTATACGAATCAAGAATACCGGTCTGGTCCATTAGGGGTCACTAAAACTGATCCGCCAAAGCTGTTAAAATCATGAACAGTTATGCATTTTTCATAGTTCTTACTTCAACCAACGTACCATGTAATGTAATAAATATCTTCTGTTCCCAAGTGGGACACAGAGCTTATGGTTTGGTGTGAGGTCACAGACTCGCATGTTCGTGTTTAAAAACCTGCATAGGGACTTAGCTAAAACTGAAGCAGCACTCGGACACCATTTACTATAAAGAGGAGGCCTAACTAATATATACGCAAGCGTGAAGAAGGCAAAGTTTGTAGCTTTTTGGTAGCAGCCCATGTGAGCGTTAAGTGACTTGTTTCATTTCCACCTTAAAAGAAACCTAAAAGTGGGAGAAGGAAAGTCTCTTTTAATCAGAGTATTAAATGATGTCGTCTTAACTCTGTCATCATTAAGGTTCGAGCATTCAAATTTCACATGGACGTGATAGATCCCAACAGAAAGAGTACACATACAGAGTAAAGTTTCACTGCATAAAACAGTGAATATTAATTGATGGTCTTTCATTTCTTGGTTAAACACATATAATAGTATATTACATAATAGTTCATGGTGGCCCAGGGCATGATTACGCATAATGAAGCTGAACAGAAGAGCTCATCCCTCGTAAAAATTAGCTCATCTGTCCTTTTTACTCGCATGTTACACATATATACTGGTTGTAATAAGATTGCTAATTTGATGATGATGATGATGACGATGGCAATAACCTTGAGGTCTGTAATTTTCTTCTACTGCAGGCATTTTTGTTTTTCTCTATACACCTGGTTGGAAGAGACTTTTCTGTTACCTTTTATATTGTATTATGCTCTTAACTCAAACTTTCTGCAAGCACAAAAAAAGAGAGAAAGAAAAAGAAGCATTTAAAAATGAGAATACTTTCTAGAAAAAAAGTACTTCAAGGAGAAATGTTTTTGAAGGGTAGTTATGTTACCTAACTAAAGCTAACCCTGCTCTGGTAAGCCTTGATCAGGTCTACCACCTGCAGGCACTTAAATGAGTTTTTACTCCAAAAATAGAGAAAGATTTGTTATATGTAAAAAGTAGAGTTATTTATTACCTTGTTATTTGGAAGTAACATGGAGGAGAGACCATGTAAGGGGAGAACTACCAGAAATCACAGATGCATTGTTGGTGTTAGAGGATTTATGTGCGGTCTCAACTTCGCTGCTATTTTCGTGGAAGAACGCAGATTGATTTTCGGCGGCTGATTTTGTAGGAGACGCAAACAAATTGTCGGGCAGTCCGTGCTCCAAGCTGCAAAGAGGAAAATCAACGCAATTGTATTTTAGAAGCATGTCGAGGATAATCGAACTATTAAGTTCCCGTGACCAACAGTTGTAGACGGTTGTTCAGAACAAAGACCAGAAAATTAGTACCTTCCATTGTTGTAAGAAGTATACTCAGCATCTTCTTCCGATCCCAGCTTGCTGTCATCAGCTTGAACTGCTGGAAATTTCAATGCTTCTTCCCCAGCCTCAAATTCTGCAGCCAAAAAGAGGGAAAAAAATATTACGAAACAGATCTTGCAATATCATTCAGTATTGTAATAAAAAAACAAGTGTTGCAACAAGAAAACCTTCTTGATGAAGGTTTCGACTCGAAGGCAATGGAGACTGTCTCGGGGAAGAAGACGCTGGCAAGCCAAGAGGGAAATGGAAATTTTTCTGCTGATTATTATTATTAGTCAGATCCATAAGATGTAGATTCATCATCTTCCTGCTTTGTAGTTCGAAGGAGTGCTGTAATTCTTCTTCTTGCTCGAATTTCCTCCTCAGCATCATATCCCGATAATTCAACAGCATTCTAGGCCCTGTAATAAAGGAGACAGAGTTAGTTAGAGCCCATGAATGTAGTAATTCTACGAATCATTCAACATCTTCCACACCAACTGGGAGATCGTAGAGTTCTCTTGAATCAAATCCCGAGTATTCACCCTTCTCCAATTGGTGCTGATGATGATGCTGCAGATGTTTCCTGCAAATATAATTCAGTTCCAAAAATAATGCACAACAAGAGAGTTTATAAAGATCGAAAAGCAAGAAAAAACGTACTTTTCTAGGATTTTTCCCTTCTCCTTGTAGGGCTTGA
This sequence comes from Craterostigma plantagineum, assembly GCA_027422505.1. NCBI lineage: Eukaryota > Viridiplantae > Streptophyta > Magnoliopsida > Lamiales > Linderniaceae > Craterostigma > Craterostigma plantagineum. Next base: position 5,113,773 of record JAPQWV010000054.1, on the reverse strand, counting down.
CGAGCACGCGACTATCACAGACGAAGTGAGGGTTCCCCTTTGCAAGAATAAGCTTAACGGTCTCGGGGTAGACAAATGTCACGAAACCAAACATTCTCTTCTGCTGATATGGTATTCTGACATCTTGCACGGGCCCAAACATGCTTCAAGACAAGGATTAAACTCGTTCATATATACATACATTCATAAGGTGATTTTGATGATCAAGATTCTATTTAAGCAAAAAAGATCATTCACCTAAAGTAATTCGATACATCCTCTTCTTTGAATGTACTGTCGGCGGGGAAGGTCAGGTAAATCTGTCTAGCACTCGAGCTCGAAGCACCGCCAAGACCCATCGTTGAGAAGTCATTTCTGCTCTTACACCAACATCGATTAACTTTAGGACATTCATTATAGTCCAAGAAGATTTTAAACTAGAAGCCCATGTAACAACAACCTCATAGATACCAAGATATAGGAAAGAAATGGACATCACGAAAACATCAGAACACTCCCATAATCGATTCAAGAACATAAAAGGCGAAACCTTTTCTGTTCTACCTGTGATTCCCATCCAAAAAGTTGATGAATTTGTTGTAAGAAAAAGGGTTTTGCCCGCCAGAAGAACCCATCAGCGCAAGCCTCTGCTGAAGAGCCTTCACCCTCAACAAGTCCTCAAACCCTGAAGCAGATTCAACTCCTTCCCCGAAAAGATCGCTGTGAGAAAACTTACAAGCACTTCCATTCCTACAATTCCCCCTAGCAAAGTACATGCAAGGCCTAAAACCAAACCCAAAGTTCTCCTCAACCCCAGACAAAAAGGCGGCGTCATTCACCGAGCAGCTCCTCCTATGAAACGAATGCTGAGGGTGCTCGTCTGCACCGTAAGGAAAAACCACCGAATCACTCCTCCCACTTGGGCTCATCAATGGATCCACCGCCGTGTCGTCAAGGAACGCCGCCTGTCCACCCTTACCGCCGCCGCCTTCGGCCAAAAACTCGTTCTTGAACTCGTAAAATTGCAAGTCCGGCGACCCTGGGCTCGAGAAGCTGCTGCTGTCCAGGCCATTTGAAGAAGAACCGTTCAACACAGATGCGTAAGAAATGGGCTGCCTTGGGCTAGCTCTCGAAAAGGGCGAAGAGGGCTTCGACAAATGGAAGCCATTGTTAGGTATGACGATTCTTGGAGAGGATGTGGTTTGGGGGAAGGAGTTGGTTGGCCTATTAGCTTGGTTCGAGTGAGGAGTTGAAGGGTTTGAAGATGGGTGGTTGTTCGAAGTCAGACCCAAACGCAGCTTAGCTTGGCTGATGTAAGAGAGTAAGAGCGTATCAGCAACAAAAGCTAACCTTAGCATCTCCTTCTCACCTTGGTCTTGTATAAGTATGTATCCCATGATTTTTGTAGCGTTTTCGTGATCCAAGCTTTGGATCCTTGACATCACTATCTTAGTAGCTTCCTGTATATCCATGGAGGTTTATATGTCCTTTTATTTGCTTTCTTTTCTTTTTAGCTCTGTCTGTAAGTAAAGCAAGAACTTTGCAGTGTGTAAAAATGAAAGAACAGAGATGAGAGACGACGAAGATAAAAAACAAGCATCAAAAGCCTTTCTTTTCTTATTTTTTTTTTTTCAACAGAGGACATGAGATTTATATCCCATGTAATGAAGGTAATGATGAACTTTGTTCTTTCTTATATTCTGAATAATCATTACATATATACATGAGCTATCTTGCAGGGATTATGACTATCACAGCGATTGGGAGATGATAGATATACATGATTATCAAGATTATCTAATCATATAGTTATATATATAATCTGTGGGGTCTCTCTCTCTCTCTCTCTAAAATAAGTGAGGAGTGATGAGGGTGTTTTCGATCAATGTATTACAGTGCAGTGTGTGTGGTTTGGTCAGAGGGCGAAACGACACAGTTTGCTTTGGTTGGTGAGACTGAGAGGCTCTCACTAATTCCTTTCCTTGTAAACGACAACTTTAGTTTTGAACGATGTAACCTTTGGTTGCAGCCTTGGGACCGTAAAAATATTTTAATACAAAACTTAATTGGAAATAAGGTCCCTTTTAAAAGAGTTAATTACACTTCTAGGCACTTGACCACGTGTTCATAACAAAAATAGGCATTGTGTGCTTTTTGTTACAAAAATAGGCATTTTTTATTTTGTTTTCTTATTTTGAATTAAATTTATTATATACACAAAGGTATTAATTATTAATAAATACTTATTTTATTCTATGTTCTTATCGTAAATTAATTTTATAATTACATTAATGACAAAAGTAAAATAGAAGTTAACTCATCCAATGAAAAATAAATTAAACCTACGATCCAGATTTAATTAGTTTTAAATTTTCCAAACGTTCTGTCATATTAGAAATTTTTATTCAAGAAAATCGTGTTCGCAAATTATAAATCGATTCAAAAACCGAAATCGACCCAGTAATCCAAAGAAATAGATTGATTAGGCCAAAATCAAACAAGAGCCAAACCAATAATTATAACCTCCAACTACTATATAAAGAAATTAATATGTAATCGAATATATAAAATTTATAGTCTGAATAAGACCGAAGTAGTTTTGTTTCCACAACTGATTTGGAATCGATTCTTGTTTTTTTTTTTTATCCAAAACCAATAGATAGCATGAAACGAAAATCAATAGGGCCTATTTACAGTATTTACAGTTAATAAAAGTTTTAGGTTCGAATCTTTTGTTAGATTATAGTATTTACCGAACCTTTTTAATTGGCTTCAACTAACCATCCAAAATTGTAATATTGTTTGTATAGTTACAGATATATAATACCTTATATTACTAATATTAAAAAATAAAAAAATGGTTTTCTGTTTTTGGATCGAACCCCAATCTATAAAGAATTAGAGACCAAACAAATCGGTTGCATATTCGGTGCCAGCCGAAACTTGGTGTTCGGTCGGTTTAATAAATTTAAATAAAATAAATTAGAAATATCACTAGCAATTAAAAAATGTAAAAATATAATGGAAAAAGAGAAGTGCCTATATTTCTAACTATTTACACATAGTGCCTACTTTTGTAAATCACTCCCAAACGGATGCCTATAAATGTAAATCACCCCTTTTAAAATGGGTCAATTCCAAATCAGGTCATATTAAGTGTTTGATTTCGAATTCAGGTCATATTTGAGAATTTTTTAAGGAGAATGACCCATTTTATGTGGTGTAAAAAAGTGGTTAGGAAGATATATGAACTGGTATAGAATGATCGTTTTGTGTTACAAACATTCAACATACTGGTATGTCAGGCAATAAAGTGGTACAGAAAATAAACTGGTATCAGGTGATCATAAACTGGTACCGAATTATGATTTTGTGGTACAGAATTTCAACATACCGGTATGTAAGAGCAATAAAGTGGCACTGCATAAAAATGTGTCCTTAAACTAAATTTTTTTCCCAAGAGGATCTTAATCTTAAATGATACTTATGTAGGGTTCTGAAATGAAAATGCCCCTTTTTAAAATCATATTAATTAATTTTATTCTCTAAAATGTGACGATTGATATTCAATATGTTTCTCCTCATCTATTTGTTGTCACATGTTATTCGAAATCTTCTACTTCTTTCTTCTACCTATGCATCCGATCGACTGTTATTGTCATAAATTGCACGTACTATCGTATGTCGTATTCTTAGATGTACACATATATTAGTGTCAATAATCATATTCGAAATCAAGCGTCGTTAACGTTTTGAAAAGCATATTTATTATTTTAAAATTAGTTTTATATGCTTGTAATATGATTGTATTATATATTTTCTATAGTAATAGTAATATGATATGATAATGGGACCTATTACGCAAAGTAATCAACGAAAATGTTTCTAGGGTATCTCAGCCGACAATAAATATCCAAAAAGAAATCAATATGGACCCGAATTAGATCGTAGATATAAAATGAAATGTGTAGTGTATGTGTGGCCTCTAATTATCGTGTCACTCTTGTTAATATGTCAAATAGCAATCTTTTTGGTAATGATTTAGGCTTCCAAAGTGATTTCTGATGTTTCAATGGGTCTTGAGGAAGGAGATATATTACATTTGTGTGTTGACTTTCAAAACATTGTTTGTACTGCTATCTATATAAGGAAAATGAATAGAAGCAAAGATGACACTTTTTTAATCGAAATACAAACTTGGTTTATGTTTGAAGCTTTCGGAAAATTCATCTTTTAAGTTTCTTATATTGAAAATCCGATGACGAATCTCATTTTAAAGAAAGTCGCCTCGAGATGTGTAGTTGACTTATAGTTTAATATCTTAGTGTAACGTGTGCAAATGTAAACGTATCTTTTAGTGTTAATGAAGCAGCCTATTGAAAGTTGAAATGCACCATGTGACGAATAGTATAATATTATATGTACGTAATATTTATCGTAGTTTAGAAAATAGAGTTAATAAAATGAACAAATTTTGTAATTTCATTTTGGTGAAAATTGATTGTATCTTTAAAGTTAGGAAGAGAGTGCTCTAGGCAAACTTTAATCTGACCATTACCCTCAGCATAAAAGCTTCCTTATTACATACATATTTGTAATATGAAATCTTCTTTTTTAACCAACTTTCATGCACAATATATTTTCTTGGATGTGCAGTAACATGAAATCTCACGCATATACTTCTTCTTCTACTTTACTTTATCAGCAATCTTCCAAGCAAAAAAAACAAACTATTTTACACTAACGTATGACTTTCAATTCATTCCTTCATCACACAAACCAAAATCAACAGTCATCTTATTCGGACCAAACTATGGAAGCACCTTTCGGCAACATATTGAAAACCCTCCTCATATCAGGTGCAGTCTTCTACCTCCTCTTCATCTTCCACTTCAATCAAACCTCAATCTGCGTCGATTCGAACCTCATTACACCCTTCATGAAGAACTCAGCGAAAACAATATTCGGTCGCCCTCAACAAATCCCTTCATCTCCTACGAACCTAAGCCATTTAGTCTTCGGCTTAGTAGGCTCAGAAAAAGCATGGCATCATAGAAAACCCTACATAGAATCGTGGTGGAGGCCAAACATTACAAGGGGCTTCATATTCTTGGACAGGCCTCCTTCTCCCAACCTACTTCCATGGCCTCAATCTTCGCCTTCTTACAGAGTCTCGGAAGACCTAACGCCTTTCCTCAACAAAAGAGGTAAGGAAATCACGGCCCATAGGATCGTTAATGGGATCATGGAGGCGTTTAGGGAAGACCACGAAGACCTAAGGTGGCTTGTAATGGGAGACGACGATTCGATCTTCTTTCTGGATAACTTGATCGAAGTGCTGTCCAAGTACGATCATACGAAGTACTATTATTTCGGGGGAAGATCCGAGTTCATACTTTCGAACTTTTGGTTTTCCTTCAACCAAGGGTTTGGCGGGGCTGGGTTTGTATTGAGCTATGCTTTGGCTAAGGCGTTGGTTGATGATATGAAGGGATGTTTGTGGAGGTATAGGCATTTGAAGGACTCTGCTGATCTCAACACCATGTACTGCATTGCTGATATTGGAGCCAATCTCATCAACCTCGATGGAATTCATCAGGTCATTTTTTTATTTTTCAGCCTATATTTATTTAAAGATATGCCTCGAAATGAGGCTAAAAATTTGATCTTGAAGAAGGGGGTATACCATATTTTAGAAATTTATATTATTTCCAAACTGCCTACTCCGTTTTAAGCTAATTTCTTTCTTATCTAGCAGCCATGACATATAATTTTGATTTTAATATATGGGTGGTCGCGGGATTTCGTACCCATGGGCTTCAAATATGAGCTCCGATACCATGTGTTCAATGATCACTCTACCTAAAATCTTAAGTTGAAGAGACCGTGTCATATTTTAAGATTTTCCAACACTCTGCCTTCTCTGGCTAGTTTAGTGTATACATGGGACTGGCCTAATGTTTTGAACATGGTATGTCATCCCTTTATGTCATTGGTTCAAACCAGGGCCGGATTTCAAATTTAGTGGCCCCCTTCATATTATATAGGAAGGCCCAAATATAATATAAATAAATACAAATTTAATAATGAGCATAATTTTTAAAGGGTCCACTTTTATTATTTATGGGATTTGGGCTATAAAATATTATTTATAAATTTAATTAATAGGCAGTGAATTTAATTGGTGGCCCTAAAATTTAATAAGGATTATAATTTTTAAAGGCCCACTTTCATTATTTATGGGATTTGGGCTATAAAATATTATTACTAAATATAATCAATAGGCTGTGAATTTTAATTGGTGGCCCTAAAATTTAACAAGGATTATACTTTCTAAAGGCCCAGTTTTATTATTTATGGGATTTGAGCTATAAATATTATTTCTAAATATAATTAATAGGCTTTGAATTTTAATTGGTGGTCCTAAAATAGCCCCAAAAATTTAGGGCCCTGTGCAACAGACCTGGTTGCACAGGCCCAAATCCGGTGGTTCAAACTACATGACTATTTATCGTACTATGTGAATTTGCTACATATTCACATTATTCCCTGGATAATAGTCCTATCTGGGAGTGTGTGGCATAAGTTCATAGCCTATTGAATAGGAATACTCCAACACGTAGATATTTCTTTTGGTCGTTTTAATAACTCAAAGAGAAAAACACAATCGCACCGACGATCTTAAAATTAATCAGATCGACCTGCGCGGCGACATATCGGGATTCCTGTCGTCCCACCCGAAGAGCCCGCTCATATCCCTCCACCACTTCGACGCGGTGAGCCCGATATTCCCCTCGATGGACCGCATGGGCTCGACGAGCCACCTCATGGGTGCGGCGCGGCTCGACCAGTCGAGGATGCTTCAGCAGACCGTGTGCCATTACAGGCCCAAAAACTGGACCTTTTCGGTGTCGTGGGGATACTCGGCCCAAATATACGAGTCGGTCCTTCCGAGGAGCTATCTGCAGATGCCCATTGAGACTTTCAGGTCTTGGAATACGAACCCTAAACCGCCGAGGTTCATGTTCAACACGCGGGCCCCATCGAACGACCCTTGCTGGGCCCCGCATTGGTTTTATTACCGTTCCATTGAGAAGTCGGGCGATAACGGTGAGATCGTCACCGTCTTCAGACGAGGTTGGCCGAGAGGGAATAATATTGGGACGTGTTTGGAGAGTGGGAATTTTACGGCGGATTTTGTCCATAATATTCGAGTTTCTTCGCCGGCCACAAAGCGTTTGCAGGTATGTATATGTCCATGTGACAATTTAATCTCAAAAGTGTAATAATATCTATATACTACATGTACTGATTTTTATAATATTTTACAGATGGATCGAAGCGAGTGCTGTGACGTTGTAAGAATAGAAGGTGACATGGCTGAGATTAAATACAGGGAGTGTTTAGCCGGCGAGATCATTGCTTGATCAATTTTTTTTTTAATATTAATTTTGAACGTTCTGATCGATCGAATCTATGTTGCATGAGAACTAGTAGTCTTCATTTTTTTCTTCTATGTATTATTGGTTCCTTCAATAGATAAAGGTTTATTACTCATATCATCGAATGATAATATTACACGAAGCAGTTGACTTTGTCATGAACAGTAAATGATCGATCATCGTCACTTCCTAAAGCTTTCTCTCACTCGACAACTTCTTTCGACGCTGCGAAACGAAAGGCTTCCGCAATCTCTTACCAAAGCTGATGATGATGATGATGAGTTTCCAATGTCACGAAAAACCAGGCGTTCTTCACACTTATTCTCATTCCTATGATTATTATTGTTCTCTTCCTTTATACGTCCAAGAATCATCATCATCTTCTTCTCCTTTGCTAATTGTTTGGCCAATGACAGCGGCGCTAAATCTTTCTTACACGTCTCTTCTTCTTTCCTTTCTTCTGAGGCTAATTCGTCGTCATGTTGCTTCTGTTTTTCGAGTCTTTTAACGTCCCTTTTCTGCCTTTCAAAGTCCTTCCGAAGTACAGTTAATTCTTGGCAGAGCTGATTCGCCTTGTGCTTATAGTCTCTAGCTTTTGTCTTCCATGCTTCAACCTAATGAAACCAAGAGAATCTGAGCTCTCATCTATGGAACAAATCGAAGAAACTTTCTTAAAAAATCCTTACGTCCTTTCGAAGGAATTGAACAGAAAGATCTGAATCGCGGGCTAGATTTTCCCAGTAGCCGCGGGAAGCTCGCAGCTCTTCCATTTCGACTCGAACTCGGCCTAACATTTCTTGCATTTGGAACCATTGCTCCGTCTCTGCTCTGACTTGTTCGACTACTTTTCGAACCATGGCCTTACACCGCCCGCTGCATTTGAAGTTGACCTCCTTTAACATCGGCGGTTCCTATAAGAAAAACCGCCGAACAATTTATTGAAGTGATTTTAACTTCATTGCATGAACCGCACACACAAAAGAGTAGAGTCCCCCATGAATTCTTACCAGGTGCTCGAGTCCTATGGTTGAAGACGAAACAGAGGACAGAGAATGATTTTGTTCTTCACTTTTTTGAAGGACGGACAAGTTTGTTTCATCGATGCTCGGGCTCTTCTGCAATGGTGCTGCTTTGATCACATTCTCCCCTTCGGTAATATTTTTCTTTCCCTGCGAAATCTAAGGGTAAGAGGTAAAAGGAAAAGTGTGTAATAATGACACAGTGGACGTAAAAACAGAAACGAACAAGTGTCGGAATAGTTTTTCTAAGGCTCATCTCCATCTTCACTCTGTTTTCCTGCAATTTCTTCAAAGCAAGTTCCCTCTCCTTTCCCAGAACCTTACACTCAGCCCTCAGAAGCTCGGCTTCAATCATCCATTTCTCCCTCGACTTTGGTGCCACGTGGGCTTCATGGGGTACACTTTGTTGATCGTAAAAGAGGTTGGGTTCTTCACGGTTGGGCTTGGTGGGTAGTTTGGAGATTTTACATCGGCGGCGGTTTCGTAGTTTAAGGGTGGACGGCGGCGGCGGCGGTGTGGTTTTTCTTGCTGACATTACTCAGTGTGAGGCTCAACTATACAAATACTATGGCTAGAGTTTGAATTTGATCGTAAAAGGTATATGTACGTAGGTGTGTGTATATGTACTATATATAGTATATTCTCACTATCATTGCATGTCTGAATCTCTTTCTTACCTCACTGAGTTGATTTGTATAATTAGTTTTTTCAGCTTTCAAATACTGTTTACTTAAATAATTGACAACCAATAGATAAGAGAGAGTATATTGGTGTACTAATCGATATGAATCCGTGAACTAGTTGTTCTCAAGGTTTCATGTCCTCTCTCGACTTTCAATATTCTACAGGTTTTTTTTTTTTGTCAATCCGAAATCAGGCCACATTAAGATTTGATTTCGAATTCAGGCCATGTTTGAGAATTTTTTAGGTTAAAGGACCCATTTTGTATAGTGTAAAAAAGTGGTATGAAAGATATATAAACTGGTATATAATATGATCGTTTTGTGATACAAATTTCAACATACTGATATGTCGGAGCAATGAAGTGGTACTGCAGAAAATAAACTGGTATCTGATGATCATAAAATGGTACCGAATTATGGTTTTGTGTTACAAAATTTGAACATACTGGTATGAAAGAGCAATGAAGTGGTATTTGCTGAAAATGGGTCCTTAAAACTAAATTTTTTTGCAAAAAGGGCCTGGATCCTAAATGATAGTTATGTGAGGGACTGAAATGAAAATGCCCATTTTTTTTCGGAAGGACTATTATATATGATTTGATTTCTATTTATACAACGCTATAATCCTAAAATCCCACAACTTTAGCAAAAATGAGATAAAGCTATTTGTTAATACAAGTTCCGATGTTTAATTTACTTTCAATTAATTAAATTTTAATTAGCGGGTGGCACTAATTTAATGACCGCTTGAGAAACTTACCATATATCACATGCTTGAAATTCAAAAAAATTTAAAACTTAAAGAGGATGGCATGCATGATCTTACATTTGGACCGTACTGGAATTACAAGAAACATTGCATTGAAATGAGAGAGAGCAAAGCATCCAACTGTCTCTTGCATTGGACCATATGGAGAGACATTTATATGAAGATGAATATTATTAGGAGCTGCTACTGCTTATTACTACCTAATCTTATGTAACTTAGCTATTCGCAAGCTAGTGAACTGTGCACATATACTGCTTTGCTTGCTTGCTATTCAAGCGCATAGGACTATTGAATTTTCAAGAATGACGTTAGAGATTCAAGATTTTAAAAACGAGGGTTGGCCTTCGGATTTTTCAAACCAAGGAGGCCGTTGGCTATATATAGATAATTCAAACATGTGCGGAAAAGAAAGCTGTTCGCATGCAGAATAAGCTATTAAACAATCTTTAACATGGAGCCGAAAAGGAAATTTTGGTTTAATTATATGGGACAAAACTATTAATTAATACTATTATCCAAAATATAGTTATATTAAATTCAGTCCATTATTCTTCTTTGCGTACATATATAATTTCCGCCAGTTTCGAGCACCAGTTTGTAGAGTCGCATGTGCAAAGAAATCATAGGATATAACTCGTAGACGATTCACATTCAATTCTTAGAAGGAATTACAACTTAAAATTTGCATTGCATAGGGAAAAAAAAAAAGACACGTACGAACGAACATCCATAAGGGCCTACATAGCGGAGACCCTCCTTATTGAGAACGAACGAATAACAGGACAAAAGCTTAAACAATGCTCAAACGCAATCATAATATTAAAAATACTTGAAAATAAATTATATTATCATTTTGATTCAACACGTCGGTTTAGCCTTTAGTAGTGGCGAGGCGGAGGTGGTGGCGAACTGTAGTAGTAAGGCGGCGGTGGTGAGGGAGATGGTGGTGGTGGTGATTTGTAAATGTACGGCGGCGGTGGTGAGGGAGATGGTGGTGGAGGAGACTTGTAGATGTATGGTGGTGGTGGTGAAGGTGAGGGAGGAGGAGGAGATTTGTAGACATAGGGCGGCGGTGGTGATGGTGATGGTGGTGGTGGTGACTTGTAAACATAAGGAGGTGGTGGTGAGGGAGAAGGTGGTGGAGGAGACTTATAGATGTACGGCGGCGGTGGTGAGGGAGATGGTGGTGGAGGAGACTTATAGATGTATGGTGGTGGTGGTGAGGGCGATGGTGGTGGAGGAGACTTATAGATGTATGGTGGTGGTGGTGAAGGTGAGGGAGGAGGAGGAGATTTGTAGACATAGGGCGGGGGTGGTGATGGCGATGGTGGTGGCGGAGATTTGTAAACATAGGGCGGCGGAGGTGATGGCGATGGTGGTGGCGGAGATTTGTAAACATAGGGCGGTGGCGGTGAGGGAGAGGGCGGCGGCGGAGATTTATAGACATACGGCGGCGGTGGTGAAGGTGATGGCGGTGGTGGTGACTTATAGACATAAGGTGGTGGTGGTGAGGGAGAGGGCGGTGGTGGAGATTTGTAAATATAGGGTGGCGGCGGGGAAGGTGATGGAGGTGGTGGTGGTGGTGACTTATAGACATAAGGCGAAGGTGGTGAGGGAGAGGGCGGAGGTGGAGATTTGTAAACATAAGGTGGCGGCGGAGAAGGTGATGGCGGTGGTGGTGACTTATACAGATAAGGTGGAGGTGGTGAAGGTGATGGTGGAGGAGGTGACTTGTAAACATATGGTGGTGGCGGCGAGGGAGAGGGAGGAGGTGGTGATATATAGACATAAGGCGGCGGTGGTGAAGGTGAGGGAGGAGGTGGTGATTTGTAGACGTAGGGTGGTGGTGGAGAAGGTGATGGCGGTGGTGGTGATTTGTAAACGTAGGGAGGCGGTGGAGAAGGTGATGGTGGTGGTGGTGATTTGTAGACATAAGGCGGTGGTGGTGAAGGTGAGGGAGGAGGTGGTGATTTGTAGACGTAGGGCGGTGGTGGAGAAGGTGATGGCGGTGGTGGTGATTTGTAAACGTACGGTGGTGGTGGAGAAGGTGATGGTGGTGGTGGTGATTTGTAAACGTAAGGCGGTGGTGGTGAAGGTGAGGGAGGAGGTGGTGATTTGTAGACGTAGGGCGGCGGTGGAGAAGGTGATGGCGGCGGTGGAGAAGGTGAGGGCGGTGGTGGTGATTTGTGTACATAGGGTGGTGGTGGAGAGCTATAATAGTATGGATTGTGATTTTTGTTATCATCGTTGTCGTCGTCTCCCTTATCAGCAGCTACGCTGCTCGTCACAGCAAGGCAAATCACCGCCAACGCGTAAACAAGGTGGCGCCATTGGTGGTGGTGGCCCACCCTCGCCGGAGTTCCCATGATGATGGTAAGTTACTATCTTCTTCTTCCCCCCCTCAAACCCTTGTGTATGTATGTGTGTAAAAGTGTATGCCTCTTTACTAAGCGTGTTGCTTGGTTTAAATGACGAGGATGGAGTAGTCTTTATATAGTGGTGGATTCATACGTACGAAGGAGATTTAATTTATTTATCTTTTAAAAAATGACACAGGCTGTCAGATGAATAAAATATACAAGTCAACTTACCAAACTGAATTATGGGTATGGTATGTGATGGTTTTCTTTTCTATACAACAGTACAAACCGACGACGTGTTATGAAGTTCTGAACCTTGGCAGGCATGAACTAGTCAAGTGAGTGGTAGGTGAGGCAAGAATTCTCTCTTCTCTTTGCGTTGCTGGATTTTATTGTAGTATTTATTTAAACTACATTATTGATTTGAGAAAAACGATTTTCATCTAATGGTGAATGTCAAGGCCTGCATCGTAGATGATGCATATTACCGTGATAAAGACTACAACATGCATCATATATAGATATATATATACACACAAAAGAAGACACTGTTGTATGCGAAAAGAGACTCCTAAGGGGTTCCAATTTTCACTATCATGGCAAAAAAACATATCGGATAGATATACAGTCATGGCATTTTTTGTAAGATATTGTGGCATTTAAGGGACGCGGTATTGTTTGACATTTCCCCGAGCGTATGATTACCTAATTCTGTTTTAGTATAAAATTATATTGACCTTTACAGAAGAAACCGCAAAATATCGTATTCTATAGTACACGACGTGATACATAATATTAATATATATAGTTTGAAAGGGCCTATGGATGAATTTTTTCCAACGCGAGTAAATAATGCATATGAACGCAGCTCTAAGATTGTCAAGAAACGTATGCAAGTTGAATATTCCGTCTACAGGTCATTTAATGTTTTGTTGTGCAACTTGGATATTTGAAGGACGTGAAACCCGCCATTAGTCGTCCTATTACATGGCCTGGATTTAAATCAAGGTAGGTAATAATAATATAATCAAAACAGCTAAGAAACGACCCATTAATCAGAAATCCCAAGACAAAACAGTAACTGAGGGCAAGACAAGAATGTTTCCAAGGGTCACAACAAGCTAAAGGACCCCACCACCTCAAAACTTTAATTGAATTATTACAAAAATCCAGAAAATACTGCAAGTTAACATCAATCAGAAAAGAAAATGGAGAGGGGACTGATTTATCATCACCATCTTATGATAACAAAAAGTTGTTGGGATTAAGCTCCACCAGAGCCATATTTCTTACCAAAGACAATCATCTGAAGCTTGTCATAACCTGCTAGCACACCAGCGCCTGCGACGGCACGGAGGATGTTAGCACCAGCGCCCTTGAACAGAGATTTCGCTCCTTCCTTCTTCAATATCTGACTGAATGCGTCCAAAGAGCTCTTGTACTTCACTGCCTCGCCAGACGTCATCATCATTCTTCTTCGCACGGTGTCGATGGGGTAAGAAGCCAGGCCCGCACCGTTTGTGATGAGCCAACCGAGGGCAAAGCTAGCAAAGAAACTATCCTGTGATAATCCAACATACAAATGTGTCAGAAATTAAATCAAACATCAATAATTTGGCCTAGGACATATTCATAAAACCCAGTTACATAAACAACACAGTTCAGCTTGTAATAATGAGTCTCATCAAGAGCGGTATTTATTAGTGCTAACCTGCAAGGACCCAGTAAGGAGAACTGGCTTCAAAGAGTCGTACATTCCAAAGTACAACCCTCTGTACACGATAATACCAACACACGAGATGTTAAATCCACGGTACAGTCCAGCAATGCCATCAGATTTAAGGGTCTTTCTGTACACGTCCACAAGACCGTTGAATTGCCTCTCGCCTCCTTTCTTTGCAGCCTTGGCATCGTTGGCGAGGCGAGTACGAGCGTAATCCAATGAGTAGACGAAGAGCAACGACGAAGCACCAGCTGCTCCACCAGAGGCAAGGTTTCCAGCAAACCATTTCCAGTAGCCGTCGCGGTCTTTCTTGAAGTTGAAGAGCCTCTTGAAGTAGTCTTTGAACGCAAAGTTCAAGGCCTGTCGAACATTATGATAATAACCTTTGAGAAAACTGATCCATTTTATACAAAAACAAACTTGAGTTGAAATCATTTTCTCAGAGATGGGTGGGTAGGTAATTAAACAAGAAAATAACCTGAGTGGGGAAATAACGGATGACATTAGCAGTGTTTCCCCTCCACAATGAGATCACCCCTTCTTCCTGCATTGTTCTCTTGAAACAGTCTCCGATTCCCTTGTAGGGTTCAGCAAGCCTACCAGTCTTGATCATCTCATCTTGATTCTGAATCAAAAGCTTCACACGCTCAATAGGGGCAGCAGCTGTTTTGGACACGGCTGCCGAAACTCCACCCATCAGAAAATCAATGGCAAAACCCGCAAGGCCTTTCTCCGAGGGAGCTTGAACAAAGACAGGAGAAGCATTTGAGGAAATTAAGGATAAATCCTGGGTGGCTACGCAATTCATGGGGTGTTGTAATGCGGCATTTGTGTAGTTGCCATAAGCGAATCTCCTCTGATAGAGAGAATGTTGTTGGAAACCTCCAGAACGAGCATGGATGCTTGAACTGAGATGGAGCTGGTTGGCCAGCTTGTGAGCGATGGTTGGGTGTTGGTATTGATCAGCCATAGTCGCTAAATCCTGAGGGAATGGTATAAAACATTGTGGGCAAGATCAGTGATAGTCGATTAAGGTAACATAAAGCACACAAATCAATGATAGTCACTTTGAGATAAACCACGAGTATCGGCACATCGGAGCAAAATCAACAATAGAAAACTCCTACCCGTCTCACATAAAGGCATAATATTTCATCCATGTAAAGTACACGTAAATCATAGATTAAGTAAATTACAAAAATGGCTTCTGCGAAAGAATGCAGTAACCTGGATGTCATAATATGAGGACAGAGAACTCACTTTCACTATTGTATGAAGTATAAGCACGCATGCCAACCAAACAAACAGGGAAAAATATAATAATCAAGCACAATGATTCTAAGTTATCATGGGAACAACCAATGGACCGCCCAAAAAGCATCAAATTAAAGCATAAGCACACATTAGTTGACCGATTACACTCTCAACCCACACCCACGGGTTGACCCACGGCCCACCTTTACAGATTCCAAAATATCAGCAACCAACACCACATAGAATTTCTCTCAAACACCAAAGGATATGAACAAACTACATAGGAGAAAGACGACCAGGCTAAATTAATCATTCACAAAGCTCGTTCTCAAAATTTGGTTAACGCCAAAAATTATAAAACAGCAAAACAAAGTCGATACAGGAAGCTAAAGGCGAGATCTAAGCTCATACAGATCCAAAAATGCAACAAACCTTAGTCAGTTCCAAATCAAAACACCAGCGTATCACACAGACACAGATCTAAAGGATTCAACAGAAACAAACACTCACCTATTTATATCAACCCTGAAAAATCAAATGAGAGTCATATACCAGCTAGAATAAAGCTACATCCTCAGAAAACAAAATCCTATATGCGTATGAGAGAGACAAACACTTTTTTACCTGCCCTAAACTTTTCCTAGGAATCCTCAGAGACGACAAAACGTAATTGGGAGAGAAAAACGAGGAGCGATCGAAGCTGCTGGCCGAAATGTTTCAGTGATACGTATTCCCTTATATAGCGAGAGAGAGAGAGAAAGACAGATTCACCCTGATTATATATTCTATTGGGCCTGGCCCATTATAAATATATATTCAGCCCGGCCCATTAAATCGTTTACATAGTTTATTGTAATTCTTATTTAATCTTCTCATTATTACAAGATATATGTACAGAGTAAACATGGATAGTCCAAACTTCCGTAGGTACTAAAACTTCTTCACTGGGACTAAAGCTCCTTGCCTATCTCCACTTTCGAGCAATGCATCTAACACGGCAAAATCCCTCACGCCTTCGACGAACGAAAGTCGACTTTCGTCTTCGTAATCTCCATCTTTCTGCAAGAAAAAATGACAACAGAGTGAAGTCCATTTCAAGAACTTGGAACGAAGAGGAACGCCAAAACTCTACCTCTGAGGTTGCCCGAGAAACATCGTGTAAGAAGATTTTGAGCTCTTCGGTCACGCCGCTTAAAGGGTAGAACGAGTCCTTCGTCTGCCCCTCGGCTGTATTAAGCTTTAACTGCGAAGGACTTCAACGATCAATCGACCACTTAATTTATTTGCACGGATTCAATCACTAGGAACGTTTACCGAGTATCCATACGTGCCTTCTCGACTGTCAATATCAATCTGCAATGTTCCCTTCAAGCCCACGAATCGCAGGGAAATCTATATACCGTTATCGCACAGAATATTATTACCTCGCTCGTCTAACAAATATAGACAGAGAACATATAAAAAAGACTGCAATAAAATGAACCTTGAATATTTTCGCTGATGCCACCATAACTAAGACCCCAGAACATCCATTCTCCAATAGACTATATGAGGATACAATAAGATCAAATTTTTTGACTTTTTTCAGATAGATCGTAAAAAAGACTCGTTTTTTTATTTTTCTATAATATAAAGGCTTACATTATAGAGGACATACTATCAGGAGGTGGTAAAGTGGCGTCGAAATTAGACGTCATAGCCGCGACTGAAGTTATCTCTCTACCTGCGAGCTGATTTGACAAACGCGTAAATTTCATATTCAAGAAAAAAAAACAGTTTTTTGGCTGAATTTGTGTTAATATAATAATATAGGCTAACCATCCTCAAAGCAGCGACGAAATGTACTCCCATGTCTAGGATGTAACCTCCCTACAACATAATACGGTCAGTTTTTCTTTTTGTCTTTTGTTTCTCGTCGAAGTCTCAATTCGAACGAAGAGAAGGCGTAATAAGCACTGACGCTGAAGCTGTGCCTCCAAGAACTCGAGAAGTAAGGACTCGAGCTGTTCACTGGAACTTCGACGTGTATTTGAAAATTGACCAAGTCTCCGATATCAGCCATGTATTTCCTTCCCTGTAAGATATAATCGAGTGAAAATCGATCCATGATTCGAACCCAACATTCATCTGATATACCTACCTCCACAAAAGCAGGTTCGCAGCGATAGTTCTCAGCGACGGCCCATATTGGTTTATTAGGTTTAGACGAAGAATAATACCAAGAAAGAGCAGCTGCTGCCTCATTAAAAGCTGTCCCAAGTGAGATATATACTTTAGAGATACATTACATAAGAATTCTTCAATAGACAAACACAATGGCATGAGCAAGATAGGTTAATCGAAATCTTACAAGCTGAGGCTGGTTTTTCTGCGTTGTCCAATCCAATCGATGGTTTTACACGTGTAGTAGAGGCAGAAACCGTAAGTTAAACATGAAAAAAAAAAAAGTAAAATGTACGTTGAATTCATGAAGCATTAAGTCGAGATAACATTCTATTACCTTGCAGGACGTGCTTTCCAGCCTTTAGCAGCCTCATAGACAAATCCACCTGCAAGAAAGTGGTAAGGCAATCACTACAGCATTGAAATAATGAAGCAGAAAATCGATGAACATTAAGAAAAAAAAAAACGAGCCTGAATTTGGGCTGCAAGAACTACGAGCACTGCTTCAATCGAAGAATCTTGAATTATGTCTTCGAGGCCTGAATCGCCCCATTTACACTCGACCCCTTGAAAGAACTTGCTTGCAATATCCAAAGCACCTTGTCATGGCCCGAGAAGGAGTAATTGGGCTTTTGGGCTTAGTTATTCATTAGGTATCTTTTATGTTAGTATAAGTATGTAATTGACATCTATTTTTCATTAAGCAAGAATTAAACCTAATCTATCTTCTTCTTCACGTAACTTCATCTTCTTCCTCAAGCAACCAATCTTCTCCTCCCTCAAATCTAATCTTAGTCTCTTCTCAATCTAATCTCTTATTCTGATATTCTTCAACCTAACTATCTCTCATTTCTATGATCAATACACAGAAAGACTCATAAAACAGTTACTATTATCATACACTCCAAGCAAGTCCATAACATTGGTATCAGAGCGATCGATTCTCGGCCGGTGGTTTCATCAATGGCGGAGCGCACCTATTTCAGCGAATTGGAAGCTCAAAACAGATCTGGACAAGCTCTCATTCCATCGAGTGATTCTGCTTTAGGCGAGGTAAAGGATAGCGAAACAGCGATTTACAGTTTCAGTTTAAGTGATGATTTCCCTATGTTTGATGGTATGAACCCTAGGGTATGGATCATTAAGTCTGCTGATTATTTTAAGCTAATACCGCACTGCTCCCATCGTGAAAAAATTGAGTTAGCATCTCGACATCTTAAGGGAAAAGCGGCGGAATGGTATGAGGCCTTGTTGGGAAAACAAACAAAAATGAGCTGGGAACAGTTTGTTCGTTTGATTTCGGCTAGGTTTGAGGACCTTAGGGATGCTAAAGCCTTTAGGAAGCTTGAAGACCTTAGGCAAATTGGTTCGTATTCGGATTACGTCAACGAATTCGAAGAGTTAACATGGGACATACCTATGGGCGATGAATTAGATCTTTTCGAGGATTATTTCATTTCTCAGTTTATTGGCGGTCTTGGTGATGAGTTACGAGGTATAATGTTAGAACTGCAACCTAAAAGTTTATATGATGCGATTGAGCTTGGCCGAAAGCAATTAGATGTTATGGCTAAAGAGAGCGAAAGTCAACCCGAGAGTCCGTTGGATTCTGTTTTTTCAGCTGCAATGTCTGATGTTACTGAAGTTCCTGGTCTGATCAAGCCGAGCGGAGTCGAGGTTCCCTTCATTGTTGCAACGCGTGAGATAATGATCAATGGAGCATATATGAAACCTCAAGCAGCTTCAAATGAGAATGGTATTGAGTTCAACAATTCAGATGCTAAAGAAAGACTTACCCCTGCTAATGGTTTGGTGAACACTTGTAACGTAAGTGCACGGAGGATAGTGGATTTGGCTACATTTACCACAGGGCTTGGGGTTCCTAATGCTCGGGTGGGCGAAA
Source organism: Craterostigma plantagineum (assembly GCA_027422505.1). Lineage (NCBI taxonomy): Eukaryota > Viridiplantae > Streptophyta > Magnoliopsida > Lamiales > Linderniaceae > Craterostigma > Craterostigma plantagineum. Next base: position 5,094,478 of record JAPQWV010000054.1, on the reverse strand, counting down.
GTGGGGCGTATGCTCTTGTGTGGCGGAAAATCCTTATATACTACAAGTTTCGAAGCAGCTTTACGGATGCGCAACGGAAGCAAAACATTGTACTTGAGAGTTCAACTTTTCCTTTTGATCGTGGAAAAAGGTGCAAGCGGTCGCCATGTTATTACCCTCGCTTTGTCGGGATTTTGCGCTATCATCCTTGGGGACAAGGATGTCTCAAACGGGGGAGTATTGTCATGGCCCGAGAAGGAGTAATTGGGCTTTTGGGCTTAGTTATTCATTAGGTATCTTTTATGTTAGTATAAGTATGTAATTGACATCTATTTTTCATTAAGCAAGAATTAAACCTAATCTATCTTCTTCTTCACGTAACTTCATCTTCTTCCTCAAGCAACCAATCTTCTCCTCCCTCAAATCTAATCTTAGTCTCTTCTCAATCTAATCTCTTATTCTGATATTCTTCAACCTAACTATCTCTCATTTCTATGATCAATACACAGAAAGACTCATAAAACAGTTACTATTATCATACACTCCAAGCAAGTCCATAACACACCTCTTGCTGATTCCTGTAGAAAAGGATATTACATATATCGATGTCCAAAAATTACCCAACCACTTACAGCAACTACGTCATCACAGACACTTTTATCGTCAGAAAAGATACACCTCACTTCTGCTCCAAATGGCTTTAAGGACGAAGCGATCAGAAATCTCAGCTAATCTTGGAATATATTCAGTCCTCACGAATATGCCAGCTCCAAGTATAGCAATCTTGGGCGCTTCCATTAGATGCAATTCAAGAAAAAAGATAAGGTTGTCTAGATTGCGAGGTTAGTGAGTACAGTACGGCAGGTTTTGAGGTTTCTTGTGATTCTTCTACAAACTCGTGGCGACATTTCAACTGTCGGCTTTGACTTGGCTTTGATGATTTGTCTTCTTCGTTGATTTATGGCCCCCAACAAGGCAACGCAGAGCGCACGAGTAAAACGAACGAAATAACAAAGAACAAAAACTTATTACAAACAAGCGGCTAAGAAAAATAAATCAGGCCATGTATCATAGATAGATTGCCAATAAAATGATCCCTTTAGTCGATATTTTCTGATTTCAGAAGTTTGTAATGATAGCACAAGATCAAGAATCAACTCCGTAACAAACATATAGGTATACGAAGCTTTCACACACACTAAGTATTACACAACGGGGGAAATCTGTACAGAACAGAACTGCTATCTCAAAATCTCAAGTAGTCTCACTCATCTCATCATAAGGTAAATATCGTAGTAAACAGTGAAGTTGTGGTAGCTCAAGAAGAACACGAAAGCATGCAAACGCCAGGACGATAAGCCCATGCAGGAGGCAAACGGGCATATTTCTCCATTCCAGGTTGTTCTTCGTAAGGATTTTGTATAACTCTGAGCAGCCTACGAACCTCGTCGAAGTCGCCTTGCTCTGCTGCGTCTATCGCGCCTTGGCACAGATAGTTTCGAAGGATGTATTTGGGGTTTACAGAGTCCATTGAAGATTTTCTCTCATCATCGGAGATACCAATTGAAGACAACTGTGGTAGTGAAGATCATAAATTTGTTGGCCGATGTTAAAAACTACAATCGAGCAGTGAAGAGGAAGTTGTCATAGTAATCATACCTCTTGTATGTAGGATTTAAGCCAACTAGTCCATGCATCTTTTCGCTCCTTGCCAATATCCAATAGAACAGCTTTTAAAGGAGTCAATAGTTCACCTTCTTCAACTGTAGGATCGGCTTTGATATTTGAAAGCAACCGAAAGAAGTTTGTGTAGTCTACTTTATCAACAGCCAAGTTTTTCAAAAGTTCGCTGATCAACTGCTTATTGTACTTTGGCAGACAAAGTTTTCTGGTCATTATAGCTTGATACTCGTCCATAAACTTTGTCCCATACCTAGCAAGCAAAGGTGATTAATTAAGAACATTCGACAATTTCATTTACAGGAAATTACATGATGATATACCTCTCCATGGCATAGTTAGCCTCCTTCTCAGTTATCAACTGGGCAGCGGAAAGAGTTGTGGTGAACTGTGCAATATTCCACAACCCAATATCGGGTTGATTGGCGAAGCAATATCTTCTCCCGGGAAGATCAGTAGTATTTGGCGTGTAGCTGGGGTCAAAAGCATCCAAGAAACCGAATGGGCCATAATCAATAGTGAGTCCCAGCACACTCATGTTATCAGTGTTCAGTACTCCGTGAGTAAATCCAACACCCTGCCAACTAGCGACTAAGCAAGCTGTGCGCTCTGCAACTTCCACAGCCCAAGCTGGTAACCATATTTATTATTGCACTGTTAGAACTAGCAAATAGCAAAGATGTGCAACCTTGATTGAGTGTCAAAATGAGTAACTCGTGGCAAATGAATTTCACCAGTAGCAAATTTAATTGAAAAGTCTAAAGATACGCAAAATAGCAAAGTCTTGCTCAGTTAATTCACCTGCAAATTTGTTTGATGTCAGATCTACAATAGATTCATCTCCTTCGCCAGTGCTGAAAGATAAACTGTCACTTCCATTGAGGTTCTCTAAGTGGGGAAAGTGATGCCTGATTGTGTATTCAGCCAAAGTGCGAACAAGGGGAAGATCATCCTTCCCTCTTGAAGCATGAATCTGGAATGAACCAAAGCGAACAAACGATTGAGCAACTCTGCAAACAATAGCACCAGGCTCGTCCTTTGGGTTGCCACTGTATAACTCTTTCTGTTGGGAAAGATCCCATAGTTGTTAGACAAAAACTTCTATAACATTCCATGGCAAGTAGAGCCTAGAGAAATTAGTGTCCTTCATAGCTTAGATTATGGTGTTTCTTGTTTCAAGTCACCAAGTGCTTGAGTAGGAAATGGATGTTATTTCAAAATTAGAAACTGGCATATCGCCAGCAGAAAATGGAAAGGAAATGTTGAATAGTACGGAATACATACTCGTAAAACATGTCACGAGTGACATATTTTCCTGTGGTCACCAAACATAAAGCACGTGTTGTTGGGATTCCCAGACTGTGCATGGCCTCACTGCAGAGAAATTCCCTGATACTACTTCGTAAAACTGCAAGACCATCAGCAAAGCGACTGTATGGTGTCTTCCCAGCTCCCTTAAGCTGTAACTCCCACCTTTGAGATTTTGAATTGACAATTTCTCCTAAAGTAATAGCCCTTCCATCTCCCAACTGACCAGCCCACGTGCCAAACTGATGTCCTCCATAACATTGAGCATAGGGCATTCTATAGATAGAAGTAGAAAAGGTAAGCATGTGTAGTAAGACAAGAAACAGAAATTTATGCCAACAATAAGGTCAACGAACTCACGCTCCAACAAGGGGTGATGCACCAGAGAATAGATGGGGGAAATCAGGCCTTTTAAATCTGTGATTGAAGAAAAAAACAGCTAAAGCATCATCAACCCTACCACAACAATGAGACAAAACTACAGGAAAAAAATAAGCAGAATAATGGATACGGAAAGACGGAGGATCATCAAGCTACGTACTCCATAGGATCCAAGTCAAGTAAATCTGCCACTGAATCTGACCAAGCAACAAGTTGCGGGTTATCGACCTCAGCTGATGGCGAAACTTTTGTATAGCATGAACGAAGGACCTGCAAATTAAGTAACAAAAACTTCTACTTAAAAATCTGTAGTTATAAGTTACTATCATGTTTGCTATTACCTAAACTTGCCATAAGCATGTTTTTGGAGTCGCTTAAATCAATGACAGAAGCAGAGTAAAAAATAGCAGAAAACATGGGAAATCAAGGTAAAGGAAATCAATCATACCTCTCGTGGCATTATATCGGTCCTTGGATCACCAGGAAGCTCACGGACAAAAGAGTGGTCCCAATTCAAGTCTTCGAGCTTCAATTTACGCCTAGTTTCACCAGCACCGTCGTTGTTAACACCGTTTCTACCAATTCTACTACCGTCATCAAAATTCCTGCCGTCGCCCGGGGTCTGATTCTTCGAATTGTCCGGAACTGAATCTACCGAAGCCGACGCCGACGAATTCGAGTCCATGGAGACGACGGATGAGAAACGCCGCTTCGCGCGATTCAAGGGGTATATCGGTAACTTCGGTCTGAGAGAGGGACGTATCGAGAAGGCGGTTGTGGCGGTACGGAAAGAGGAGGCTTGGAAGAGCGACGCCGAAATCTGGGAAAGCATTTTCCTTTTGGTCTTAATTTTCGCTATAAAAAACTAACCTATTTTTTGTTGGAAGCGGAACGAAGAAATTTCATTTTTTAATTTTGTTATTCAAAAAATTATTTATTTTACAATATTACAGCTACTATTTGCAAACGAATCCCTAAAGATATCGTCTCATCTCATTTGGATCCACGCAGTTTAGGATTGCAACAGTTTCTCCTATTTCTTGCCATTATTTCACTTCGACTCCATGCATTTCCAAACAAGCAAGTTGGCCCTTCATCTGTTTTTCTGCTGTTTTGTAAGCTCGTGAGACTTTTGGTTTATTTGTATTCCTTCTTTGTCCTCGAGTTATTTTAGCAATGCAACTCGTTCTTGATATTTACTTCAGTCTTCTGACGCCATGGCTAAACATTGGAGGACTCAGTTTAGTCTCGTTATAGTTCTACAGCTTATTACATCCTTACGTTGGAATTGGAAGCCTAAATTAGGTAGCGATTCATATTTATACGTAGAGCAGCGTTAGCGTAGAGTACAATGTTGAAATATAATGGACACGTAGATTGCCGCCCAATAGGGTAGGGTAGCATTGAAAGAACATTAAAAGGGTGCATTCATTGAAGGTTTTTCAGAGTTTCTGAATGCAATTTACAGACAATGGTAAACGCTACACTTTAAAACTCGGTGATTGAAGAAGGGCAATGCGATGAGAGAAAAAGAATGTCCATTCCAATTCGGTGGAGAGAGTGACAAAGCCTATGAAAATACATAGCATGTTAGATGAGATATTCTGAGTTTATGTGCATCAAGTTTCACTCTTTTTCATCCTCACCACCTTTTTTCCAACAAATCATCAAGATATGAATAAAAATATTTGAGGAGGCTTGAAAGTTGAATGGGTTGTTAATAATAAAAATCTGATTTTTTTTCTCATTTCTACACAGAAATCGAGGCGAATATCCATCACGAGCACGCTAACAGAACAGTGATTTTGTCTTGGTGCAAATTGATTCTGCTTTTTGTGAGTTAATGCCACAATCCCATTTCAGACATTACGTTCCAAAACTCTCTATTTAAGACAGCGTTTGGCAGATGTCGATGAACTTGCCTCTCGTACAAAAGGAAAGGGCTGTCGGTATTATTTCTTTCCCAAACACCGCCCAAGAATAGGTGGTAGGCCGACCAAAAGATCTCCCATCTGAGCCAATCAGATCGCGACGCGTGGCAGGGCCTTTCACCCGTTACGTTGAGGGCATGCATGAAGGAAACGTGGGACCCAGCTCTCTTCGCACTGTTCTATATTTAGGCTCCTACTTTCCGCTCAGCATTTTACTACCGCAAAGGAAAAAACAATATAGCCATCAAGGAAGAAAAAGCAGAGTAGCTTCCTTCTTCTTCTGAAGAACAGAGTGCTTTTTCGTATTCTCTCAGGTGCACATATCTCCCTTCGCTCAAATCGCCCTTGTTCATCGGCATTTTGTTCCTTGTGTAAAGAAAATATGCATGTATGATATATATGAGTAAGGTTATGGCGCTCCTTCTATTTCAGGATTTCTTCTTTACTTCTCTGTTTTTCGGTTTTTTATGGAGCGTTTGCATGTGGGATGATCTGCATTTGCAAGTCGATTTCTGGATCTGTGAAAAAGATTCAATTTTTACGAGACGTTCTTAATTATGTGGAACATCATTAATTGTTTGTGGCGGAGCGATTACAGTTCTCGTCATTATTGCTATTTTAACCCCTTCTTGAAATAATTTTAATCGACTGGGTGATTTGTGTAATGATCTTTCTTAGCCCTTCTTTACAGCTCCCATGTATTAAATCCATTGAAGTTGATGGTAATCACAAAACGCCATAGCTTCTCTGTTTCGCTACTTACAAAGCCAACCTGCCACAGCTGTCTCGTATTTACTCCTCTATCCGTCTCTTTGCAGTCTCTTAAAACCTTTCTGTGATGGAAACCAATTCATTTCATAACATGCTTCTCTTTTCTCTATAACAAAAAAAAAAGAAAAAAATAAATAGAATCTTGGAGCGTGCTTTGTCAAAAGGTAATGGAGCTCATTGAGACTACACAGCAGTTTCAATCTACCTTACAGTGAAACAGTGCGCTTAACAATGTTCTTGACAAACATAGGCACAACAACTCTGTCTTCATTTCTCATCACATTACATTTTCTGTCCAAAATGTGTTTTCACAGAGCACGGCGAAGCAATGGGCGCCGGCGGCCGAACAACAACTTCCCTCACAACAACCACAAAACCGTCGTCGAAACTCCAAAGAGTTCCCCACGAAAAGCCTCCGTTCACCCTCGGCGACCTCAAAAAGGCAATCCCGCCTCACTGCTTCAACCGTTCGCTCTCCCGCTCGTTCTCCTACCTCGTCTTCGACCTAATCCTCGTGGCCCTCTTCTATTACGCCGCCGCGAACCACATTTCCCGCCTCCCTTCGCCCGCCCTGAGGTCCCTCGCCTGGCTCGCCTACTGGGCCGCCCAGGGCTGCGTCTCGACGGGCGTGTGGGTCATAGCGCACGAGTGCGGCCACCACACGTTCAGCGACTATCAGTGGCTCGACGATGCGGTCGGGCTGGTCCTGCACTCGGCCCTCCTCGTGCCTTACTTCTCGTGGAAGTATAGCCACCGCAGGCACCACTCGAACACGGGCTCCATGGATAGGGACGAGGTGTTCGTGCCCAAGCCTAGGGCCCGAGTGGCTTGGTACTCGAAGTACCTCAATAATAACCCTCTGGGCCGAGCCGTCACCCTAGCCGTGACCCTCACCCTCGGCTGGCCGTTGTACCTCATGTTCAACGTCTCGGGCCGGCCGTACGAGCGGTTCGCGTGCCACTACAACCCTTACGGGCCCATTTACAACGAACGCGAACGCATGCAGATCTTCATCTCCGATGCAGGTGACGATGAGTTTTTTCCGGCAATATAATATATAGGATTGAGAAATAATATAATGCCTTCAAGGTTAAGCTTTTATGCGAAGTGGTCATTCAATGCATAAAATCAATGGTTAATTATTTTTTGAGCCCTGTAGTTTAAGGGTTGACATTAGTAACTTTCAAAATTAAACAATTTTAGACATTACATGTCGCAAGTCTACATTTTGTTTCAAAGTTGCTGAAAGTTATTGTCCGAATATTGTTAACCCCTAAATTTGTCGGAGTCCTAGATTATGTGCATGAATCCTAGAATTCGGGGCAAAATTTTACTGTTCTGGCATATGATATCCCAAAATTGCTTATCTTTTGCCTGCATAATGTCGCTTTCTAAATTCGTTGTTCCTATAATGCCAGTCTTCCGAAAGTATAGGACAAAAAGAAGATAAATTTAACCAAAATCAAAGTAGTGATACCGTTATAGATAGACACCGATGTGTTGTTTCGACCTTTTTTAACGCAGGAGTTATTACCGTGTGGTACTTGCTGTACCGCGCTTACCTGGCGAAGGGCCTCGCATGGCTCGTGTGCATATACGGAGTTCCATTGCTGATCGTGAACGCATTCTTGGTGATGATTACTTACCTGCAGCACACCCACCCAGCATTGCCTCACTACGATTCCTCCGAGTGGGATTGGCTGAGAGGCGCATTGGCCACCATGGATAGGGATTACGGGCTTCTCAACAAGGTGTTCCACAACATAACGGATACCCACGTGGCCCACCATCTCTTCTCCACGATGCCCCACTACAGCGCCATGGAGGCGACTCGGGCCATAAGGCCCGTGCTGGGCGAGTACTATCGATTCGACGATACTCCGTTCTACAAGGCCATGTGGAGGGAGGCCAGGGAGTGCCTCTACGTTGGGCCCGACGAGGGCAAGGGGAAGGGCGACGGCGTCTTTTGGTACAAGAACAGATTTTGAGAGATGACAGCCGAGGGAGGAATTTGCGAGTCTTTCTCGAATAATGGTCGTTTTTAGCTCCGCTGTTCGTTTTGGTTCTTGAAATGGAGTCTTTTATGGTAATTTGAGTTTGTTTGCTATGTGTAATGAACTTACTGTGTGTTTGCTCTGTGTAATGAACTTGCCTTGGGCTTTATTTTGTTCCCACTTAGCTCATTGGCTCTGCTTTTACATTTCTACTCAAAGAACCGTTTGAAGCTGCTATGTGAATGCAGGTCATGGAAATGCTTCAAGCTATGTGAAATGAGAAGGACGTAAATAAATCGTGTCCTGTATATTTATATACATAGATAGATGTATGATGGACAAGTGTTGCCGAAGTGGCAATACAATCTCATTCTCAGGTTACTTAAGGCTATATACTTTGCTTGGCACACAAATTTGCATGGAGAGGAAAAAAGAGAAGTGTAAATTCTATTCTTGTGTTGTTATCTACACGGACGAAAAGCGCCTTTTTTTTCCTGCAAAAAATTCGATCAGTGCAGCACCAACATGGCGTCTAACTGTTTCTTCCTCGCAGCGTTCTTCAGCTTCTCGAGGGAGACGAGCCCGACTTGCCTCACTCTCTCTCGAGACAAACCCATGCTGAAAAAGAAAAAAAAAAAAAGAACTTCATTTTTTCATTGCAAGAAAAAGATGAATGGTAATGACAGACATGTAATGCGAGCTGTAAGAGTTTGTACCGTTTGCTGATTTCTTCCCAGGTGAGGCATTCTCCTTTTAGGCCGTAGTACAGACGAATGATCTCTCTTTCCCTTTCTCTCAAGGTAGATGTAATGAGCCTATCTACTTCGTCCTGCAAAAAATGGTAACAGAGTTTTAATCATCATTCAGACGAAGTTTTCTCATCCATGAGTATATACCTTAAGTGCCCATTCATCAACTCCATGCCAGGGGTTGTTCTCAACATGATTATCTGCAATATACTGCCGAGAGAGGAGAAGGAATCAGTGTACAAGTAAATCAGTCATTACAGAAAATTTATGAAACTAGAAGACATTGTGCGCTTACGCTGTGAAGAGATTCTCCAGGAAGACCGTTAAGCGAAGGGAATGCTTCCCTATCGAGTGAGAAAATCTTGTTGCTTGCCTATTACGATATTTTTCGACGTATTACATGGCTGAAATCAAATAACATAAATATCCATAGAATGTCTTCGGGAGGGAAAATTCGTCTACCTCGGTGGCGTTTTGGACTTTCTTCTGCGACATGTTTAGACTTTCTGCAATTCTCTGAGACATTACGAATGTATTTATGTCACCGAGGACAGAAGAAAACGACTCGAAAGAAGTTCAATCGAAAACTTTCTCTCAACTTACATCGATAGATGGATTTATTATTCCCTTCTCCTCCAGCCTAGCCTTTGCGTTTCGAATCATATTAAGCCTTTCGTGTAAATGCGTAGGCAATCTCAGCGTTCTCGAGTTGTCCACTAAGGCTCTCGAAACACCCTTGCAATGTTAAGACGAAAACTCTCTCAACTCGAGATCATGTCATAACTAGCTGCTTCCTATACAAATCAACTAACTACGTAAAGGCGAAAACTTTTATCGATCGTACCTGCCGAATCCACCAATAAACGTAAGTCGAGATCTTAAATCCCTTCGACGAATCGAATTTCTCAATTCCTCTGAGCAATCCAATCAGACCACCCTGGAAAAACACCAAGAAATTTACAATACTGAAAGCTGAACGTCGTTCGAAATACGAGAATAGAGCCTCCCCCATTTCAATTCACCTGAACAAGATCAGCCATTTCGACGCCCGTGTTATCGTATCTCTGAGCAATAGACATGACAAGACGAATATTACTCATCGCCAGCTTTTCCCTCGCAAGAGAGCACTCGATCACCTTCGACTGAAGAGCAGTTCGGCTAATTCCCAAATAGTTCGCCAGCTGCTCGTCGGAAGGCTCACATCCCAATCTTTCTCTTAAACTGAAGTTACAAATCAACAACAAAGACACAGTTAGTTAGTTCCTCCATGGAAAAAGAGACACTAAGATGGAGGAAAATGGTTTGTTATTACCTGTCCTTGTGCTCATCTAATAAAAGCCCAGCTCTAATCTTCTGTGAAAGTTGGACCACTTCAGCATGAGTGAGCAACTCTTCACTAACTACGCCTTTGACATAACCTTTCCATCGATTACGAACAAGTTCAGGGCTTATCCGCAGATGCTCGCTAGTACTAGGTTGGGCATTAGAGTAAGCTTTCCCTCGGACCAACTTCCTCTTGTGATCAATTCTGCGGCGCCTAGCAGAAATCCCAGAACAAATGACCTCGGATGTTGTGTCTGGAGATTTCTCTTTCTGAACAACGGCTAGCATCGAAGACTCGACCGAAAGATTCCACTGTTTCTCAAGCATCAGCTTTTGTAATTCAAGAATGGCGTCCACCGCCGCGTACTCAGTATCATCAGAAGTTTGTTCGCTTAGGACGCAGCTGGCGGCGGCGGCGGCGGCGGCTTTGGTCAGCCATGGCTGCTCCGAGGAAATGGCGTCTCTATGAGGACGCCGATTGGATATAGAGCCCGATAATTTCTTTGGAGCGCCTCCGTTTTTAGAGGACACGATCTGATAATGGGGATCGCAGGCGAGCTTCTCGGCGATGTCTGAATAGTAGAAGGTGGAGCTAAGGAGCCTTTTACTAGCAGGGGTGAGACCGATAACAGCAGCAGATGCCATGATCATATGCTGTAATAACTCACAATCACACGCTCGCGCCTCGATGCAAGGACAGCCTCTGAGAGATGTGAGAAGAGACGATGAGAAGGGTCAATATCGGAATAGTTCGTTGAGACAAGCAAAAGCTTGGGCTGGTCACCAAACGACGACGACGATGATACCTATGCAAATATGAATGTTCAAAAGCAAAAGGAAAGATGAAATAGCGTATACCATTACAGAACAAAGGTCGTATTTATGACGACGATGAACTTCGGTTGCAGTGATATTGCTCGCAAATGGGGTTGATGGATCTTGATTGTTGGTCTTATCCTTGGGGCTGTTGATTTGGTTTGATAAGAACCTCATGTTACGTGTTTCTTATCATCCATGAGTTTTCCTCCTCATTTTTTCTTTTTCTATTTTTATCCTGATTTTTTTTCTTTATTTTCGCCTCAAAGATTTTTAGTTTAGTTTTCACTCCTCGTGATTAACGATCCTGTTGTATCTATACTTCCTTACTATATATATCTATACTATTTATTAATGGTGAGGACCATTTAAAAACTGCCAATTTTCTACTGTTTGGTGTATCAATTACACCAAAATTTCTAGTCATTTGTCAGTTATTTGGTGTATCAGTAACTCCCCACTACTACATATAAGAACTGCCGGGAAACTGTCAAGTTTTACCACTAAAACTGCCATATAATATACTAAAAATTGAATATAGGATTGAACGAGCAGTTTGGTCATCGTTTTCGCTGCATTACTCATTTTGTTGCTAAAATTTTGATGTAGGTTGCACACACATCGGGGTGTGCAACTGTGACTAGTATTATATAATTGGTGAGGGGTGGATACAAACTGCCCCAACTTAGTCCGTAAAGTATTTACAATTTAGTCCCTCATTTATAATTTAATAATTAAGTAATTTTCATATCACTCCTAATTTTTTTATTTACTGCACTTATGCCTCTAAACTAAGTTTTTCTTTTTATATATTATTATTGATCAATATAATTATATTTTAAGAGCACACATCGGGTGTGCAAGAAAGTACTAGTTGTAATAAAACAATGGTGAACCCAAAATTGGGCAATGGAAAAAAAGAGCCCATTTTTGGGCCAAGAATTGGGCCGTTAATGTTGTTAATGGGCTTGAACTTTCGGCCCAATGTGAGTTATCTCCTTTTTCTTGTTATTAATCTTTTTTTTTGGCAACTTGAGTAAGAAGAACTTCGATTCGATTCGATGTGGTCGACAAGCATAAGTGTCACTAGTATAAAACTTTTGTATCTGAATATATATATTAATTTGCAATAATGGCGGATGGGGTCTCGATGAGATTAATTATAAAATCGTGCCATGCAGATAAAATATGAACATATGTGTACGTAGAATCAAATCGAAAGAAATGATAGTGTGATGATAGCTTTTTCACGTAGTAAGCTTTTTCTTGTATGCCGCGTTGTGAGGACAAAAAGCAAATTCCCAAAGACCATTCAAAGTAATAATTGAGGAAAAGCAAAAGTTGTCATCACATTAGCTTTTTCGAAATTTTTGCCTTATTCCACTAATATGTAGCTTCTTGAAACCCTTCAATTATTTCTCCAAAACCCATGCATTTTATTACTATTGTCCAGTCAGCAAATAACACAAGTGATAGGACAAATCTTGTATGATGCAAGAACTGATACTACTACAGAACGAAATCTCATACACAACAAACCAATCCATGCCCACAAATATTCAACAAACAAATATATACTATTAAGCCACACAGGTCTCTCAATACATACATAGAGGATATAACAAAACAAAACAGAAGTTCCATCTCCAGCAAGCTTATTACACAACTCTCCACACAAGAAAAAAAGAATACGACGATGCTATATATGAATCAGTACATCAAACTCCTCGAAGAACACTAGCGTAGGAAATAGGGTTTATGGGCCACTAGCTAGCATCATCTGAGCCAGCGCAGAACAAAATATACCTTTGTTTGCTGATCTCCTTCTCCTTCGTCCACTCAAAATACATATGTATACAATTCTTACCTAGTTGCAAATAGGGTTTGGACCACTTGGAACTTCATGAGCGTTTGCTTCGAACTCTCTTCCTTTCGTCGTCTTACTATGCCCATGATTCCTCATCGTCGTCTTTCTTGGACGAAAACCAGTTGTTCTTGCGCCATGATGAGCTTTACCTGAGAAAGAAATGGAGACAAGGGTTTGTTCACGACGAGAGAGGCGAAGATCTTTGTTGTTGCTTGTTTGGGGCATGTTATAATTCGTAGTATCCAAGTGTCTCGAGTCTGCGACGATTGCAAGAAATATGAAGATGCAGAAGGTTATAGATAGAACAAAGGTTTTATGGGATTTGGTGGGAAGAATGTTAGAAATGGATATTGGCGAATAAGGGTTTTTTTCTGATTTGAGGAGCGTTGTTGCCATGCAAATTTGTAATAAAAACCTGCAATAAACCCACCGTGAGAGAACAAGAGATCAATATCCATGAACCTCTGCAGACCCCAGATAGAGATAGTGAAGGTTCAGTGGAGGAGGAGATTAAGGCTGCAAAGGCTGATCAGAGAAAAAAAAGTTTAGTGAGGACACGAGAGAGAGAGAGAGAGAGAGAGAGAGAGAGGAACGAAAAAAAAAATATAAAGTTTAGCACCCACATGCACCTCGCGCACGCAAATATAAGCATACCAACTAACATAAAGAACTCAGTATTATTAAAGCAAATCGTGGAAAATTCCTCGTGTGAAATGCACTTGAAGTGATAAAGGGATATATGCGTTGTTTTAGTTTGTGGTCTTAAATGGGAATTTTTTTGGAATGGTAAACACAGAAAAAAGAAAAAGCATCATATTCTGTGCATATCAAGCAAATGCCGCCTCTTGCTTGACATAGAATTCGAATCCATTAAAACACCTTGACAATCATACTGACTTGAGATGGGGAATAGCCCCCTTTTTAAGAGTCAAAGCTAAGCTTGCCCTCAAAACAGATCATACAAACCATTTCCCAGCTATTGATCTTACAATCCAAAAAGGGCAACCATTTCCCATACAGTGAACTCTTGGGCTGACAAGGGGAAAAACGAGATATAGCACATCAATAAAGAAAGATTATATATATGTGCACAAGTTTGGTAGCATGGTCCATCCATGCCTTGGCTCTACAAAGAACACACTTAGAAAAGCAAAGTTTGCCCACATATAGATAGGAAAAAAATCAGATCGGCAACATGCGCTAACAAAGCCACGAAAACTTCATTAAAAGGACACAAACTTTGGAGATGAAAGGCAAACGACGACTATGAGCCAAAGCAAGGAATGTCATCATCAATAACCACCTCTGGGGCGAACTCCCATCCTTCCACGGCCACGGCCATAGCCTCTACCACCTCCACCTCGGCCTCTTCCATATCCAGCACCTGCCAACCATTTGGAATGTCATCATTTAGACCCATAATGAGGAACATGCACAAGTGAGCCGATGACAAACTTTTGGTTTCAAAATAGAAACCGCCTATTTACAGACGTAGAACCTTGATAACCCCAGTTGCCACGCCCACCACCACCACCTTGGCCATAGTTTGAATAACCGCTGTAATATCCACCACCACCAGAATATCCACCCGAGTATCCAACATCGTCGTCTACCAAGAAAGCAACATTGAACCATAGATAAACGATAAAAATCCAGAAAAAGTATTATGGGTCAAAGCAGCTTGAAAGGTTTCAATTGGAATACCTTGGTAATTTTCATATCCGCCTCTGTTACCGACATTGTCTAATGGAGAAAACGACATGACCCAACATCAGAAAAGTCCAGCGATAATAATTAATGGGTCTAAGCATATGGCATTTGAAATGAAAAACCTTGGTAGTAGTTTCTATATCCGCCCCTGTTCCCGCCATTGCCTAAACCAGAATGAACCAAGGTCGAACGACTTTAAAAATCCAGAAAAAAATAATCAGGCTGTTAAAGCAAACATTCGGAATACCTTGATAATTTCTATATCCGCCTCTGTTCCCGCCGTTGTCTAACAGAAACAAAATCAATGCGAACCAAAAGAAAGATTCAACAAGAAATGGTCAAAGGCTCAGAACATCCACCAATTCAATGCAACATGAAATAAGCCTAGAGAAAAAAAAATCAATGACCGCAAAGAATACAAAATGGAAATGGAATACCTTGGTAATTTCCATATCCACCTCTGCCCCAACCTCGACCATTCCCTCTTCCACGGCCTCTTCCTCGTCCATATGAATCTAAAACCCGAAAATATCATTAAAACATATAGAACGATCATGCCATGTTTCCGTTACGTCTCTTCGATTCCATTACCATTGTTGTACACAGCAAGTGGCTGTCTAGGAGGTTGCAGCTTCTGCTGTTTGTTATGATCAGCATCAGTTGGTGCTTGATATCTGAATCACGCATCACAAATGCGTATCACAAAGGCATGAGAAAAATTTCCCGATGAGAAGCATAAATTATGCGTATAGCGGCATAAATACTGCAAAGCAGACAAATTACCCAGGAAAAGTTTTGTTGAGGTCATTCAGAGATAGGGTGATCGTTATCATTGAGACCTGTCGTGTCTGCTCTACACTGCATGAATATTCAATCCTTACTCAGAGACAGAGTCGATTTACTGACAAATGTTAACGAAAATGACAAAAGCCTCTTCAATGGCTAGGAGAAGTTGAACTTAGAGCATAGAATAGTGCATTATGTAAGGATGAAGCTTACGTCTGAAGACCCTCTTCAATAGGTTCAAACGTATCAGTTACTGTCACTGAACTAATGGCAGTCGCCTGATACAGCCGGGGAATTCTTTTCTGTTAAAAATAGAACGAAGCATTGAACAAATCGCATGGGCCAAAAGCTAAGACGAATCCAAAACTGAGAAACAGTGATAAAAACCTTTATGATCTCTGCAATAGCCACAGTCTTGCTTATTGCCTGACCCATTGCCTTCAATACTATCTCTTTCGCTTGCCTCTCCTGAGAGAATAATCAACATACGTTATCAGCATTGCCAGAAAACGAACGCTAAGCTGCACGAAACAGAATTACCGCCAATCAAACCAATAAAAAAACATATCAAACACGAAAACCAAGCTAGAACGAAACACCAGTACCTGGAGAAGAGTAGTCGCATAACTGAGGTAATTACGCACCAAACCCTGAGACGTAACGCGAATCTCATTCTCATTCACTGGTATTTCTGGCTTCGGTTTCACAACCTTTTGGTACCTATCCATCTTTCGTCCAGCTTTTTTTGCGGGCGGTGGAAGTTCAAAACCCTAGCAAGAACCCTACCCACGAGGGTTTTTTCAACAATGAAATTTCCGAGAACGCACAATGCACGTTTGATGCGCAGCTACAAAGCTGTTTGCTGATATAATTTGATGTCGTGATTAAAAAGGATACGCAATTTTGGGCCTATAATGGGCCAAAATGCAATATGGGCTTCTGATATGGGTTATAAATGTAATATTAGTTTTCGTCGTGAGAAACGCATGGGAATGTCATTTTACACGCAGGCGAATAATTGTTCCATTAAATTAACAACCCAACTCACTTCGACCGTACGCTATCTCATCCGAAAACGTGGTGTGGTATTTTTCGTTTGATCAAGAAAAAAAAAAAAATTTTAACTTGCCATCAATTCATTGAATCGATCGATTGATCAAAAGGAACGGACAATCAAACTGTAATGATTCGTTGCTTTAGTTTTCGTTATATGTTTTGATTTTCATTTTGTTTGATCCTCATGATCCTGCTTATGTCGATTAATTTACCGGCGAATGAATAAGTATCCCTTGGACGATCTTTTTTATGATTGAAGTTCTGGATAATATTGGGAAATAACGTTGTGAGGTTGAAAACTGTCGTGCTTTCTTTGTATCGTTTTGTTGGGACGTGAAAAAGTTCAATCTTTTCTTGAATATAAATAAGGGGTTGGGTTGGTTTTTTGTTGGTGACCTTTCTTCCGTCTGTAATATGTTTCAGGTTTGTGACAAAACAGATTTTGCAGGTACTTAGAGCCTTAGGCGTGAGATGCGAAAATTTCTTACTTGCATCTAACGAACTTTGTGTTTTGATATGAATATTCTGGGGTTTGGGCATATTAAGCGATGACTGATTGTGTTGTCAGGATTTTTCTCAAGTGAAACTCAATTTTGCTCA
Organism: Craterostigma plantagineum; assembly: GCA_027422505.1. Lineage (NCBI taxonomy): Eukaryota > Viridiplantae > Streptophyta > Magnoliopsida > Lamiales > Linderniaceae > Craterostigma > Craterostigma plantagineum. The sequence continues at coordinate 5,077,527 of JAPQWV010000054.1, read as the reverse complement.
ATACAACTGCAGGTAGTTGGATTTGTTGGTGGTTGTGGCTCGAGAAATATTCAACAATTCTCTGTCAAGCCTTTTTCTTTCAAGAATTTTGGATTGATTTCTTAAAATTTGGTTGTGAAGTGCCTCTGACGAGTTGCAATACGAAGTGAAGCTGTAAAGTCAACTCGAGATATTTGTTGTTTTATTTGCTAAATCAGATCATTGATAGTATTGGTGAAGCTGCCGGTTAAGAGAATTTTTAAATCCTCTTTCGCGGTGAGTAAATTTGAATGGTTGAATTTGATATTCATGTTCCAAATGTGATGAAATGGAATGATCTCAGGCTGCTATCTTACTTTCCATACCTGTTATTTGTTCTCCATTTCATTCTCTCTATTATAATAGCGCCATGAATCTGCGGTGCATATCTTTCCTCATTTGTCGACCTCTAGGGAGTGGGGAACTAGGAATGGAGTTTTCAAATGCTTTGACGATCATTCGTTTTTCCTTAATTCTAGACAAAATGAATGCGCAACAGATATCGGGTGTCACAAAGCACGATCATGATTCCATTTTGCATGCGATATCTGCATTCTTATAGGTCTAACGATGATTTAGGGAAGCAGTATCTTCTAACTAATAGGCAGTCGTATCTTTCGTTTGCCAAAACATGCTTCTTTCTCTATGAGGAAAGCATATTTACACTTGGGTTCTCATTTTTTTTCTTTCTTTCTTTCATTTTTTTTTTTTATGAAATTACACATTCTACCTTGTGCTGCCGATTTTTAATTGACTGTGGCATGCTAGTGAATTCTTCTATCATTAGTAACATGTCACAGTGCATATAGATGGCTAGTAGGAAACGAAGCCTATCAAATGATGCCCAAGTCTCAGCTCTTTACTACAATGAGTGGGATGAAGCGTCGTGCCCCATATGCATGGACCACCCACACAATGCTGTTCTTCTCATTTGCAGTTCTCATGACAAGGGTTGTCGCTCCTACATATGTGACACTAGTTATAGGCACTCAAATTGCTTGGATCGATTTAAACAACTCAAAGAAGAACAGCATTCTTCGGACAGCCTCGTCCAACCCAGTTTGATACAAGCTGAAACTCATGATTCTCTTAACACGTCATCTGTTAGGGACTTAAACCTGACAACTTCAGATTACATTTCTGGAAACCGCAGGGGACGCAATCCACTCCACGGTAGCTCTTCTGAAGGATCACATGGAAGCAGCAGCTCTCATCAGGGGAGCGTATGGGAAAGGCTCGACATGGAGAAGCCAGAAAAGGGCTTGAATTTAACGTGCCCTTTATGTCGTGGAACAGTTTTGGGTTGGAAAGTTGTTGAAGAAGCAAGAAAGTACCTTAACTCAAAGCCAAGATCATGCTCTCACGAATCTTGTTCATTCTCTGGCAACTACAGGGAGCTACGGAGGCATGCAAGGAGAGTCCACCCTACAATACGACCGACCGATGTTGACCCATCGAGGCAGAGAGCTTGGCGAAACTTCGAGGACCAAAGGGAGTACAACGATATCATCAGCGCGATTCAGTCTGCTGTGCCCGGCGCTGTTGTTGTTGGAGATTATGTAATAGAAAACGATGTCAGGGTCTCACCAGGAGAAAGAAATAGAAGCAGAGACAGAGGTCAGTGGATGAACGCTCTATTCTTGTTTCAAAGGAATGGCCTAGCAGCAGATCGTAGAAGATTAGAGTTTAGAAGTGGCAGGTCAAGAATGTTCTCGAGAAACCGCAGAGCACGTGGGGACGTCTCAAGGCGTCCTTCGTTGTGGGGTGAAAATTTGTTCGGTTATCACAATCGTCGAGGTTTTGAGGATGATGAGTTAAACCACAATGCAGAAAATGATGTCAATGATCATGATGATACTTTGAATCCAAGAAGGCGTCGGAGGATAGTGCATAGACATTCAGGTGAAAACCAGCATTAGGGCGAATAGCACTGCCAAGAATCGTCTCTCTAATGGTCTCTAAATCTATGGCAGCAGTAGCACCACCAGAAATTCGATTGGAAGATGAAATCATCGTCGTCGTCATTTCGTTTCACGTACTAGGAACTATGTACTTTTAATATCAGTGATAACTTAAGACTTGTGGTTTGTTTGATCTTGGTTGTTGAACACTGCTGTGTAATCGTAGGTTTTAATGTAAAAGAAGTTTCTTCAATTTTGCTTCGGCTTCATTACATCATTAGAAATGTAACATTTATGGAAGCCCGTGTTTCTTTCTGAGCCTAGAAAGGCTCTCTTTTAATGACAAGCCCAAGCTTGGTGGAGTGAAGTGGAGCAGTGTCTACTAATTCAACTAGATATAAGTTGAACAGATACATATATAGTTTTATATATATAGTTAAGTTAAAAAGTAGGAGAAGAACGAATTTATGAAATTTACAGAACTTCAGCTGCGTATGTACCCCAGTTGCAGTGCAAGCATTAACATCTCTGAGAAAATGTGCAGGTGATGGGGATCAAACCTAAGCAGAACCACACACCTAACAAAATTATACATTTACCATAACCCACACGAATAATATACATCTATTTATAACATGTGTGTGTGTGTGTATGTGTGAGAGAGAAAGAGAGAGAGAGAGAGAGAGAGAGAGAGAGAGAGAGAGAGAGACGAAGTCTGGTAAGGAATACTACCTAGTGAGTACTGAGTAAAGGATCTAACAGTGAAAAACCTTGGTTAATGCTAACGGACTAATAGCTATAAAGCCCTAATGTTACCTAGTGACAGATCCTTAAATAAATGCAAGATTCTCGTTTTGGTGGGGGCAATGTTTCCGTACAAAGTCAATGTAAATCTAGCTTTGATTGTCTCAGCGGCTATTCATTGAATATCATCCATAAAAGTTCCCATCCTCTACTAGTTTCGGTCCTTAGTTATTTGATCCTTTTTATTGGCTTATAAAATGCCATTCCATAATTAGTAACTACTCACCAGCCTAGCCACTTGTTGCCCTAATATTATTAATCTCAACTCCATAACACACGCCAGCCTGCAACTTCATGTGCATGTAGTAATAAATACTTCATCAGGTCGCTTGCTGTATGCGTGTCTGCATATCCATGGCCATGGACGTACAATTTTTACTGATCATCATGCAATAAAATATCTCCCATTTAATTTCGTGTAATAATGCATTCAACATCCCCTCAACCACCACACTTACTTTACCACACACCTCGCCCCGCACTGTACTCCTCAGTTACTATATATCAACTCACGCAGTTCTCACATTATAACATTATCAATAACCCTAAACGAGAACCAAGAAACGTAAAACAATCACTTAAAGAGATCTCATGGGGAAGTGGGGAAATGCCTTGTTTGTTCTCGCTGCTCTTGTTGCAATCATTACAACGAGCCAGCAACTACTAGGTTCTGCTACTAGGGTTTTGAGAGTCGATGCTCAAAACGGTAATAATGATGTTAACGGCCTTGATGATCAGAAGAACTTCGTCACCTTTGGTGCCGCTGGAACTTACGGCGGAATTGGGAACACTGGAATTCCCTACGGAGGAGTCGCCGGCGTAGTTGGTGGTGGAGGACTTAATGGAGGGATTGGTGGGATCGGAGGCGTAATAGGAACTGGGCCCAACGGTAATATTGTCACTGGAGCTAATACGTTTGGAAATTTCCCAGGCATAGTTGGCGGCGGCGGTGGTGGGCTAGTGCCACATCCTTGAAGAATTAGTAGGGTTGTCATGTGTTGCTAAATCTTTGTCGTCCTATGTGCAAGTATGGTGAAGTACTAATATGTTAGTTTCATGTTTAATTTTGTAAGCTTAGTAATGTAATGCTGTGGTGCTCTGTCCTAACCGTTGCTTGTTTGTAATCTATGGCTCTTTTAATATGATGTTCTTTTTTTTTTTTTTGACAAAAAACCAACGTGAAATGAACATAAACAGACCAAGAGTACGTTACAAGACAAGGTATATCGTCAAGTTATTCTTCCCAAACCAACACAACAACCAAATCCATTCAACCCTTACGCGAAAAAATACATAAAGATATACTCAAGATTCGCAGTCGGACAGATATACAAACAAATAAATACACACCAAAGCCAAAAGAAAAAAAAAAAAAAAACCGTCGATCAATCAATAAGTCCGCGCTAATCACTGGGTTGAAGGGGAGTACCGTTCCTCGCTTGAGATATACGGTTAGCGTAAATTGTGACCAACTTTAGTTGTGTGCTGTTGAGCCCCTCCAAATATGGCAAGAAGGCGTTCCCGAGCATAATGTAAATGTCAACCAGACAAAACACAACGGTCTGCATTAACAGATTTAACGCAATGTCACAGAGAAGATAACTGAATTTGATCAACTACTACAAGTAGTAGTGTTATTACGTTGAAATTACGATTTATGCACCAGATTTGCAGGATGAGGGTGCATTGATAGTTGTTTTTACACTTCATTTATAGAAGAAAATGGGCTGAAAAATATCACCTTTCGAACATCTGCACTCTGACTCCCAAATGCGTCGAAAAGAGCAGGTAAAAATGTGGGCAGTTCTGCCATTAGCTCCTCTTGGGTGAGCCTCCCTACTAGCTGTAGACGAATAATAAAAAACACAGCTCGAACATTTAAAAAATCTATCGATATAATGATTCTGGAGATTTCAGAACACTAGATATAACTGCAAAAGGATAAATTAATACTCGCGATAGCTAACCTTTGTCAGACAGTTTATGCAGGTGACGAGAGTTCTCTCATCTTCAGTAACTAGCAACGGAACTATAACCTGCAATGTCAGATGATTAAATATAAGTTTATCACCAAACGCTAAAAGGAACACAAATTTCGATTATAAGTATTTGGATGGAGTATATTATCAGTTGAACTCACATTTAAACACCTAAATGGATCATACTGGGATAATACGATAGTCAAGCAGTGCTCTGATTCACTAGACACCTGATATCAGATGTGGACACCATAAGAAAACACAGGAATACCAAGAATAAATAGAGAAACAGTAGGAAAATTGTTTACTTTAGCAACACCATCCTTTGTCACGTTAAGCAATTTCTCTATAACAATATCAACAGAATCCTCCATTGCGTCTTTCTGCAAAAGAAAGCAACGTCGATGAGGAGCAATGAATTGGGAAGGAGGAAGCCTCCACTTGCATATAGACATACAACAAAATAAAACAACAAACCTGATTCTTCAACATTTCAACAATGAGTGTGAGAGTTTGTTCGCGAATTAGCGCATCAGAGTCATCCAAAACCTCAAGGACGACTGTCAATATTTGATTGAAGTACTGCAATGTGCCAAAAACGGAAACAGAATTACAAGGGCCAGAGCTCCCTCTCCATAGATCACAAGGAATCAACTACAAAAGCTGGATGATTATCAAATTGTCGAAAAAACATCATAATGTAAAGCAGAAGATGGCAACGGAACCATTATTAAAATTTATATGTTGCTGCTATGGTCTAAAAAGTATGAACTTTTAAATTAAGCTGCCAAGTAAAGGTGCATGAGAGAACACATACATGGAGGGAGGGAGAGAGAGAGAGACTTAATCTGAGAGGAGAATATTGAATAAGATAATGTTTCTGGTAATACCTTGCTCCAAACAGAGGAATTATTTGATGTCGAAACTTCAATCAACTGTTGAAGTGCATCTCGCTTACTCGCCGAAGGATTTACATCACTCCCATTAGAAATCTACCAACGTTAAGGATAAAAGCTCAAAAAATGGCAGAAATAATGCAAATCAAGATCTTCTCAGTAAGTGATATTAGAAAAAAAAAAAAAAAAAAAAAAAAAAGGGGACCTAACCTAACAAACTTGAAATCTCGACTACGGTTTGTAACTGAAAAAAATAAATAAATAAAGGTGGTTTAAAACTTACCAGATGAAGAATCTGAGGAATGCTTGGTCCAGATTCAGCAGGTGAATTCAATTTCAAAGCAGGAAGTTTAGGAAAATTCAGAGTCAGTTCTGAAGAATGTTCACTGTCAACAACCCTAAAGTCTGCAGACTTTAGCAAGTTAGACCCGAGCAGCCCATCAATGTTCAAGCGTGGTGTTGTAGAGACCTCAGTGTTCGCACGACTTTCACTTGCCCATGATACCACGTTCTCAGTGGTGGTATAAGAATCATATTTCAAAACTTTATAATCAGAAGTACGATCGTCGGGATTCGATTTGATTTCCACTGTCTGACGTAGATTTGCCACAGAATCATCCGATCTCATGTTACTAATAGCTGCTGTGATCGGTGAAGCATCCTGCAACGAGCTCCACTTTCTACCACTGTCACTATCCATAGACCCTGTTGAATACCTGGCAAACATCTGGCTCTTCGATGCTCCAGCGTACCCCTCCTCTGATGATGTTCCGACCAAATCTGATGGATCATATGAGGATTTTCCGCGTTTGTCTTTCTTACTTTGCAGATAGCTCATTAAGTCCACTTCTATACGAGGAGTATACTGCTTAAGCGCTCGCCTTAACGAATTTTGCTGTTCTACAGACAAGCTAAGAATATAATTCAGCACCGCTGCAGCATCAAAACGATTATAAACAGATATCATGCATGTTATAGATGCATCTTTTAGTTTTGTGTTCTTGTCATGGACCAGAGGGGTCAACTTTGCCAGCCACAACTTGAGGATGCCACTATTTGCAGAACCTTCGGTATTGGACAAGTGTTTGTTAAATGATCCAATGGCAAACTCGATAACAGCCAGTTTTGCCTTGGGAGAACGTTGCTCGTCCAATGAACGCAACAAAGCAGGTAGAAGAGAATCTGTGCCATACGTTTTCCCGACGATATCTAACGTAGAAGAGCAAGGTTGCCTCACCAACTCCTTGGGATCTATCAAACGGGAGAACACATGGGGCAAAATTCTCTCCATGTAACTTTCAAATGGCTTTTTGCAAGGAGGAATGAGATCAGCAAGAGTGGAGAGAGCTGCTTGAGCAACTTTATGATGAGGATCATCCAAGTGCTGAAAAAAAAGCTTCATAACCTTTTCGAAATTCTGCATTATTTCTTGAACACCTCGTGTCCCTTGCCGTAACAGAGAACGGACATAACTGAATGCAGCAACCCGAGCATTCCAGTCTGAGCTAGGACTTAGCCCCTCACTAAGGGCATCGCTCAGGGAAGCTGGGCCTTCTGAATAAGTTGATGCATCTCCGATCTGGAGTTGACCATCATCAAAGCTTCTTCTGTGTCCAGATGTCATTCGGGCAGCAGAATTTTTCCTCAGAAGAGGCCGCTGAAAATTTGGTACATGGTTACCGTGAGAATCCCGATAACTAGCATCCTTATATGTGGTGTCCGAGTATTGCCTGTCACCGTGGGAGTTTTCATAACGTCTCTGCCCCCTGAGGTCAAGATTTTCTTCCAGAAATCTATTATCATAAGCCTTTTCAGAAGTTCTCTTTGTCGAATAAGAAGAGTGAGCAGACAGTTCACTACCCAAACCAGAACGATAGGATGATTTGTTATTCGTATCTTTCGAGGCTTGAATTTGAGAGATTATATCAGATAACGCCAGGCCACCATTGTGATTGCCTCCCCTTGGAATACCAGGCATCATCGTATCTACCAAAGCATTCGTCAGACTATTTGAAGCTGGAACGGCAAGGGGAAATGGGGGATCACGAGATGATGGCGGGTCCACTCCTGCACTAGGCAAAGGCAAAATATAGCCAGTCACATTTTTTTACATTACATCACATAAAAAAATGCTAGACACTGATTGCTTCCGCGAGATTAAAGATTACAGTGATAAAAAAATTTGTCATATAATATCTAACTGAAAAACTAAATCACTTTATAGGTCAAACGACCACTTGATTCAGACACGTCATAAATTGCTCTGCTAATTAATAAGAGCACATACCTAGGTCCAAACTAGAGGAGCGGCCTTTCTCGGACATGTCTAAACCTCTAAGCATACTTTCTATAGCAGAGACCTTCTGTTTGCTTGAGTGTAAGACACTCTCGAGGGTACGTTCTGATGATCTAGCGCTAGATTTTGCTTGTGAGAGTATCAGCCCAGAGGTAAGAGACGCTGATGAAGGTAAGCCAGCACTTCTGTCCATTGCAACAATAGCTGAAGTTCCATAACCTGGTACAGTGGAAGGTGCAGATGACATGCTTGAGCTCCTTTCACGAATGGACGGAGAAGCATGCCTTTTATGCATTCCCCCATCCTCATCATTAATTACCTAAAACATCAACTTTAGCTCATGCAGCAGCATACAAAAAATAGTGCAAGAGTTGACGAAATCATACCCTTTGAACGACAGGGTCAAAGGATGAGAACAGCCTCCTAGAGCGATCAGGCCAGGTTTTTGCAAACATTCTGTAGCAAGTTCTTGCAGTTGATCGTACCTGTTAGACATGTTATGAACATTGGTACTACAAGGAGAAAAACAAGTATATGGCGACCTACAAAATAAAAAAGCAACCTAAGCTAAGAACAAACAACATTAATATACTCAAACGACGCATGAACCATACCTCACTCATTGCATCTGCCACACAGCATCTAATGAGATCTTCATACAGGTCAGCCGACCGCTCTATTTCAGGCGCATCCGCCCAATTTTCAAGGATCAAAAGAGCATATTCACAACACCTAAATAAGCAAACAAAATAATTAAATACAAAAGCACATATACGATTCAAAGAGCAACAGGGCCAACCTTGCACGGAGCACTGCACTACGGTCATTCTTTGCACTTTCAACAATTCGTGGAAGTGCACGGGAAACCTTGCAATTGCGCAGCATCTGCAAACATATAATAATTGATAAGGTAATGGTACAAAAGCAGAAGATTAAGCCCATGATAATGACGACGACATTACCGTCTTTATGCAGTTATCAGCAGATTCAGCAATTACAAGCACAGTAATGACGACAAGCTTGAAAAGAACCTATATCAAATAGCAAAGGGTCAGAATACAGTAGACAGACGAGACAAAAACACATATAGAAGAGTTTCTCACTGGGATAAACATCTCGGCACAAGCTTCAAAGTCGCCCAAGAGATCTTTTGAGAAGAAGCACAACAAGTGGCATGCCTAGAGTTATGAAGTTTAAGGTATATTAACCGCAGGAAGAGAAAATATCTTGAAGTCAATCCAAAATTATCAGCCCAATAACTTCAACACACCACCTTATGTGCATTTAAAGTCAAGCTTTGAAACTTCAGTCTTTGACAAGGATTTCAGTGAGGAAAAGGAAAGAAAAATGTCACGCAAACCATCAAAGCATAAATTATCACTGTCAAGTGACAAATAGAAACACCTGCTTCACAATGCTAGATCTCCTGTCAGCCAGCTGTGTGCTCAATGGACCAACGAGCTGCTTCAAGAGCCCCCGGAAACAGGGAAAATCGGCAGCACCTGAGCAATAAAGTCAAAACAGATCAATTAACTCAACTTTTGACTATATAAAAACAATAAGGACTTGAAAGGAAAGTGATTAATGATAGCTGTAGTTCTTATCAACCATTATACCTAATATTAAATGCAAATTTTAAAATTGTCATTGGCTTCAAAACTCTCGTGATCAATTAAACATAATTTTTAAGAGAATTGATATCAAGGTAAAGTGAACCATTTCATCACAAACCTCCAAGAGCAAGGCCTTCAACTCTTTGCATGGCAGCAATGCGAATTGACCAATCTTTATCTGGTAAAAGGGTGGAAAATATCTTCTCGAACTCCCTTATGAGCTCTTTTTCTGAAAATACTTTGATTGGTTCAACAGGTTTCTCTGTGATATCGCCATCAGCTGCTCAGATACAAAGTGCAGGTCAAACTAACAGATTTAAGACTGAACATTGGAATATCACAAAGGTTGTAATATGTTCCCTTGTCGATGTCTGCCACTAAATCTTATTAACAAGTCCTAAATTGACAACAGTTAGCTAATTGCCACCGTCTTAAACTGGCACGCCTACAACTATTTCACTTTCCAGTGATATAATTTTCAAACATGACAACTGAATGTGGCTTACTTTATCATACGATGCCATCAGTCACTGACAAGTGACATTACTTCTCTATATTACGCATTAAAAGCACAAAAAATGTCAACAGTAGATAATAATGAGATACATAAATATAGTTAAGGAACTGAGATACCTCCAAAAAGAGAGACCTCACGAGTTGAGCTTCTCGCCTTGGGGCTGCTTCTTTTAGAATTAAGGACCGTTGGCTTAGTCTCATGGGATGAATAATTGCTCACAATGGCATCGGGCGAGTGAACCTTAGGCTCAATTTTTTCTAATCTTGCATTAATATCCCGAAGCTGCAAATGTAACATAACAATACTAACTGATAAATGATTTGACAAATTAATAAATGATTCTGTAATCACATATAAATCCAATTAACATATAACTGATCTGATTCGACTGGTCATTAGCTTTTCCTATTTGAAAAACTGTATCAGTATACTAGTTAGTGAAGCATCAAGCATAATATTTGGCAGCACTATTGTTACCAATGCTGTAGGTAGATTATGCCGCTGCAGTTCTTCACGGAAGTGAGGTCCAGCTTGCGTATGCATCTCCTGAAGAAAGAAATAAAACAAACGATAAATACAGAAAACAACTACATTAGCAGCATGTGGAGAGAAGGGTGCATCAGTAAGTCCCCTAACCTCAACACAAGAAGTAGCGGCATCTCTCACAGCAGGATTTGGATCGTTCAACATCTGTAAAATCTGACATCCAAAGATAAAAGAACTTGTGAGGACGCTGATGCCCTTGAAGAAATAATTTAACCAAAATTACAACTCCAAGATATAAACAAAGATACCGGCGGAAGAATAGCACGCTGCAGGGGCAGTTCAGTGGTTGCGAACAATCCTATGGCAGATGTGACTGTACGAGCAAACTCTTCCCTAACTCTCCAACTTTTGTGCATCCAACCGTAAGATCCTGCTCGTTCAACAATAATCGTTGGTGAAGACACCTGCACCGGATTCAGGGTTGTTTACTTCAAACATGAAAATTTCCAAGTCCGGGAAAAGAAAAGCATCAACCAATTGATTAGTGAACCAAGTAGTACAGGAAAAGAAAAGCATCAACTAATTGATTAATTCAATGTACTTCTAGCTACGGTTCAAGTAAACCTGAATTCCATGAAAAGGTTATATCCAACTATTGAAGATCAGAAAGCACATAAACAGTAAAATGTACCAACAGAGTAACACTGAATTAAAGATAACTACGATCTACACAAGCACACAGATTCACGCTAAATTGGCAACAATCGGAGCAGGGGACACCAACCTCCATGAGAGTGAGCAGCAATCTCCTTGCAGCATCCCTCACAGGCTGCTTCGCGTCTCCCAACCTCTCCACAACCGCGGGCACGACAGCGTTGAGATGAACCTTAAAATGATCGCCAGACAGCACCGCCGCGGATGCCATCGCCTGCAGCCCGCCCTGCGAGATGCGGAAGTTGTTGTCCTTCAAGAGATCTAAGCACACGTCCACCAGAGACGTCGCTTCGGTGGACGTGAGCGTCTTCGTAGAAGATTCTAGAAGTTGGTGGAGGCGCTCGACTCCTGCCATTCGCTCCTTGGTGTCCTTCGCTCGGGCGAGTTCTATAGCCTCCTCCATGCGGAGGGCGATTTACGAATTTCGGCCGAGTGGCGACTTCGGATCTGTGGAGTGGAGTGTGAAATGTGAATGAATGGGAGAGTGCGATTAGTAGATTAGCTTAGCGGAGGAAGATTAGAACTTGCTTTTACTTTTACCGAGGTTCGTTCGATTTATTTGAATTAGAAGCATATCCCACGGGTAATTTATTTATTTTTGGTCTACTTTAACGAAACTCTATATTAAACACTATTTATTTATATTTTATTTAAATTTAATTATATTTAAATATTTAATATGTGAATCTATAGAAAAATACCCAATTCGATAAGATTTTTACACATAGGTACCCATGTACAGATAGGTACCAAAATTTAATTTTTACCAGTTTCTTTAGTCATGCCGTACCTTCCTGTGTGTATATTGCGTACAATAACACGTTGATATAGGGTACCTAAATATAGCATACGTCGTACCTACGGCATACATGTGTGTACATATGGCGTACCTAAATGTAGCATACGTCGTATCATTTCTGTTATATAGGGTACCGAAATGTGTTGATATAGAGTACCAAATGTGTTGTATGGTGTACTTTCGGGGATCGGGTACCTATTGCAAAAAATTTATTCTGTTAGGTACCTACATATAAAAAAATCCTGACAGGGTATTAAATTACAAGTTTTTTCCAAATAGGTACTTATGTGTAAAGACCCTTCTTATAATTATAAAAGTCAAAAAACATTATTAATTGCCTTTTATTTATTGATATTTTTCTTTTAATTTAAGAAAATAAATAATATGCTAATTTTATAACTTATTTTTTACTTTTTAATTATTATACTATAATAAAAGTTTAATATATGCCTTTGATTTTCAGAGTAGAAATTGGAGTTGATGGGTTGTAGACTTATATTGTAGAAAACAGAATTTATATTTTTGAAGGTAGCAACTGTAAATTGTGCAGAATTAACTGCATTTTTATGCTGCGGGTGAAAGATGCTCCATCCATTTGATTTACAATTTTACCCTAAAAGCGGTCTTACTTTTTAATGACGCGACTCTTACACTAACTAAATAATTATAACCAATAAACAAGTCCGAACAAAGCTGACAAATACCAACCTATACCAACCGATGCATGGATCAGTTTCACCAAATAAAATAAACGGCTTATCGATGGATTAGCTTAGCTGCTATCTTGTCATGTCTGTTAAATCAGTTCAAAATGAAGATAAGTCGCACGAGGCTTTGATTAGCATAAAACACTAAGCTTAACCATCTTAATGACAAAGGCATCTCACCAAACTCTCCTTTTAGGTCACAAAACAGAGGAGGAAGAAAGAAAAATGCAATATCATCTGCTGCTGTACTGTAAATGGCTTATATTGCACATTATCTTGGGAAATTCATAGTTGCAACTTATACAAGCAAGGATGTAAACCAACATACAGTTGAAATACTATCAAGTAGTAACATCAAGAACTATCAAGTAACATAAGACGGTCTACATAACTATCAAGAGGCGACTGAAATTTGATGTAACAATCACGTGACGTACCTATGAATGTTTCTCCGGCAGATGCTCTGTGTTCAATTGCAGGAAATCCCCGTGCATGAAAAATGGATGGAGAATATAAGTCCGAAGCTGATAAGCTTTTTATCCAGTAATCTGCATAAGGCTTGAGATCCATAAAATCATCCATGATATGACCATGACTATTACCGTCACAAAATACAATGTTTGAGGTGGAGGGCCTAGCCAAAGATAATTGCATTGGTTCTGCAATCGTATGTTCAAGTTCTTCCAGATATGGTCCAAAGAAATCGAAGTTCCTCTTTATGTTAATGGCTGAATTAAACCTGGGCATCAAATGCTGATCCAAGCAGTCGTTCTCATACGACGAACATATTATTTTTCTCTCAGACATATCATTTGAGTGGAGCTGACTGTCAAAATTCCAAGAACTTGCAAATCTGGGATGAGAGTACTTTTCCAGATCATGCCTGCTAATGGAATTTGCTCTATTTCCCTCACTTTTGAAATCCCACTCCAGTAAACCTATATGATCTTTTCTTGCATGTTCATGTAACTCACCCATATCATCAAGATAGCAGGGATCGGAATATCTAGACCTTTCATGCGGCATGAAGCAAGAAGGGCCATTCCACATGATATCCGATGCACAGCCTAAATGATTCCTCCAATTTCGATTAGGATCTATTTTGTCGTCTCTATAATGAATTTGGGCACTGTAACTAGGGGAAGGGAATCGAAAGGCATAGATATCTTTTTCTGATAACAGCATCTCATTCAATCTGACACCGCCATCCTTGTCCCAATCTCTTGAATGAGATGTATCAAGTCCAATCGCATAACTAGTGGACTCGTGAATATCAGGGGATTTACTCTGTTTCCCAGTGCCTCCTGATGAATCCTGAAGATAGAACGAATCAGAAAAGAGAATTCAAAAAGATTTCTTAATCCTCAAATAAGTTAAGCTAATCAATCATACATCATTGCCATTGTCTTTAGGGAACAAACGGCTCATTAGTGAAGAAACCAAATCGGACCTGCAAAATGAATAAAACAAATTGTATCAAGAAGTTTCATTATGCCGAAAGATGGACTGGTCACAAAAGCCTCACCCTTTAGGATGAAAATTTCCAATGTCAGACGATAATGTCTGAGCAGCCCATTGGCGTAATCTATGTCTCTTTGCAGCAAATGTTACTTTATCAGGGAATATGCCTAGTTTACCAGGAAAATCTGACTTCGCTACGGTTTCATTGGCCAGAGAATTATACCGACTTCTTATAACAGGAGTAGCAACGCTCTCAGAGACGAATGATTGCCCTGAATAATTGTTTTGTTTGCATCAGCATTTATAAGCATAATGATTGTTAATGATTGAGTAATGGACTATCTCTTTTCGAAAATGAAAAGGAAGAAAAATGTCAAATCCCCAAGGCTAACCTCCAGTTTTGACGATATGCAAAGCATCATTTTCAGGAAAAGAATGGTAATGCTCAGAGAGTTCTGCGGATCTGCCGGCGTCCGAGAACATGAGCGTCCTATTAGCAGGTCTAAGTGTAGAAAACTCTCCACTAGTTCCTGTAATGGGAATGTATGACTAATGATGTGATTATATAACTCGATAGCAGTTCAACTTGGATCCGAGTGGCCTAAGTAAAAAATAAAAATTAAGAAGCCCGTTTCATAATTCTTTTTATCAAAGAACCCCACACTTGTATGTCTGAGTATAAATATAAATTCCTGTTATACAGATACCACCCAGCGGGAGTTGGATCTAATCAAACATTTACCTTGAGTATGAGAACTTATCTGAGAACGCTTCAGTTTTTCTTTCAGCTTGGGCAGTGAAGACGAATGAGTTTGGGCAGCATTACTTTTTTCCTTCCTAAAATATGCAAATTCTGAAGTTTTTGGTTGATTGGCTGCAAACAAATGCAACACACATAAGAGAAATGCTGCCTCAATCAACAAACACGATGAGGTACTGATTTTTCTCTCCCTTTCCAGAGATTCTGATGAGACGGGATCAAAAGGTAAAAGCACAAGCACCAATGGAGAGAGCATGTTAGCAGTAACTGAGTACAAAACTACCAACATCTTGGAGACTCAGTTGTCTTGTTTTGACGATAAGACACCTGATCATTAGCATCACTGACTCTGGGGCTCTCAAATCTCACCCGTTTCGGTTTATTAATTTCTGAAAACACCAATCAAAAAGCAATTAGAAAAGTAATGATACTTTATGGTAGCAGTCCATCACCATAGGAGTATATACTAAGTATTAAACCATTAAAGAGAACACTTGCAGATCGGTAGAACGGTTCACATCGTCAACGAGGAGAGAAACTTTGTTCTCATGAAATAATACATCCACCTTCATTGATGGGTGTGGAATTGTGAATCCAGGAGGAGGCATGAGTAGTCTAGTCAGTTCACCTCATCAAAAAGTACCATCCATACTTATAACCAGTGAATCCATCCCACTTCACAACATATCAACGATTGGTGGCTAAGAAATCGAGCAATTAATTGATCAGAACAAGGTTCCAAATCTATTTCTAACCAAGAATCCATAGCGGCATGCAACTAAGTTAGAAGATCCCGTATTTTGCATTGCAGTGCATACTTCGATCGTAACTCGAAACACAAACATAATACATGTAAAGTGCGCGACGCATCAACAGCCAAAAAAATAGTCATTCGACGTATGATTGTGAGAGAGAGAGAGTAGAACCAAATGGCATGTCTCGATTTTCAGCTGCATTCCGTAGATCAAACGTCGGTGCATGCTTGGAATCGGATTTGAACTTCCGTCGCCGCATTTATCAGATTGCCGATCATAGCCCCTGAATCAATACGTGGGTTATTTTCATTACCAGCGACGCAAATTATTCATTTGACCCCATTATCTTTCCATATTACAGTTTACGTACCTACAATTTATATTGCTTTTTCCCAACTCAAATCAAGTGAATTCTCAAATGTCATAGCAACTATTTGATTTGTCTCCTTTCTGATTTCATTATTATGAGATTAAGAATTAAGAATAGAAATGTTCATAGTCACAAAGAACCATTCACGTTCACGTTTAAGGTTCATAACACCTGTTACCGTACACGAGGGACCAAATCTGAATGACAAGTAAACATAGATAGGAATGGAAAATACAATTATTCCTCAATCCAAATATCAAAAAGTTAAGGTTTTGACAACAAGGCTACATGTTGAAGATTTCTCTCCTATTTCTTGGCACCAGACTCTACAAGCAATGGCTCGAGTTCCTCTCTGTGGTGTAGCTTCACAGTATCTGCATTATTCAATTTAACAGAAGACAATCATTCAACTAGATAACAGACTTCTACTGTAAGGTTTCTCACGAAAAAGGACAAGTTCACATGCGGGGCTCGAAAATAGACAACAAAAGGAGTATAAAAGCCAAGTGTACCTACACAACCACCAATATGCTTCCCCCCTGTCATAAAACAACATTGTTAGCTGGGAAAACAAACTTCAACATCAATTCAGAGGTTAAGAACAGACTTATAACCATCAAATCGAACATACTGACTGATCACGTCACGGGCCTTAATCTTCTAACATCAGACCGATAATTCTCCTTTATTCATAAGAATGCGATAACTTGTTCGTGTCTCATACTTAGGAACATAACGCAGGGGGTGGAATTAAGCAGATGACTTGGAATAATTCTATACATGATTATCCAAAAAAGAACAGCATATCGCGTTCGTAGGGCCATTTTACCTATAAAGACATTCGGAACAGTCGTTTGTCCGGTCAACTTTTCCAAGGTCTTCTGCAGCTGTGGTCCTTTAGGACCTGAAAGATAAAAAGATAATCCGTTGTAGATAGCTGTAATTTGATTGTAAGCATATTTCTCCCCCTTCCCCACACAAACATATATCGGCTGGCAGGGTAATCTGATGATACATGTTAAATTTGAGGGGTCATATGGTAACATAACACCAACGATCATGAGAGAAGGACTTTATCATTTATATGTTGAAGTGAAAAACATAAGCTTAAAGAGCTGAAACTTCTATTTGTCAGAATAATCATGACTCCTTCTAGACGAGAAATAAGATAATTCGGCTCTGCACATCTGTCAAGGTCTCAGCATGAACGATGAACTCATACCTAAATAACAATGTGGTAGGAGAAGAAGCAAGTGCGGGATAAATCAATGTATAAGTAAAATAAGGAAACAGAGCTTCCAGTTCTAAAACATCACCTATATTTTGAAAAGAAACGAACACATTGAAGCCACAAACAAGTGAAAAAAACTACACGATGACAGAATCAATTCTCATTCCCATTAGTTTCCAGGCGAAAGATTTCAATAGAACAAGAACATAACCTCCACGACATACAGCATATGCGGCTATTTTGGCCCACATATATATTCAATGTAATCCAAACCTAAAAAATCAAGAAAACCCCAAAAAAATACCAATCATACCTAATTGGTCCAGCTCAATGACGAGTGGTTCGACACCAAGCCTCTTAAACAAAGACTTTACCTCAGAAGAGTACCTAAACACCGCACACTCGCTCTGCCGTTATACTTCAACATGTAGAAAATGATATCGAAATTGAAGCACTTACGAACACCACGTCTTTGAATAAACTACGACGGGGTTTTCCGTGACGGTCTTCTTCACGCTCTCCTCCATCCTCGACCCGAACGAATCAGAACACATGACCCGAATATTGACACGACTAACATTCCTTCCGCTCCACGATGGAGGAGAGTGATTAATCCTAACGCCATTGGTAAAGAGACGAGCTGGGTGAGCTTGGACGCGAAGAAACGGAGATTGAATCGATGGGCAAACTGATGTTCGAGAAAGTATGGCCATTGTCGTTAGCGAGAAACTGAGCTCAACAACGACACATGGATCATATAGTCAAGTGTCCTATCATGGGCCTGGTATGATTAATTGGGCCAACAATCCGGCCCATTTTAATAACACACTATTTGGATCACCGTCAATAAATTAATAAATAAATTCGATATTTGATATACTATGTATGAAAAATAGTGTTGAAGATTAGGGTGGGCGTTCGGGTTCGGGTATTCGGGTTTTACCAGAACCCGATCGGGTTCGGGTAGTTCGGGTCGGGTATTTCGGGTTATTTGTCGGGTATCGGGTTATCCGATACCCGATAGTTGTTAATGGGGTCGGGTATCGACTAATTACTACCCGATCGGGTTATTCGGGTACCCGATATATTTTTTTCTTTTTTTAAAATTATTAGTTTTGTACATACATTAAAAACCATATATAATACATATTTAGATATCAATATATAACTACACACAGATCATATAGTCAAGTGTCCTATCATGGGCCTGGTATGATTAATTGGGCCAACATTCCGGCCCATTTAATAACACCTTATTTGGATCACCGTAAATAAATTAATAAATAAATTCGATATTTGATATACTATGTATGAAAAATAGTGTTGAAGATAGATGGTCAATGTAATTGAGATTCTGTTTTATATTACTTCGTGGGATGCCACTACTTCAAAATTTACTATTACCTTCTTATTTCCAGATTCCAATTACATTTCCTTTATGGTATGGGGAAACTTGATTTTCGTAATAGTGTCGGCAACATCGTAACCATTTTTGTTGGCCAAGAGAAGTAGATCGCGTAATGTGTATATATTTATTTCGTATACTCAAGTCAAACTTTGCTGATATCAATATGAAATACAGCATCGTAATTGTTCTTCTAACCTAGTCAACTTTCTATTGCATTGGGAATCTTTCGCACCAAGTGAACACGATCATACTATAAGTCAAACTTAAATGACGTACAAACAGCAAAAAATGATCAGTTCTCGAGGAATGCAAAGATTATTTTTTTAACAAACGGTCGAAAAGCATGTGGCAAATTTCGTAGGATTTCCGTGAAAAATGGCTCATCCTAATTCCTAATGCCTATATTTCTTTCATTTGTGAAATATTAGATATGAATTGGTGCTGAATAATAATATAAAGTCAATGCACTTCACCCTATTGACAAAATCTTTGATAAATATGATATATCTAAAAATCAGGTGATTTTTGTAATTTTTTTTAGTACCCATCGATGTGCATTATTTTTCTTTAGTTCCTCTAAGAAAACTCTCTCATTCATTTGAAATGCAGAAACTGTAAATAAAATTGCCTCCTTTCCTCGGAACCTTTTTTCTTGCATGTTTCTGTGCTTTTTGTGTCGACGCCTTTTCTCTGTACATACCCACCCACACACACACAAGCACGTTCCAGCTTGAGGAAACACAGAGGAAAGCATATAGCTTTACAATGGCAGCTATACAGAACTCAGATACAGGAATTGTGATTTATTCTGATTAGATATTTCCCCTGTGAAAGCTGTACGGTGACATTGGCGCGAAGGAAGCGGTTTACAAGAAAAAAGGTCGTGCTTCCCTTTTTCTTGACGCTTGTGATTGAGAGGAAAGAGGGATTCGAACAAGGAAGTTACGCGGGGATTCTAAGTTCTTTGTGGGTTCCTCTGTATTCACAGAAATTTGTGATGATTGTGTTGGGAACAGAGGTTTGCAGCGACCACCTCTTCTTCATTTCTTGATGTTTCTGTGGAAGGATAAGTCGATGCACGCATAATAAACGAATCCCAGCGATTGATCCGTGTTTCTCAAGGTAAAAAGTTCACTCCTTTTCTCGTTTGCTTGAAGTTTCAGCAACGTGGATTTGATAGCGACCACCATTTAATACTTTTATTCAATTGTTACACACGGGGTATAGTATAAAACGTTTCAATGTACATAAGCTTCAGCAATTAGTGCCGCTTTCTGAGCCAGGGATTAGTGCATATGATTGTGGAAGTTGCATTACAGCCATTCGAATTCTAAGGCTTGTCTGGTTTAGGGCGTTCCTCATATTGTTATAGCAAGCAATATCTTTGGAATTATAGAGAAGATTTCTTGTTTAAGAGTGATAGTTGCAAGAAACTTGTCATGATTTAAGATGGAGATGGAGTCAAAGGAAGATGGTGAAGTGCCAGCTTGGTCCACGTCATCGCCTCGTATTGCAGTGCTTCAACAAATTTCTGAAGGTGCCATTAAAGTGGCTACTCAAGCGTGGAATAATGCACATCCAGGCAGTCCAATCATGAAAAGTCCAAACTTGGAAGAGCCCGGACGTAGGCACAGGCGTGCACATAGTGAAGTAGTCACTTCGTTCAACAAGCGTAGTAGTAACTCGAGTAAGTTCCATAGATGGAAGTCACAGATGCAAAGGGCTTTGCAATGGGGTCGAATTTTTCGTGAAGATAGCCAGAATTCTTCATTTGATCCTGAGATTCTTGCCAATCAGAAGAGGCAGTGGTATCAGCGCCATTCCAAGATAATGGTATGGGGGGAGTGTAGGCTTTATGCCTGAAAAATAACTTATCTTTGTTTTGTTGTTGATTCAAGTATTCCTCTTGTTTTGTCTTATCATGAAATCATTTTTAGTTCTTTACGCCTAGCTATGATGATGGATGGTTTACTATATATGGAATTATCACTCTACGAGAGTTTGAATGCAGGATCCTGGAAAATATGAAGAGCCGAAATCAATATTCGAACACTTCGTTATCGTGGGGTTGCATGAAGATGCCAATCTTGAGGTTGTTGAGGATGCCTATGTCAGGAATAATGAATTGGAGCATGAAATAGCAAGCAATGCAAGGCCAGATTTTGCTATGGGACAATATAAGAGGCCTACAATTCCCAAAATTGAGCCTCAGGTATGCTTGCTTAATGGTGATGCCTACTTTATGATGTCGGTTATTATGATACAGCAGAAAAATGATTATGGTTGTTCTGAAACCGTTCTTATGTTTTCTTTAATTTAGTTGTTAGTGTTTTTCTTTTGTTTGACAGGTGCTCTTTAAGTATCCTCATGGAAATAAGTTGGCTTTGCCTCTTAAAGATCTTTCTGCATTTTGCTTTCCTGGAGGCGTTAAGGTTTGTGGTTCAGAATTCTAATGCAAATAAGCTTCACACCATGCAATGGCCTATTTTAGCTCGGTAATTGTTGCATCCCATGAAAGTTATATTTGCCTAATGAAGTTGTCATTGAAACAGGCACGCATATTGGAGCGCACGCCTTCATTAAGTGAGTTGAATGAACTTGTCTATGGACAGGTAGGTATAGGAAATCTTATCACGTCCCTACTCTGTGGTTAATTTTGATGGTATTGATTTTCCCTAAAAATTACCTTCAGGAACACATGTGCAGGGATGATTTGTCGTTCATCTTTTCCCTTAAGGTATTCCTCGATTTCTTGCTTCCCAATCTTCGTAACAATCAAGAAACCCTTTTACTTATCTCAGTTTCGTCGTTGGTCTTAAGTGAAGACACTCCAAACACCATTTGAAGCATCCATTTCCTATGTTAAAATGTCTTATTTCTTTTTCACCACCTTTCTGTATTCGATGCTGCTGCTTAGTAGAGCTTCTGCTTGATTCTTTGGAACATTTTGCTGAAAGACTTCTTATGTAATCAGGTAGCAGATAACTCTACACTTTACGGTATTTGCCTGCACATAGACGAGGTTGTTCAGAGACCACCCTTCGGGATTTCTTCTCCCCTTTCGCGAGAGCATTATCGTAGTGGTCGATTTTTGGTTTCTGCTCCTCGTTGCTATTGTATCTTAACAAGAATGCCTTTCTACAGCTTACACTTTGAGATGTTGAACAGGTCAGTGTCAACGATAAAAATTATGCAATGTCTAGGCCATGTAAGGATTTCCGAAAAAACTCTAACTTTTCTTTTTTGACGAGGAAACAGCTGAAAATGGTCTTTCATTACTGTTTGCAGCATCATTGCTCAGGAACGGTTGAACCGAATTACTCAACTCGTTAGTCAATTTACTCTGTCTGAGCACTCGCCATTGTTATCATCTGCATGCGAAAACCATATAAACGGAAGCATTGACTCTCCTAGTGCCAAAAAATCCGGCGATTGGATGTCCTCGGCAATAACAGAAGATGAGGTACCTTCAACAAGGTGGGAACTTTGTTCTCCCGAGAGTGCTCCTACTAGTGAAGCATCGGACCTGAGTCAAAGAAGGGATTTTGATAAAAGTGCATATAAGGGTACTCAAGAATTCGATGATTGTGCCTCTGAGAGCTCAGAAAACCCATGGAATAGTGGAGATCATACCTTCAGATATCACCATAATAGCCAAAGTCCAGAAAATGGCCTGTGTTCCTTCCAAAGGGACCAATCCTTGGAACGAGATCAAAGTTCTGGGTCCTTATATAGGTGATAAGATTGCCTACTTTTCTGTTCCTCTCGTTAATTTCAGTTTGTAGTGGGAGAATCTTCGAAGCGTACTTCTATCAAAATGAAACTTCCTTTTGACAGTTCAGCTAGAAGTTTTGTGTCTGAAGAATACGATGATGTATTTAGTAATCACGACGAAGATCCCAGGGACAGCCTGATAATGGAATGGGCCAAAGTGAGCTTTTAGTTCCTTTCGAAGTATGTCTTCAGGCCATGAATGTAATAACTCCATGTGATTATTGCTGTAGGAAAGCAAAAACGAGTTGCTACAAATAGTTTGCGGTTTTCATTCCATAATAGTCCCTGAAAGGGGAGGTGAGATCGTATTTCAGCCGTTAGAGCATCTACAGGCGATCGAGTATCAAAGACCTTCAGTATCTTCTCTTGGACTGTCTGATAGATGCTTAGATCTCGGTGATAGGCAGAGCTGTCAGGTTAGATAGAATGATATGTTGATCTTCAAAAAATGGCTAAAAAATAAAAGACGAAAATTTGTTTGACTGGCCTGATCTAATTTTGAAGGTCAACATGAAATTATCAGCTGCCGAGGAGGCTTTTTCGCTTTCTCTATGGTCAATTGCTACACTATGCCGAGTTCTCTCTCTTGAAAGTGTAATGCAGTTTTTACTTTGAGTCTCAGTTTTTCATAGCATCTATATGAGTCTAATAAGCTGTTATGCAGATTCTGGGACTTGTTACTGGCGTTTTGTTGGAGAAACAAGTGGTCGTTCTGTGCCCGAATTTGGTACTTTCCGAAGCTTTAAGATAATACTATGTGAATTTGTTTCTTTTTCCCCCTTTTTATCTCTTGGAAAAGTTGATGTAAGTTTCATTTTTGCAGGGTGTTCTTTCTGCAGTAGTCCTATCGATTATCCCCCTTATCCGTCCGTTCGAATGGCAAAGCCTATTTCTACCAGTAAGTTCTGACGACACACATACCTACACGAGAATTGTACGTATAGACACACGCGTAGTTGAATATGGAAACAGCTTATCAGTTTGCAATCATCTCCTTGAGCAATTAATGTTTTCAGTTTTGCTGCAGATTCTCCCCGACAAAATGCTGGAGTTTCTCGAGGCACCTGTTCCTTTCATCGTGGGTTCACCGTCTCAATTTATTAAGTGGGATGTGCTTTTCTTTCCGAAAACATAAAACTTGGTTCGATTATATGCAGGTTGGCATACAACATAAGCCATCTGATCTGAAGATGAAAACTTCGACCCTTGTTCACGTTAACGTACTCAAGGATCAGGTGCCCCAAATTCTTACGTAATCTCATGGAATTTGCAGAAAGACGAGTTGAAAAGATATCCTGTCAAAGTGCTGAAACAATATTCTTTTTGTTTTTTTTCGTGTTCGTTCCTCAACTTGGTGCAGGTGAAAAGTTGTAACTTGCCTCAACTTCCTCAACGCAGAGAGCTCACGTGTGAACTGAGGCCCATCCATCAACTCCTATCGTGTGAAGCATCTGTTGCTCAGAGGCTCCCAGTGCATAAATGCAGTGAAGAACAGGTACTATTTTCTGGTATTTCTTTTTCTAGCCCAAAACATCAAGAAGATCTGAGTATCAATGATCATGCGAAGGTAGCTTTTACTCTTACAAGCATATAATATACATACATCCATCGTATGTTTGCAGGCTGAAGCTGCTAGTCAATTTCTGGACATCATGAGACATTACATGGAATCACTATGCTCAGACCTAATGCTGCACACAATCACAAACGTTCAATCCAACAACGATAGGGTTCGAAGAATACTCTAACAACCAAACTGCATTTTTTTATCTTCTCGTTTTCTTAAGAGCCTTGTAATGTTGCAGGTTTCTATCCTTCTCAAGGACAGCTTCGTAGATTCATTTCCTGTCAGAGATCAATCTTTTGTCAAGGTGATGGCAACTCTTAGTTCTTCGAGCATTGTAGTCCCTGGGCATTAACTTGATGTTTTTTTTTTTCCTGTTGAATTCTACAGGTTTTAGTTGACACACAGCTATTTACGGTTCTCTCAGACCATCGCCTTTCGAGCTACGAGGACGAGTACTAGCAAAGAAGAACGTCGTTCAGAAGCATCCATGTAAATTATTTTGGTTAGATCAAAGGACTCCTTCAAGGATCATCCTCCCAATCTTTTTTCTTTGGTGGATGGATGTTCCACAGTCTCATCAGTCACTTGTGCGGATGTAACTGACGAAATTTAAACGTTTGAGGACTATTGTGTAATAATGTCTTAAAGTGGGTACTATTTTGACAATAGCGTACAGTTGACAGTTGAGAAGACGTTGATAAGTTGGGCCTGCTATTAAATGTAACTGGGCTTTACAGAGCAGCCCATATTAGACCAAAAAAACCCTAACGTAATACCTCGTACATATAGCGTTGCGCCTCGTCGCTCTTCCCTCCACGGAGAGAGAGAGGAGACGGAGAATAGGCAAAGATGTCGAAGAGAGGTAATGTTTTCTTTTCTCTGTAAATTTCCCCGATTTAGTATTTTGATTGTGTTGGTTTCGATTTCTTATCTGGTTTCTTTGATTCTGTTTCAGGACGTGGAGGTTCCGCGGGTAACAAGTTTCGTATGTCGCTGGGTTTGCCAGTGGCGGCGACTGTTAACTGCGCCGACAACACTGGAGCAAAGAATCTGTACATCATTTCCGTAAAAGGGATCAAAGGGAGACTCAATAGGCTGCCGTCGGCATGCGTCGGGGACATGGTTATGGCTACTGTGAAGAAAGGGAAGCCTGATCTCAGGAAGAAGGTGATGCCTGCCGTGATTGTGAGGCAGAGGAAGCCGTGGCGTAGAAAGGATGGAGTTTTCATGTACTTCGAAGGTAAAATATATATGAAGATGACCCAGCTTCATCGATGTGGATCCATTTTAGTTCCCCTGTTTTGATTGGCTTTTAGCTGCAGATAAATATTACTTTTATTGCATGTGCACATATGTTGGATATCAGTGATTGGTAGTTAAGAGTGATATGGGAGCTCTGATTTACTTGATATTGGGAAGCCCATGAAGGTGCATAATATGTGATAATGTGGATTCGAGCTGATTAATGTTGGTACACTCCATGGTTTGCGAGTTAGCTATGAGTTATGACCACTTCTATGTTATGTATCCTTGACTATTTCATTATTTGAAGTGTGCTTTTCTGAAAAATGTTTATAATTTCTGAAAGTACCCAATCCACTCTCACTTGCTTGAGAGCCCGATTCCATGAGTAGATTGTTGTTTCGACTTGTGTTCTCATCCATCTAATGCTTGTTTTATTTGCTCGTATATCAGATAATGCTGGTGTCATTGTTAATCCGAAGGGCGAGATGAAAGGTATTGTTCACTCCACATCTAACTACATTGGGAAAATCAAGAGACGAGCCAATTGACGCTTCCTTTCTGTGTTTTGCGAATGTTTCAGGTTCTGCCATCACCGGCCCTATTGGAAAAGAGTGCGCCGATCTATGGCCTAGGATTGCAAGTGCTGCCAATGCCATAGTCTAAATCTCAGTTCCCATCAGTTTCCTTATAAGGCTTGTTCTGTTTTCTATTTTGAAAGTAGTTTTCGAATGGGATTTCCGTTAAAAACCCACCCTTTTTATCTCTTGTTGCACTGTTATCGTACTTTTGTGTGAGGAGGATTTTATGCCATTCCTTCAATTTGCACTCTAATCATAACTTCACCGTTTAGTTAGTTCAAAGTTTTCATGCAAGCGATAGTATCCTAAAGTTGTACACGTCAGATTGTCCCTGCGTTAACACTTCTCCTGGATTTTCCCGTAACGACTTCTCACAAATCAACAACGAAAAAGGATATGTATTTACGTTGAATTTCTTTTGCTGTCGTCGAACACATACATGGTAGGCTTTGATAAGATGGGCCAAGGGCGTCACAAAAGCGCTGAGGCCCTAAGCTAATGGGTCTTTAAAAACCCATAATAAACCAAAAACCCTACCTTTATATTCTCCTATCTTCACACTCTTCTTCTCCTTTACACTTCGCCGCAGCAGAGCAGAGCCAGAGCGGAGCAAATAGAAGACGCAGGAAAATGGTGAGCAAACAATTAGCAGATCATTATTTCCCATGTAATGGGTTTTCAATTATCACTTGAATTTGTTTTTCTATAGCCGTTCAAGAGGTTTATCGAGATTGGCCGGGTTGCTTTGATCAACTACGGCAAGGAATATGGCAAGCTAGTCGTGATAGTCGACGTTATTGATGCCAACAGGGTATGTGATTTTGTAGTCAAGTTAGTTTCTTTGGGTACATTTTGGCTATGTTACTTCGATGAGGATAAAGCTTATGTTGTCTGATCAGCTTATCAAATATGAATCCTAAGATGTTTTTGTTCAATTAACAGGCTCTCGTAGACGCCCCTGATATGATTAGAAGCCAGATGAACTTCAAAAGGCTTTCTCTCACAGACATCAAGATCGACATCAAAAGGGTTCCGAAGAAGAAGGAACTAATTGCTGCTATGGAGGCTGCTGGTGAGTGCCTAAGCTTTAATGTAATTTTAGCTGTGACCGTACAGTTGCTGAGGATCTTCATATTTTGGTACACAGATGTTAAAGGCAAGTGGGAGAGGAGTTCTTGGGGAAGAAAGCTAATTGTGCAGAAGAGAAGGGCTGCGCTTAATGACTTTGATCGGTTCAAGCTTATGCTCGCCAAGATCAAGGTTAGTATATGGCTGTTTAACATCACATTGGTCTATCATGTTTAAATGTCCACATGTAAGAATCATCACATGCAAAGATTTTAATCGACAACTTGGCTCTCTTTATGGACGAATTTGGTATTCATCTCCTAAAAATGTGTTGTTATTTGCTGAATTTGCAGAGGGCTGGGCTTGTCCGACAGGAGCTTTCCAAGCTTAAGAAGGAAACTGCTGCTTAATCAAATCTTTTCATCCTTTTTTTTGTTGAAGAGTTCACACCATTTTTCGTTATCATCGCTTTTTGTGCTTGTTATTTGAATCGCAAAGGAGAGTTGTTTTTCTTTTAGCCTCAGAATGTTCTTAAATTTGAACACCCACTCTATTTTTCTTGTGTCCAGTTTCAATGGCTTGATATCATTTGTCAAATATGCAAATTTTAACGTCAGCGCACAGCCAACCTTAAAGGCGATGCATTAAACACTGAATTTGCAAGACAATGTTGTACTGAAATGAAGCAATCCTTGAGCAGATTCAAGCAAGAAAGTACATGGATACCTAAGAACCAAAATCAAATGTAAGCAAAATCTCAAAATGTATGTCTGCGTCAAGGAACGATTAGAGAAATTAGTTCGAGCTTCCACTCAACAACTCGACAAGCTCAAGCTTCTTCAGCTTCGAAAACCCCTTCAAGCCACGAGATTTGGCTAGTGCCCTCAGCTCGACCAGCTTCATATCGCTTAATTTTTCACCCACGTTCTGTTCTTCAGCTTCATCGCTGCCATAAATTTCATCAGTTTCGCCATCAGATGTTTCTACATCAAATACTTCTCCCTCGACAGATTCAACGTCGACTTCATCAACTTCATCAGCCTCGAGCTTCGAACTTTTCTTCTTCTGTCTACCACTTGGAGGGTCTTGAGTAAGGCTATTGACAGATTCATCGGAGTAGATAGGCTTGAACTTGATCTCAGGAACTGGCGATCTCTTCTGAAAGTTCGATTTTGGTCTGCTGAAAACTGGGCTAGGGTTTTTTTCATGCTTCACAGCCATTTCAGATCCCAACAAGCTACTGTCACCGCTACTCTCTTCTGTAGATGGGTCGATTTCTTTACTCGATCTGTCCAAGATGAAATCACTAGTGCTATCACTGCTGCTAGATTTCCCCTTCCTACCTTGTTGAACAGAGTGTTTCCTCAGAAGCTTGAGAAGAGAATCAACTGTCTCGCTCTCTTTGCTTTTGACCTGAGACGACTCTTCGACTTTCTTCTCTTCCTTCAACGCAGTTCTCTCGCGAAGCTGGGCCTGTACCTTGCGAAATAACTCAACAATCTCCCTCTCCCTCGGGCCAGGAGCTGCAGTGGACTGACCCTTTCTATTCCCAGAATCTGAAAGCAAAGGCCCGTTCTTAGAGGAGAACGATTCCTCGAAATCGTCGAAGCTGTCTCTATCTTCGCCGTTCCTGTTCCTATTGCGGGAAAACCCGTATTTGTTCTGCCTCGAGAAATCAGAATTTCTTCTGTAGTTGTTGGAACTCGCGTTGCACGCGATCCTTATGCTTCTAGAAGCACTTGTTCGGTGACATATGCTCAATCTGCGCTCAACATGAGAATATTTGGACGATAGAGAAACAGCTCTAGCAGAAACACCTGAACAAGGAAGACAACTGCCATCTGCTGGCCCATATCCTTCAATAAAGTTAGAAATTAGGTCATAATCTTAGCCATCTACGAACAGAGCATCACTTCGCTATGTTATTACATCGTTCTACAATTTGAGTAGCACAGCACACTCAAAGAAAGTAAGCCTACACGATTCGAGAAACTTTTACAATCAAGCAGATAAGGTTCTTAAACCAAGCAAACATTTCATCAAACACGTTATAAGCATCAACGGCTAAGACTTAAAAGCTGCGCATACGGAAAAGAAAGACACATACCAAGCAAGGTGGAATTATCCATGGATTTAGCACTAAATTTTTAACCCAGTAACAGCGTGACACAAGGCCTACCTTGAATACTTCTTGATGTAAAATGAATTGCCCCTGCTGACATTGTTTTCGCTTTGCAAAGATCCCAAAGTCTCTCGCAGGGGCGGTTTCACAGTAATCAAAGATGAGATTTTGTGGCTACGTTCGCCACCATATGGATATATGGGCCGGACATTGTTGAAATTGAGCCTTACTATTGTTGTAAGATTAATTACTTAAAACCCATAAAGCCCAAGAAAATGAATTAAGACTCTCTTACACTCTCTTACACTCATCGATAAACGAAGGCAAAGATTCAGAATGTGCCTACTGTAGGCTCGCGAGGGAGTCCACAGCTGCTCTGATCAACTCTTATGCAAGAAAAGGATTTCCTTACACGGCTTGGGAAGTCAAAACTAGAGTCATTGCAGCTTTGGTTTCGGATAAAGCTGCAGATTTTCAGGCTCGGAAGTTTCTACAAGCCAATCAGAACTGTGGATAGATAGGCTCTGTTTTTTATTGGTCTTTTTGTATTGTATGTTATGAGCTTTACCTAACCTAAGAGTTCCTATGTCATGTGTTCTTCTGCCAAACGTATGAAGTTTATGATCTTCATCTCGATCAATCTAAATTTGAGCTCAGCTCATTGAATATCTACTAAGTTAAGTTGTCTTTGATCGACTCTGTCTCAAGGCGTTGCAGTTATATTTATTGAGCAGCCAGTGTTGACCAGTTAGTTGGCGTCAAGGCTAATGTGAGAATATACGTTTGTCTCACTTCGTAAAACTTAAGCTAAGGAAAGAATCTTTTACAAGCTGTAAAGTGGTAACAGAAAAAAAAAGCTTTACCTTCGTACTTCATTTCTAGAGTCAGACAAGCACGTTAGAACAGAGCGTAAAATTCCATGGCCCCCTTTATTCGATCTCCTTGTAGAGATCAAATTTTTGTTTTCGGTTCCTTCTCATCCATCTAAGTAAACTAGCGTAAGAACTAAGTTAATCCTTAATAGTTTGCAGTCTTTTTCTTACTCGCATGTTGTCCCCACCTGGAGATTCTCTAGCAGTTGAACCTCTCTATAAAGCATCGTCTCAGTGCCCCAACTTCCATACCCCTTTCTTTCTTCCCAAACTGATCAATTATCTGCCATGTCTTGCTTGAATCTAACGAGTCTCTTACCTCGTACGAAGCTGTGGAAGCTGTTCAAAGCCAAGCTGCCCCTCAAAATACACAAACTCGCCTCATCAAAGGCAGCCAAGAAACGCATACAACGACAAATACGGCTTTCTTACAACCACAAATCTCACAAGAAACTCAGCTGGTCAACGCTATCGATCCAGCCCAAGAGGTTCAAGAAGAAACTACACAGCAGTAATAACTCTAAGGGTCGTATTTATTTCAACAAGAAGGTGCCTCCTCCTATATATGTCGATGAGCTGTTCGTAGAACCCTCCTCCGTGGCGATCAAGAGTACCATGCACGAGCGTGAAATCGAAGCCAAGGTGCCTAAACCATCTTCATCGTCAAGCTGTAGCAGCTCAAACAGAAGTGCGAACCGTGGTAAGAATACTAAGAAGACGACGGTAAGTGCAGATGATATATGGGAGTCACTGGCGATGACCTCTCCGCAGATGGATGGGATCGATGAAAGGGCCGAGGAATTCATTGCTAGGTTTCGGTCCGAGATGCAAAACCAAGAAACTAGGATAGCTCGACGTTTGTAGCATTCGAATTGAAATTGATTCCATGTGTTCTTGGACAGCAATAGAATAATCTCATTATGACAGTGCTTTGTTAAAATTTTGTCAAAGTTGTTTCTTTTAACGAAGATAGTAAAGGTAAAGCACAATTCCTTTTCTTCTTTGTGGTGTAAGAAAAAGGCAATTCAAGAACCGACGAGACCCTTGTGGCGAGCATAACAGATTATAGACACGAAGATCGATCCACAGCCTAATGCTGCCAGCATTACCACCTGCAATGAAATAATATATCAAGAATCATTGAAGATGTTTGAATGTATTTTTGTATTGCTTACCCATTTGAATAAGTAGCCATGGTTTTCTCTCCATGGATATGGAATATTCATTCCGAAGATGGCTGCAAAGAGAGAGTACATAGACAGGCAAACTGTCCCAGAGCTTAAAAATAGCTCCAACTGAAAAAAAAAGACATAAATTAATGAACTGATGATGTAAGATACGGGGCTGTGCTCAACTATACCTGAATTAACTGATTCCGATGATTGTCAAGCTGCAAGAAGTGAATGGAGCTTTGTTATGAATGTGCTTATGAACAGAGTTTTGCTGCGTACAACTTTCGTAGAATGACCTGAATGTTGATATAATCCTCGGTGTCGTCGATGTATTCTCTTAACTGCGAAGAACAAAAGCAAAATAGGCAAGAACGACTAGAATTTCGAACGAATCCTAAATACGAAGTGGATAGGTATTCTGTTTCTTACAGTGCTCAGCTTATTCATGATGCTTTCGATCTGCATAAAGTAAGCCTACGATACAAGGCAAGTAATATATCGACACGAATGATACGATTATCTATCAACTGATCGAATCTGATGAAGTCCGTAGATTACGAAACCTCGAGCAACATTTCGAGCTCCTCGACGTTGTGCTCTCCACGAGTCGAAGTCAGTGCAGTACTTCTGCTAGTACTTCTCGAGACCCTTGAGCTTTTCGCAGGTGATTCATCAGATATTAGGTGCTGCTGTTCATCGTGATTGTAATCGCTGTAAGGTGAAGCTGAGGACACTGATTTTCTCGATAGATAAAGATACTCCATGTCATCATCGTCGTCTAGAAGTTGCTCTAGTTCATCCCTTATCTTAGAAACACCACAGCGTTAACATTATACGACTAAGATCAAGCAAAGATATTACAGCCCATATAGTTTTCTATACGAAGATGTGTGACACGCTGTACTTACATACCTTTTGAACCCGACTTGTCAGTCCTGACATGGAACTCTTCAATTTACGAACACGATCCAAGTTTCGACTGCTAGTCTGTGTGTAAAGTCGATAAGAGAGAAAATTTTGAACATGTAGAAACCACTTTGAGCATCTAAAGCAGTTACCTTAGCAGTGAGTTCATCTAAAGCAGGGTAAGCAGCAATCTCTAGTTCTCTTGTTTGAACATCAAGAGAGGTGCATATACCTTCTAACACCACTTCTAAAGCTCTAAATTCAAATGGGAACTCTACACACCATCAATTTCATCAGAAGGACACAGTGGCTGTAATATCCGTAAAGCACTTGCTTCGAAGAAAGAAAGAAAACAGAGTAAACTTGGCAGTTATACCATATTCTTCATCAGCTCGCAGTTCGTTGCTACTGGTTTCGGGCAACTCTTCGTCGTCTCCTTCACCGCGGTAGATGGAGAAAGGCAATCGCCGTTTAAGCTCTTCTACAATTGGTACGATGTTAGCGTCTAGAGGACCTCTGAGCAGTACCTAAACCAACTACAAACTCATTATATCTCACATTTTTCGAAATTGGATCGAAATACTATAGCCCTTCACCTCATCTGTAGTTATAATAGCCTTGATATGCTGCATCAACAAGGATAAAGTCAGTCTGAAAAACTCCACCAAACAGAAGAAAAAGGTAAGTCTTTCTTCTGAAAGGGAAAAAAAAAATGGAAACTTTGTTTGCCTCCAAATTGAGTACAATCGCCTTCTCTCTGCCAAGAATCGCAGAAGGATGGGACAACAAAGGGTCGAGAATTCTGAGGTCCCTTGCATTTATCGGCAGTCTTCTCATAATAGCGTACTTGTCCATATCCAAGATCTTCCCCTGCCCACTACTGTCGAACAGTATCCAGTTCCTGGGCACTGAAGTTGCCTTCTTCGTCGACGACATCTCTGTTTCCGCAGCGTATTCATTCTCTCTAGCCATCTTCAACAAGTTTCCAAGCTCGAAAACAACATAACCTCATGAAGCTCAAAACTTTCCTTCTCTTACTAAATAGTGAGGTTATTGCCAACACGTCAATCGAAGTGTCGGTGACACTTATTATGCTAGCTGATATCGAAACAAGCAAAGGTGGGATATTTACAATGTTGTTTTCTTGTAGATAAGTAAAGGACTATGATCGGTATTCGATTGAATTAGCGTACTGGCGTGGGCCTTAAAAGACAAGAACGTGAGGAAAATTGCGTAAGCTTTTCGCTTTGCATGGCTGGCGATACAAAGATTCCTGATAGGCTTTGTGGGGTGGTGGGATGATGAAACATTTGAGCTTTCAAGGATAAGCATAAACTCCATTCGACTCTTTAATAATTATCTCTTTCGATCACGTACTATAAATTCTTCGATTAATTTTGAAACGTGATCTTCAATAACAGATGAAGCTACTACGATCTTACTGAATAATATGATTTTAATATGGATTTAATACCAAGGTGGTCCTTTTTATATCGCGATAATTATACCTTTTGGCTCCACTGACATTGAAATGGAATAGACATTACATGGCAATTTTCTTGTCTCTGTCTTCTTTTTTCCTTTATAATCCTCTCATGAAATACAGAAGCCTGTGTATCAGATTCAACCAACCCACAAAGATTGCATTCAGTCAAAAGGGGTCTTTCAAAAGATGACATTCAAAATGAGTAGCACGATTGGGCGAAGGCTATCATTAGTACATCTCGTTATCAGTTAATTTTCCTTTTTCCAAACATTTCGTTATTGGATCAAGCAAAGTTGAAGATTTTCTCGAAATTGGACGGAGAAAAATAAATAAACTTGAGGATTGTCTGGGTCAGACAGCAAACCTTATGATAAGGACAGAGATGAACATGCATGACAAAAAGAGAACTCCACAACTGAAGGAGATATACTCTCTCACTAGCAAACCTCACCCCACGTTTCATCTATGGTTTTAGCAGCAAGTCACAACAGTAATGTACATGTGTGCATATATATATTCTCTAACATTCCAAATTTGTGGTCTTCTCGGGACAGGGACAGTGAACTGTGGTCTATGTTATTCTACGCCACCTAGTCGGGGGGAAAAAACGGACGATAATGAGAGGGGGAATAAGCAACGAAAGAACAAAAAAACATGGATCCCGCCGAGAAACCGAGCAGCACTCACCACCTAAAGGGGTGTCTCACAATCACCTGGATTTCCAGTTATTAGTCCCTGCCGACGAAATATAAGAACATTAGGCACACATTTGGGCTAATATGTGACATTCACAAGCAATAAATGACAACATCAAATGTTCAACCATAACGGCAAGAAACGTGAAATATTTGTTTTGCTCTACTTAATCGTGAAATGAAAATGGCGTACCTCTGTTTCCAACAGATACAGGACCTCCTGGATTGACTGGCATACGGTTCATGAGCCAGGGAGGAACTCTGCGTCTATTACCAGAATGTGTATGCCTACTCGGGGGGTAACTTGGTGGATAAGGCACCTGGTCCATCCTCGATCCATTGCCATAGCACTGGCCTGTAAAAATACAAAAGGTGGTACTATTTGGAACGAAGCAAATACAGAATAGCTAAACACGCACCCAACTTAATAGCTACTAAGCAAAAAAAAGTACCATGATCGGATGGAGATTGAGGTCTCAAATACTCTCCCGTGCCATTATGTGGTGGTGCATATCGATTCCTCTCAGAACCCCTAAAGGAACTACTATTGCCAGCATAACGTGGTCTAAACCTGTTTGGATGAGGGTGGATATCCCTGCGCTGGCTTCTATGTTCTGATGAAAACTGGCGTGACGGGGTAGGGTTAGAATGGGGTTGATATACGCCTCGGTGGAAATCACCATCCATTGGACACATGTCATTGGAGGCTCGGTCAGAAAAATGAACGGAAGGTTCATCACCGAACGAATAATCATGCCTTGAGCCAGGGAAACGCCTTGGTTCCTTTTCAAAGTCTTGATCCCGGTGGCTGTAACGGTGAACAGTATCAGAGGATCTTGTATAAATCCTAGGCAAGTCAGACTGCCCCCATCGGGATTCTCTGGGACTCCTCTTATAATACTGCACGTAACGAACAAACATTCACAGATTAGATTTGTTAAGAGAACGGAGAGTCACTAAAAACATTGAAGCAGACCTCATATTTATGCACTGCATGAGAAAAATCTGGTAATGGTGCCTGATGAGCGGCGGGAGGAGGTGGTTGTTGTGCAGCCTCAAATTGTTGAGAAGTAAATGGTAGCGCACAATGGTCATCAGACGAAT
Organism: Craterostigma plantagineum; assembly: GCA_027422505.1. Taxonomy (NCBI): domain Eukaryota; kingdom Viridiplantae; phylum Streptophyta; class Magnoliopsida; order Lamiales; family Linderniaceae; genus Craterostigma; species Craterostigma plantagineum. The sequence continues at coordinate 5,042,223 of JAPQWV010000054.1, read as the reverse complement.
AACATGGCATTTGATCGCGAATTGTTCCAGCATTACTGCTTGTCGCAGTAATTTTGAACTCAGAGCAGGGAGCATCATCCTCCATTTCAAGCTCACCATCAACATCTTCCAAGGTAAGTTTCCGCTTCCTGACTTCAGCAGTTACTTTACCACCGTCAAGGCTTTCAACATTACGCTCAGGCGTAACAGATTCAAAGCCATCTCCATCAGAATCACTTCCCTCATCGGCATCGCTTAGCAGAGGTGGCATGTGAAACCCGGGAAATTGAATGTTTGAGTTACTACAATTAAGATGAAAGCAATGTGATTTTTCCAAATATATTAAAATGGAATAGAGGACGCATTTAAACGGTTAAGTAATCTTAAGAAGAAAATTGACTTATCTTCCATAATCAAATATGAAAAAGAGAGCAAAAAACTGAGTAAATACTTTTGAACAGTAAAAAAAAAAGAAACATTACCTTCCATATTCATCCACCAAAATTCCTTCCATCTCTCTGACGGGGTCATCAAAAGCCCTTTCATTCCTGAAAGATCGCCTGGACCCAGAACTACGATATAAATCACAAAAAGCATCAAGCTCTTCAATACGAGGACGAATCACAGGTTCAGGAAGAATCTTCCTCTCAAGCCAAACTCTCAAAACCTATTGAGACAATAGAGAAAACATTATCATCCTTTATTTAGTAACCACAAATTATGTAAGAGATAAATCTTTATCAAACTCTGAGAATGGCATTCTACTCACTTTCAAACACTGCCTTTGATTCTCGTAAGAGCTTAAACCTGGAGGGGCAGCAGCCGCCAACAGACGTGGTAACAGCGGCTGGATTATTGTAGGATATATACCACAGTCACCTAAAAATATTAAAACAGATCAGGGCAATCTAATTCCGAAATAAGAGTTCTCACAAACTTATCGACAGTGAAAACACAAACTTACCTTTTAAGCAGTGAGAGCACTGAGCAATAGAGTCGACGAGGAAAAATAGGGCAACTTTTTTAGGTAATCTAGACTCTCTTTCCAAACTATGGGCCAGTATTTCCACCACCTTTGATGCAAGACCATATTTAGCACAGTCAACAGCAATTCGGGTTGCCCGGCCTATGATTTCTTTTGATTTAGTCAAAGATCTAACAAGATCTTCAAAGGATAATAAAGTTTCCACTTTCCGGCTTGACAATGAAGTATTGGGAGGAGATACCAAAGCAATGGTGTCTCGTACATCAGCCAGATTACTATCAGAAGCTGAAGGAGAAGGACAACATTGTTGGCAATTTTTGGCATCTGCAGGAACGCCGTTCGAATCTGGAGATGCCGACCTAGCTGCTTGTTCCACGAACTCAGACCTGAACACACGCACCAGAATAAATGTATAGAATAAAAATCTAGAATCTACGAGGTAAAGCCTAGATATAGCATAGAATCTGTAAAGAAATAACCTATGACAGCCCAGATTGTTCTCATACAGTAAAAGCTGCTTCATCGGGTTTTTTGCATCAACTGCTGCACTGTCTAAAATGTCAATTGAAGTACATTTTTCAGCAGTAGGGGAATCAACAGCTGTTTCTCCCGCCAAGATAGAATCCACGTTCTTACAGGACACAATAGGATCAGATTCAGATTGTCGGATCTCAAAGCTGTTATCAGCAGATATCGTACAGGTTGTGCTGCTGCTGCCCAAGTGATCCATCATTTTGGGGGAGTCTGGCTTTAGATGCCGATCCTCCTGACTTTCATCATCAACTGCACTATCTAAATTATCAAGTGAAGTACATTTTACAGCACCCGAACCAGCAGCTGTTCCTTCCACCAAGATCGAATCTGAGATCGTATGGCACACATTAGGATCAGATTCCGAGCCAGCTTCCTTCATATGAAAAATATTGCAGCTGTTATCAGCAGATATCAAACAGGTTGTGCTGCTGCCCAACTGATCCACCATTTTTGGGGAGTCTGGATTTAATTGCTGATCCTCATGACTTTCGTCATCAATTGCACTATCTAAAATATTAGTTGAAGCACATTTTACAGCAAGTGAATCAGTTGGTGGTTCCTCAACCAAGAGCGAATCCGAGATGGCATGGGACACATTAGGATCAGATTCCGAGGCAGCTTCCTTCGTATGAGCGATATTGCAGCTGTTGTCAGCAAATATCAAACAGGTTGCGCTGCTCAACTGATCCAGCGTATTGGGGGTATCTAGCTTAAGATGCTGATCCTCGTGACTTCCATCATCAACTGCACTCTCAAAAATATCCATCGAATTACATCTCAGAACAAGCGAATCAGCAGCTGTCTCTTCTGCCATGATCAAATCCGAGATCGAACCTGACACATTAGGATCAGATCCCGCGGCAAATTCCTGAGTACGTCTGATCATGAAGCTGTTATCAGCAGATTTTAAACAAGTTTTGCTTCTGCCTAAGCGATCCAACACATCGGGCGACTCTGTTACTAAATGTTGATCCTCAACACTTTCTGCAGGACGCTTGGATAAAGGGGACATTATTACACATTTATTCTCCACATTTTCCATGTATTCCCTAGATTTTTCGCATATTTCAGGATTTGATACAGCAGAAGTTCCCCCATGATGTCCAACCATTTCGCTATTTATCCAACCGTACTCATAAGCACTTTCCTGAGACTCACCAACTCGGTCATTGTCCATTGGCCCTACTCCCATTTGGATTGTTACTTCATTTCTCACAGGAATCTCAGAGCATTCTATAGAGCAAGTAGTACGACACACGTCACCATGAGCATTCACGCAAGGTGAACAGCTGACAGCTCCGACGACAGCTTCAGCAACATTAGCAGACATAGCCTCCAAAGCGCGATGAATACGTTTAGAGAGAGGTAAAGAAGATTCACCATCTGTAAAACCATTTATAGACACCACCGACTGAGGCTTTCCAACAGGAATCTCCGATAATGATGTCTCACCAGGAACCAATCTTGAAGCTTCATCGACAAGTGCATCCACATCATAATTTAAGGGCCTAGATAACACGACGCCTTCAGCAACTTTAGGTTCTTCCCGTTCATGTACCAGCGTTTCTACTTCATGGATGACAGGTGACGTTCTGCTCAAATCTCTTATGTTGTCCATATCAGCCGACTTAAAACTCAACACCCCATCAGACAGTGTATTAGTACTATCATTAGTATCGACCATTTTCTGATCTTCATGGACAGAGTGGATGGAAGCTCGTACTTCATCACCAGCATGTGATCCCATTCGAATTCTAGCTCTTTTGGCCAATGGTAAATGCTCATCACTATCTTGATGTGAACATCTATTTAACGTCGCAATTTCATTATAAATTTCACAATCTCTCTTGGGCATTTCATGTTCTGAAACGAATAAATGTGCTCTAACTTCCACCAAAGAAGTATCAGGGGTCTGTTGATTAGCCTTTCTCTTCACTGTAATAGCTCTAGAACTAGTTTGAAAGTCAACCCGACCACTTAACCTAGTTTGTTCCTCACTATGTTCCCCTTCCATGGATTCACATCCCAAGTCCACAGTGCTGCATTCATCAGAACTATGTGTATCTACCCTTGACGAACTTGTCAAACTTCCCAAATAGGCCATTTTCCTGTTGCACTTTCCCGAGTTGGTGGCTTCAGCTCTACTAGTTTTTGGATAATCCTGTCTTTCTGTAGATGACAAATCGCCATGAGCCTCTTCTAGTTGCATCACCTCATCGAGTAAAGCATCTGTTAATGGTGCAGCCATAACAGTTTCAGTTATAGATTCCAGACAATCAGTCACTCCGTCGGAAAGCTGTTGCACTGAGATCGGTTGGGCTTCATCCTTGAAAGATTTGGTAGAAGAATAACCAGAGATGTTTTCAACTGTTGTATCAGTTTCACCAAACAGCTCATCATCAGAAACTTGGTCCTGTTCCTTCAACTTATCAAAACTGTCGATCATCTCATTTAGGGCGCGTAAAAAAGCAGCAGTTTTCCCACGTCGTTTACCCAACAAAGTAAGTTTCTTCTGTTCAGTGAATTCTTCAAGATCAGCAGGATTACATAAGGCACTGAAAAAGAAAGAGAGGTCAGCAGTCCTAAAAGTTTTTCCAGTAAAGTAAAAATAATGCACTCACAGTTGGGAATTACTAAATTCATAACACAATAGGAATCAGACATTACGAAATTTCAGAAAGCCTCAAACAGCGTAGGACACACCAAGATGAGAGGATATAGTCAACCAAGATGAAGTATCAACGGCAAAAATAATATAAAACGACAGAGTTATTAGGGGATCGCCGTATCGTAATGACAGAATGCTGGCATGTGACAAATAACCTTTAAAGATAGGATCACAAGATGTGGATTATGCTTTTAAAAGATTAAAAGAACCTAAAAGCTAAGCACAAGAAAAAAACATAGCTTATCATGACTCACATTTCTTGAGTCCCAAAAAAACATACAAGTGCTTTCTTCAGGCCAGCAGGGTAACCCCACTTTTCGGGCTCGCTCACCTGCCACATAAAATTGGAAAGATAATCATCAAAATGCTGACAGCTTCCTCCAGTATTAAATTCCAATGTTACGAGATTCTTGACTGCAAGCTTATTAACTTCCCATCCCAACCACTGAAAAGTTCACGAATATTGCTATTGATCTATCTTATTTATCTTAAAAGCTTACAAACCGTTTGTAAATATCTCGGTACATATACCTATGTTTGAAAGATTCCATTAAATTTTACATATCAAATGCTAAAATACGCAAAATACAACGTATGGCGATTAAGGTAAGAACACAAGGATATAATCACTTTGTGTTATCTGGGGTTAGAAGACAACCAATATTATTACGCAGGAGTTATTGAATTAAGTATATATCAACAAAATGAGCAAAAAACACGGGCATTCCCATAAAGTAACTACAATCAACGCACGCGAAGAACTGTGCAACTATAATCTAGCCTTATAACAACACAGGTACCAAAGATCATAAATTTGCAATTTCAAATTTCTAACCAAATATTTCTGCTTCTCGTACCTCCCATTCAACGCAACAAATCCAAAAACATCCGACCGCATGGAGATAAACGACAAAGAAACTAAGAATTCGCCATGGTTATCCATCCAATCATACGCAAACAAAACAAGCAGTAAATAAAAGACAAACAATTGTTGAAACAAGGAATGTAAAACCATACAATCGCAGGCCACGCTCGGTAACCCTTCACTTTGGCAAGAACGAGTTCGCCAACATTCCATTTACGGTCCGCCGCAGCAGCCTTCGGCCTTTTCCTCCGGCTGGGAGCCATAACTACTACAACAGCCACCGCCAAGAACGTCAATCAAACCAAAGCATTTCTCTGTAGATACGAATGTGGACAGCTGTTCGGATACAGACGCGGCATATTTCTATATAATCTGCACATCCAAAACCCTAAATTTCTGGAATCCAGATATTTGTGAAAATTGAATTTAATTCCTAATTTGCTCTGTTGCTCCGCCTCTCCCTTTCAGTGGCAAATCACCGCATGAGGTGTATGTGCAGTGGTGTGGATTTACTGGCTAATTTCTATTGGGCCAAATATGGGCCGAAAGCCCAATAGCTCGTTCTTTGTCATTGCAAGCAAGTATATTCACAAATATTGCAATAACAAATAAGGTGGTTGTCATGTAAGATTCCCAGAAGTGAAACACAATAAGCCATTACAGTTCTTGCCAGAAGTTCCATCACACTACATTACATGGTTTAAAGCTCGTCTTTGATAGGCTGTGTTTGATAACACCCTTCATCCCAGTAATAAGGAAATTTCAACTTGGCTGCGGTATGTGGCATATCCCAGTCGTCGTATACGAAGCTGCAATCAAATTCTCCGAAGATTAGGTTGAGTCGTGTTTAAACACCCCAACAAAGAACCAATCGATCGTACGATTAATAAATATCCTTCAACAAAGCAGAATTCAGCAATGTATATACAAAGCGAACTGTATTAATGGTTATGTGGAAGTGGAGGAGAGAAACAAAGACTCACACTTTCACGGGTGGTCGAGATATAACAACTAGAACCTGAAGGTCCTCGTGATCGTTCGTGTTCCATACCTATCAATCACATAGCACGTATAGAAACAAGAATAGACGAATAGTTCCAACTTCCAATTGCAAAATCACCAGTTCATAGATCGTTGTACATAGATGATTCCTATACACTTGAAATCAGTTTCAATAGCGGAAACAATTATCCCAGTAGATCATATAAACGCAAGGATCGTAAACTAACACTAACATAAAACTTCCGAAACTAATATGCTGCCAAAGCAAGTACCTGATGAGCATCATTGACAGGGACATGAAATGTACTATTGGAGATAACTTGAAACTCGTGTGGCTTTCCTGGGTAATTCCTATGCGAATCAGATGCAAGATAGAGCGTACCGCCCCCTTTTAGGACCACAAAGACTTCTTCGCACGAGTGCCTGTGAATTGGTGTACGGGCTCCAGGAGCAAACGTTTGAAGCCAAACCTCAACCTGAAAATAAAGCCGTGTTCAGACCAGGAGATTTTGAAATTAGTGTTTGAACGAAAAAACCTTTTGCTCGAAGTAAAACCTTTATTTAAGTGCCAAATGTGAGTATGGGAATGAAATCTAAACAGCTAAATTAAACCAAATGGAGGTTAACTAAAATCAATTACCTCCTTAAAACCATGCATGAGTGAGCCAGCAATGGTTATGTGAGATAACCCAGGCCTGCCATAGTTGTCCTGGTCTATCTCACCAATATTTCTAACTATAGGTACACCTGAAATACCAAAGCACATCACAGATCAGATACAATGTTGCCCAACAATCATCGAAATTGTGAGTGATGAACACGAGCACGATGTTCGCTCAAATGCGTGATAGAAAAATATATATAACAGCGAAAATTGAAGAACTGGCCGTTAGATGTGTTGGAATTTTTAGTTAACTGCAGAACTGAAGAATTGCAATATTAGTGGTGGAATATTACGTCGAGTATTGCATGCTCGATATTTTACTGCTTGTTTCATACATCTTACATGATATGATCGCTTACATATATATAGTGGTGTATACTTCCAAAAAGAGAAAACATATCGCACACTTACACTGACAAATCACCACAAAATCCTTATCATATCACACATAAACCAAGAACCGATTTAACTCTTGGCCATATATGGTTTGTTGGGTAGTTCTTTATTCATTTAATCATCAAAACTGATTACGTCTTTGAATGAACTTTTCTTCATTTTCCACATGGTCAAGATTGACTAATTACCATAATTTAACACCCCCTCGTAATTTGCAATCTTGACTTGATTCTTGAACTTCTCGAACTTTTCGGTTGTTATCGCCTTGGTTAGCATGTCCGCTGGTTGGTCATTTGTATTGACGAATTCCATGCGAATTTCTCCTCGAGTCACTAACTCTCGAATGAAATGATGACGAAGCTCGATGTGCTTGCTTCTTGCATGAAACACAGGATTTTTCGTCATCGCGATTGCTGACATATTGTCACAGTGAATTGTGGTTGGTTCCTTCTGCTCAAACTTCAAATCTTTCAAAATTCTTCTAAGCCAAACTGCTTCACAAGCGGCGTCTGTAGCAGCAATATATTCGGCCTCCGAAGAAGATAATGCAACTGATTTTTGCTTTCTTGAGCTCCATGATATTATATTAGAACCAAGACAGAAAATATAGCCGGAAGTACTTTTTCTATCATCCACCGAACCGGCCCAATCACTATCGCTATAACCGACCAGATGAAAATTTTCTTCCTTTTTAAATTCGATGCCAAGACTTTTGGTCCCTTTTAAGTACCTCAATATACGTTTTGCGGCAACGAAATGAATTTTACTTGGTTCGTTCATGAAACGAGATAGGAGACTAACCGAATAGGTGATGTCCGGTCTAGTGTTGAGATAGAGCAACGAACCGATCAACTTCCGATAAAGATTCTCATCAGCCTTTTCAGCATCATCATGAATTTGAAGTTTCTCGTTTAGAGCCATCGGGGTTGACAGCGGCTTGCAGTCGCTCATGCGGAATTTCTTGAGAAGATCGTCGATGTATTTTTCTTGAGATAGAAAAATTCTTCCCGGCCTTTGCTTCACTTGAATCCCAAGAAAATATTGCATTTTCCCTAAGTCCGTCATTTCAAAGTTCTTCATCATTGCCTTCTTGAATTCATCCACCATGGATTGATTTGTCCCAAAATAAATCAAATCATCAACATAAAGGCAAATAACAAGAAAGTCATCACCTGAGTTTTTCACATAAAGCGAGGATTCGCTTGGGCTACGGTTGAAACCTAATTCAATAAAATAGTCATTTATTTTGCTATTCCAAGCGCGTGGCGCTTGTTTTAACCCGTATAGAGCCTTTTTCAATCGATAGACCTTCGCTTCGTGGCCTTCAACTTTATATCCTTCGGGTTGCTCGACAAATACCTCCTCCTTGATTTCACCATTTAGAAATGCTGATTTTACATCAAGTTGATAAACAGTTACCTCGAGTTGGGCAGCTAAAGCAAGAACGGCTCGAATAGTCTCGATCCGGGCCACCGGCGCAAATGTTTCGGTGAAGTCGACTCCATGCTTTTGAGAGTAGCCTTTAGCGACGAGCCGAGCTTTATATTTTTGGATTGCGCCTTTCTCGTTATACTTGATCTTGTAGATCCATTTCAACCCAATGGTTTTCTTTCCTTTTGGTAGGTCGACGAGCTCCCATGTTTTGTTCTTTTCGATGGTAGAGATTTCCTCGTCCATCGCTTTTGTCCAGCATTCTTCATTCGATGCTTCTTCAAATGTTTGAGGCTCGCTGGAAAATAGCACCACTTCAGTAGTTCTGTAAAGTTCTCGAATCGAGCGTGTTTTCCTTGGAGGGCTTTCATCGTCGTCATCGTCTTCTTGACTTGAAGGGGGAGTCGAGTTTTCCTCGACATTCTGATCCTCCGGAGAAGTTTGAGATGATGATGGATTAAGATATGTTATTTGATCCATCGATTTTACTTTCAAGTCCCAAACTGCATTTTCATCAAAAATAACATCTCGCGACAATATGATTTTATTTGTTGTTGGGTCCAATAGACGATATCCTTTGGACTCATCACTGTAGCCGATAAAGAGAAGTTTCTGACCTTTCTCGTCGAATTTTCCGCGGCTTTGAGAAGGAATATGAGCGAAAGCCACACTGCCGAAGACCCGAAGATGATCGACTCTCGGCTTTTGGCCGTACCATGCCTCGTACGGAGTTTTATCTTGGACGGCTTTCGTAGGCGATCGGTTGAGAATATGGGTAGCCGAGTAGACTGCTTCGGCCCAATATTGGTTTGGAACGCCCTTCCCTTTTAACATGCTCCTAGCCATTTCAACAATTGTTCGGTTTTTTCTTTCGGCGACACCATTTTGTTGTGGCGTTCGACTCACCGTGAGTTGTCTTTTAATTCCATTTTCTTTACAATATTCCAAGAATGGATTGTAGAGATATTCTCCTCCTCGATCTGTCCTTAGCGCCTTTATAAGAAAACCACTTTGTCTTTCGACAAGTGCCTTGAACCGGAGGAAGGTAGAGAACGCCTCCGACTTTTGACCGAGAAAATAAATCCATATCATCCGCGTATAATCATCGATGAAGAGGATAAAATACCTCTTGTTTCCCGGTGTCGGCGTTTGCATCGGACCACATATATCCGAATGAATTAGCTCCAACGGTGCTTTGGCTCGCCAAGAAGTCTTCGGAAAAGGAAGCTTGTGCATTTTCCCGTAGATGCAACCTTCACACACATGGCTCGACTTCTGAATATTAGGAAGTCCTATAACCATATTTTTCGCCTTCAAGAGATGAAGCGCCTCCTCATTTAGATGGCCGTACCGTAAGTGCCATAAGCGTGACAAATCTGAATTTTCTGCCTTCAGCGCATGGTTGTGGTTGAGCGGCATCGTAAGAGGAAATATTTTATTCTTCATTTCGATGTTTGCGACGACGACGTTCTTCTTCTTCTCAACAATTTGGCATTTCCCGTTATCAAAGTGCACCGAGAAATCCTTCTGAATAAGTTGGCCAACACTGAGAAGGTTGTGAGATAGATTCGGCACGTAAAGCACGTCCGAAATGAACTTCCTTTCTCCGTTCTTCGTCTGAACAGCGATCGTTCCTTTTCCTTCAGCGCTTCTTTGAGATCCGTCCCCGAGAATGATTTGAGAAGTGACGCTCGCGTTTAGATCAACAAAGAGATCACGGTTGCCCGTCATGTGGTTGCTGCACCCGCTGTCTAAATACCACATACTCCTTGAATCGCCACCGTTACTTGAGTAGAAAAGGGTTTCTTCGCTCGGCTGCTCAGAGAACTTTGCGTTTTCTTTTTCTTCAGATTTTTGATGCCAACAATCCTTTTGCGAGTGGTTTGGAATTTTGCATCTTTTGCATCTGAAGTAGCAATCTTTAGATTCATGGTTCGTCTTCTTGCAGATGATACACTTGGAAGATTGTTCGCCGAATTTTTGAGATGGCTTTCCTTTCCAATTTTTATTTTGGCGGCCCTTGGAGTACTCCTTCCGGCTCGCATGTTTGGATTGGAAAGCTAGTTCGGTTGATTGATTGATCGACCGATTGATTCTTTGCTCATGCGCAAGAAGCGACCCCGTCAACTCGTATACGGTCATCTTGGATAAGTCCTTCGACTCCTCAATGGCGGCAGCCACATGATCAAACTTTGGAGGAAGACATCGCAACACCTTTTCCACGACTCTTTTGTCTGAGATCTTGTCGCCACAACTTTTGATTTGATTTACGATCTCCGTGGTCCGAGATGAAAAATCACGAACGGTCTCTCTTTCGTCCATCTTGAGATTGTCAAAATCTCGCCATACAGATTGTAGCTTCAAGGTGATTGTTTTTTTAGTTCCTTGAAACTCTTGCTTCAAAATAGTCCACGCATCTTTCGCCTTTTTAACACCAAAGATACGAGGAAAAATGGATCTTCCAACGCCTTGTTGAATATATCGTAGCACCATGGCATCCTTCTTATTCAACTCCTTTCGTGCTTTGATGGTTTCGGCGTCGTCTTCTTTGGTGGTTTTGGCGGTTTTGGCGGTTTCAACAACATCTTCTTCGTCGGACTCGCTCTCGTCTTGGGTTGGTTCTTCGTTGTCGATCACTTCCCAAAGATCCAACGAGATAAAGAAGGTTTGCATTTGGCTACTCCAATAATCATAGTGCTCCCCTTCGAAGATCGGCACTTGACTCGGAGAATATTGGAATAACGACGGTATTGAAGTCATCGTGGCTCTGATACCAAATTTGTTGGAATTTTTAGTTAACTGCAGAACTGAAGAATTGCAATATTAGTGGTGGAATATTACGTCGAGTATTGCATGCTCGATATTTTACTGCTTGTTTCATACATCTTACATGATATGATCGCTTACATATATATAGTGGTGTATACTTCCAAAAGAGAAAACATATCGCACACTTACACTGACAAATCACCACAAAATCCTTATCATATCACACATAAACCAAGAACCGATTTAACTCTTGGCCATATATGGTTTGTTGGGTAGTTCTTTATTCATTTAATCATCAAAACTGATTACGTCTTTGAATGAACTTTTCTTCATTTTCCACATGGTCAAGATTGACTAATTACCATAATTTAACAAGATGCGCATTGATAAGCTTCAGCAGCTGCAGATATCAAAAGGACTGCCAAGAGAACAGTTAAAATTCGATCCATCACTTTCTCGCAGAATCTGGGTTATGGAAAGCTCTTCTCGGCTTCTGTTGAATGATATGGCGGACCTAATATGTCCAAATACATAACATGTTGCACCAGATTGTAGTTATTAAAACTTTGAGGGATATAATGCAATTGTTAGTTTCTCATTTTATTTTGTTTTTTTCATATTCGTTTTTCTCGTCTAACCGTAGCTAATCAGAGCACGTCATTAACTAACCTTGGTTAAGGGAATAGAGAGCAGCGAAAAGAAAGGTGAAACACGAATCTTCATCTAGTCATTTGACCGGCGAGCTGAGAGTTGAGACACGGCACCCACACGGCACGACACTCAGAAACAGTAAGCAGCATAAGCTGTGACGGAAGGCTTAATACAGTGTCTGTTTATGTGAGTAAACAGGTCAATACTTCGCCGATTGATTAGATTTGTGAGTACCCTTTTCTTCAGTGACAAATTTTGGACTCGTTCATGTTTTCTGATCGATTTTAGTTGATGAATGAATTGATATAGTTCTTTTTGCTTGGAGTTCCTCGTGTCATAAGGGCCTTTTTCTTTTCATTTTTTGTTGCCTGACCTTTGTGAATTTCTCGATGTTTTTGCTTGTTGAATTTTGATTCTGATACGATAGGATTGATTGCTTAGTTGAAGAGACGTTTGATAAACTTGAAACATTGTGTTTTTCGTTGATTTGGTTTTAATTGTGGTTTATCTGAGAGTTTTGAGTGCGGGAAGAATTGGAAAATTGCTTTGCGATGATGTAAACTGATTATCGCATTCGGGGATTTATTTTCCTTGATTTGCTGATTAGTTTTCAATGACTGCGTTTTCTCGTGATTTGTGAAGGGTTTAAGCTGGTTATTATTGATAGGTTACTGAAGTGGAATATTTAAGTTGGTTAACACTTTTTTTCGTGTGTGACTTCTTCCTGTTTTGGCCCTTGGTTTTCGGCGAAAGAATAGTGTTTTTTCATCATCATATATATACCTGTTCCGTTAATTCCTGGTCCGTTTTGGAAACCTTCAACTGTTCTCGGGATTCACCTAACTAGTGGCATAATGCCGGTCATGTCTTAGAGATTGAGTTATTTCGAGGATTTATTAGGATATTTGGTACCGAAAATATTTGGATTCGGGAATTACTTCTTTATGTCTATTTTGGATAAGGGACGTGAAGATGCTGGTTCTTTGTGTTTCATTATGTGGATTACGAGTTTTTTAATATGTGAATTTTTTTTTTGAGATGCATGCTGCAAGATTTTTTTTTTTTTATCAGCATGCTGTCAAATTTTTCGACTTGAAAATTGTTTCATATTGCACTCAACTGATGCAGGGGAAAATCTTGTTTGTTGATCGTAGAAACTTATATTGAGACCTGTTGCGATTAAGAGAAATGGTCCACAAAAGCTGTGATACTGGAAGTATGGATGCATCACCATTGCAAATTTCGGAAAGAGAGCAAGATAACAAAAACAAGAGGAAGTTTGCATCTGAGTTACCAATGGACCGTCTCGTTGATTGACAAACCCCTTCTGTAACAGAACTCCCAAGATATGAAGTGTCTTGGGAGATAGCGAGCAACACCTTAAAAGAGTTGCAATCAGCAAGTTCTGAAGACACTACTGAAGATGAAGAATCGCATAAAGGTCCACAAGCCGAATGGAATGATGCCATTTCTTTTCAGCTGGAGGCATTCTTGACTAATAGTTTGATGGAGGCTTGTGAAAGTGCAGTAAAGAAAATTATTGAATGCGGATACACAAGGATCGCCGAGTGGGCTATTCTAAACAGCAGTGTGTTTTACAGTGGTAAAGATACTGCTTCAAATCTTGCTGAGGGTGCTTTGGCTTTGTTGAAGAGGGACCCAGAGTCTAGTACGCCGTAGCATTTTGCTTTTGATGGATTCCAGAAACTCGTTGACTACACTACTAGAGATGATTCATGTGATTCGAGAAATTAAGGCAGGGCTGACCGTCCCCGAAGTGATGTGGAGTCTCTTAATAAGTCACGCTAACCTATTGAATGTGTGTGTCGTGGAAAAAGATGGCACAAAAGTTTCTGACTCTAAGTCTGAACATTCGGGAACAGAGCAGTCAGATTCTAACAGATTGGGTGGTTTGGAAGGGGAAGATAGTAAGACGGTTCTTGGCGCTGAAGCAAATACTTCAGTCTCTTCTCCTAAGTCCCCAAATTCTAATTCCCAACCTAGTGATTTGGCCTGTACTAACTTGCTCGCGAAGAAGGTAAGGAACAAACTCCATGTGTCCATCATGAGAAATCAGGGGTACGCTATAAAAAGGGAGCAAACAATCCCAGAAGAGATATGCTTCGGCAAAAGGCAATTCATTTGGATAAAAGTTTCAAGGGTCGCATGTCTAAGGGTGCTTTTAAGGCCAAAGTCGCTGCCTGGGGAAATACGGTGTTGGACTAATCTATTAACTTGCAATCAAGTTCCTCGAACGTCGTTGCTAAAGGATCTCAGTCAAAGCTTTCCAACTCGGGAAAATCTTTTCCTTCGGGCAACACGGTAAAGACAATCTTTCCGGCGAGTCAAATTCTGGTGCAGAAGATTCTGCTTTGTCTGAGAAAGATTGTACGGTTGCATCGCTGCCTGTAAAATCCGAATCATCTGCCTCATCTTTGACAGGGAGCCACTCTCTTCCAAAAATCAAAATTGATGTCTTTAGTTCGTTTAGGACAATTGATTACCTTTTGAAAATTCCATTTGATGAAACCCTCAGAAAGTTTGTCCCGCAAGACCAAAATGATGAAACGATTTTGCTGCTGATTCCCCATGAGCACAAACTCGAGAAAGAGGTCAAGAGCTGGACAGCTTGGGACAATGAGAAGGCTATGAAAGTTGCCAAAAGGCTAGGGAAAGACCAAGGAGAGTTGAAAATGTTGAATTGAAAAAACTCAAGAGAGATAGAAATAGGAATTACAGAAATATGATAAATATTGTATTAGTGGGCTGCTTTATTAGTTACTGATTTGACTCCCCGAATTAGGGAAGATTGTTCCTGATTTTACTCCTTGAGCAAACAATCGATTTGAGATGGGTAACGGCAGAATTACGAAACAGAGTAGATAAGGCTAAAGAAAGAGATGATCAGCTTAAGGTATGCTCTATCTGAAGTTGAGACTGGTGTTTTTAATATTTAGAGTTGTTCCGTGAGCAAATAGGAAGTGCATAAGTGTGCCCGCCCCCAGTATCGAATATCACAGATGTCAATGTCGTTCTTTTTGTTCATTTCCCCAGATTGTGATTTGAGTTTGACTTCTTTGCATATTCTACTGCAGACACTGTTGAAGCAAGAGAAAGGGGATAAAGAGAAAGCCATTGAACAGATGGAATCACTGAAACAAAAAGAGAGGCGAAGGCGACGCTTTGACGAACGGAGAAGAAGACAACATAAAACAAGCGGCCGAAGCAAGCAAAAGTTAGAGTGCATCGAAGAGAAACAAAATGTCGAGACCATGATCTCCAAAATGAGACACGAATCTGGAAACAACCCGACCACCACCGCCGAGGGGTCAACGCTTCCCAAACCGACCAAAAGATTAGCGGTCTTCCGAGGCAACTTTGGCGGGACGGTCAAAACAGAGCGGGAGTGCGTGATGTGTATGACGAACGAGATATCCGTTGTTTTCTTACCGTGCGCTCATAAAGTCCTCTGCGACGAATGCAACGTTCGTCATGCGAAGCAAGGGTTGATGGATGGTCCTTGTAGGACGATGATAGAGAATTGAATTTGTGTTCTGTATTACTGATTGTAGGATTGAATATTGATACACCCCCCTAAACATTTGAGACTTTTTCTACTGCATATTTTCTCGGAACATTCATGGCTTCTATATTTGCCATGAGACATTTACAGACGAACTGTTTGAAAGTCGTCTGGATGTCTAAATGCTCTCTTGGGGTTTCTCAGTACATTTGCCTTTCACGAGTAAAGAAATTGCTTAATTACTAGATAGATAAATTACTCAAGCACATGAGTCGATATGTCCGAGTGGTTAAGGAGACAGACTTGAAATCTGTTGGGCTTCGCCCGCGCAGGTTCGAACCCTGCTGTCGACGATATAATTAAATATTTATTTTTCAGTTTCTTGTCACCCCCAAAAAGAAAATTAGGGTTCTTTTTTTTTAGTGAAGTACGCCAGCTGCGGCAGAGGGAAGGAGGCGGTGGAGGCAAGCCCAAGGCTTCGAAATCGGCGTCGAATTCGTCGCAGGTGTGAAATTGTTGTGGTTTATCTTTTCTTTGGATTCCGTTTCATTCATTTTTTCATACAGATTTTCTTCGTCAGATCGACTCAATATATTGGTTTCAGTGACAATGATTGCGTGATTATAGATCTCGTTGCTTTCTCAATGTTCAATTTGATTTCAGTCTCTTTAACGATTTAATGGATTGAGCCGATATAATAGAGTGGTGAATTCATCAACGATTTTATTTAAAGCAATGCCACACTTATTTATCCTCCATACACTTCCCCCGCCAACCACTTTCTTGCTGTTGCCTGCCTCCTTTAGGAAGATGGAGCACCGCCCCCTGAAATGACAACATCTTTGAACAATATCGACAGCTCAGCATCTGCGTCAACTGTCGCTTTGATGTTCTTTGGTTTGATCTGAGAACTATTGTGGATTTGCGCGTGCTTGCCAGAAAGTTCAAGCACCTGATGCATGAAGGTGAAAAGAATAGGGAAAATAATCTAGATTAATAGATTTTAATAGATCAGAGAAAGGAAGTTGTAACTCACTTGTAAATAACTACTTACCTCTAACGCTAGGTACTCGAGAACGCCAGATAAGAAAACGGGGGCGGTGTCGTCGATGCGCAGGGGGCTGTGATATTGCTTCAGGTTTTTTGCAACCAGGCTCACCATCTCATCCTTTTTTAAACTGCTGCTCTGTTTCGAGGCCTTGGATTTTCCTTTGCTGCCACGCTTGGGGGAGGTCATTTTTTACAATTTTTACTGGTGAGTTTTTCGGGATACCCTAATTTAATATTTATGAAGTGGTGAAATGAAAGACGAAGGGACCGTCTTAAATACTAAGATTTTTCTCGGTCAGGGATTACGTTATTCTATATGGTCATAATTTATTACACGTTGATTCCCCCTTTTTACTAAAATGTAATTTGGTTGAGCGATTTTATGACCTTGGGCTTGGATAAGATTTCTGGGATAAACTTTAGTAGAGGGATAGCGTGGCGTGTAATCTTCTCTCCGAGCTGGGGGATCAAAGTTTCACAAAAGAAAAAATGGCCTTTGCTTAAGTCGTCTAGTCTAAAATAGATAGAATAGGCTCGGTTGAGTTCAAAGAACACGACATTGATCCCAAACGTATTCGCACACACTTGTTGCTGTCAAAGAACTCCTTTTGATTTTCTATCACCGTGCAAAAAAAATTGTTTATGCGTAATTGTTTGTTACTTTGTAGTGATGGGTGTGGAGCTATGGGCCATTTATTTGGTTCGTGTTGTAATTACACTCGTACATGGTACTTCATTAGGCTTGTCACTGAGGCTGGTTCGGGGAGTATAGACCTATTAATGAAATGGTAAAGGAAATGTGCATCAATTCAAGGGTTTCGGAGAGCATCGACACACACAAGACTGAAGGAACGCCTTTGACGAAAGAATCAATCTTGGATCCATGCCCACTGCAAGACGCTTGTAGTAAAGTTGCTCTATTTATATGGACGAAAGATCTCTTGAATAAGTTCTCTGTAAAAAAAAGGCCTTGTTTCGTTATAGTAAAGATCGAATCACTTGAATCAAGGGTTTAGAAGCATCACTTAGTGCCATGTACGGCGTGTTTATTATTGTCTCGTACTCTCGTTACACAACAATGGTGTAATAAAAGCACAGAAGTGGTCAATTCCTCGCTGTGGAATGGTATATAATTGCTTACAGATATGTATATGATAGAGTAGAAAGATAACACCGATTATATTTCATACAATCATCAATGGGGTTGAATCTTGAACACATACGGCCAATTATACCTTGGCCTTGGATTTTCCAACAGCTAGCATGCATGTGTTGTGTGTGTGCCCGTGTATATACGTATGCATCTCTCATCGCGAGTGTATGTATATTTGTACATATTCTTAGGCGGAGAGTCTTGATTTAATTTCCCAGGTTAGTGAGGGGATTGTTATTACAGCACAGAAAGTATGGTCAATGGTGTAGTTATTACTCTTCGTCGTCTTAACTTTGATAAGTTTGTCCTACTTTTTCGGTAGCCTTCTACATTTCGAAGACACTTGCCGAGAATTAGTTCCATACTGAAACACCTGCTTCGTATATAATATCATTGCCGACAATATATTATTGTTACTGTGCATATAACAAGATTTCGCGGTTTGTAAGATCCAAGACATAGCTGTCTCTAGTAGGCAACTTGAAAGATTTGAATGTCTTTTGTTGCGATAAAGAAGAATATATTTGATTAGATTGTTCCGTGTCAGCTTTGCCGACTTACATATGGAGTTGGAGATTGTATTTAAATTATTTAGTATCGATTCGTTCTTTCGTCTATATTAATTGCAATGCAAGGTTTTATTTATTCTTTTGGCTATTGCTATGTACAAGTTTGAAACATGGGATTTGGACAAGTTATGTTCAATAGAATTGTATTGAACGAATCGAGCTCCTATAATTAATTTGAATATTAATTAGTATTATATTATTATTTATCTTAAATTAACCGCTAACCGGCAGTCATTTCTCCATTTTATTTATTATATTATATTCTCTCTCTCTCTCTCTCTCTCTCTCTCTCTCTCTCTCAAACACACACACGCACACTCAGTAAAGCCGCTTGACCTCCTCACCTGCTATTAAAGCTCTATAAATAAATAGACGGTACAAATCTCTTGAACAGCTCCCAAAAACACACATTTCTCCCAAATTAACGTAGGCTAAATCTTTTTATTCGCTTATCTTGTTAGAAATCGATTAATCATGGTGGAAACTCGGCGTGGCTCATCATCGTCCAAGCGTCCGCTGTCGTCTCCGTCGAGTCCCTTACCCAGCGGTAAACGATCGATCCCTTTCCCCCCCCCTAAATTTTCAGTCTTGATTGGTTTAGTCTCCCTTTCTTGAATTTTCTATTATGTGCGTGCAGCAGGAGGCCCAGTCTGCCGTTTCTTCTTCGTCAAGCGATTCGGCGAAAACTTTAGATGAGACGGTGGTGGCAAAAGATTCCGTTGGTGGATCGGCTGATCTGATTGGTGGAGGCGCCGGAAATATATCTGAAGAAGTGGCGGACGACCAGGCCCCAGAGACGGGCGGCGAAGGTGTGGTTCTCTTACAAATATGTTTTTCTGGTTATATGATGCTAGCGGGGCTTAGTGTGGATTGAAATTCAGTGTCATTTATGTAATTATCCATGTGTTGCAGTTGCCGAGGATGTGGGTATTGGTAAAGGGAAGAAGACTAGTGGGACCTCGACAAGAAGTCGTGGTGGGAAGCGGAAGCAACTGAAGAGTAACGACATTAACAATGCTACTTCTGGGGTTGCATGGGGGAAGCTTCTTTCGCAGAGTTCACAGGTATAATTGACTGTTTCAGAACTATATGTTCTTTTATCTTTTGTATCACGGCCTGGTGAGATTTATTTGACTTCGCCTTTTGTTCATTTGGTATCGTATGCTGCTACTGACGGCTGGATATTCAGTTGATTGTTTCAAGTTCGTGTTTTTCAAATACTTGTGGCTTGAAAAAGCACGTTAGTTATTCTTCCAGTATTGCAGTTGATGGTTCTATTTTCTAAATTGTCTGATGTGAAATGACCTCTAATAGACATTGTCACTGTATTCTCAGTTTCAATAGTCAACCTGACCATGGAATGTTCTGTGCTTCTGTGCAGAATCCACATGTTGTTATGAACCATCCAACATTCACAGTTGGTCAGGGCCGCCAATGTGACTTGTATGTTGGAGATTCGAGCGTTGCTAATTCTTTGTGCAGTTTCAAGCACGTTGAGTCTGAGGTAAATTTGCATGAGATGAAGTGGAACTCTTTTATTCAGAATTCATTCTATACCTGTCCGCATCTGTCACTACACTGCTTACCAATCTCAGGGAAGGGATTCTATTACACTGCTTGAAGTCACTGGGAAAAAAGGATCTGTCACAGTAAATGGCAAGGTGTACCCCAAGGATTCTACTATTCATTTGAATGCGGGTGATGAGGTGGTGTTTAGCTCATCTGGGAAGCACGCTTATGTATCCTTTCATGTCATTTAGTTTTCTTCAATGAGTGTTTCCTCTTAGTATGCAGTTAGTTGTGTAGGGTATATTCCAAAGTGTTTCATGGTGACTGCATAAGTGCCTCCTCGTACCTGTTTAGATTCTTTTGTATTTCCTTGACATGTTATTAGATTTTCCAGCAACTTGCTGGAAGCTGTGAATCTGTATCAGGTGCATCACAATCAGTCAGCGTTTTAGAAGCTCGCACTGGACCCTTTAGTGGATTGCACATTGAAGCAAGAAAGAGAGACCCTTCTTCTGTTGCTGTTGCATCAACACTAGCTACACTTAGTGAAGAATTATCTATTATTCATGCATCATCTAAAAACAATGAGGATTCACGTGAAGGTTCTGGGACACCACTGTTGCCTGCTGTTCATTTAGAGTCTGATGATCGTGGTGTTGATGCTGAAATGAAGGACACCGGTGAGCATAATGACCCTACTGTGTCAGTTGGTGAGAAGGTTGGCGATCAATCTTCTGATGTTGCCAACAAAGAGTTGAATGGTGATGGCCAGAATGAGAAAATTTCTGGAGTTAATGGTGATTTGAGACCTATTTTGAACCTTGAAGATATTGATATCAGCATAGCTAGAATTATTGAAGAGCACAGGGCACATAAAAATCACCGCAAGGAGTCCGATCTGCACCTTTCGATATCATCAAGACGCCAAATATTCAAAGATGGTTTACGTAAAGGACTGCTCGATTGTGAAAATATCGACGTTTCACTTGACAACTTCCCATATTATCTGAGGTAATGGATGTCTCCTGTGTCACCGTATATGATTCAATAAAAGTTTATCCGAAGTATGCCTGTAAATCACAGGTTTATGGTAATTATGCGGTTAAGCATGTCAATCCGTCTGTCTTCATGCATTGAGTACTTCTAAAATCAAATTAACCGTCCTCGGTCTGTTTCGGTCTGTTTGAAACGTGTCTCAGATATTTGCAGCCTGATTTTATTTGTGGAAATTATAGTCCACACACTTACGAAGATATTTTCCAATTTTTCGGTTTGCATATCTTCAACATGTGATCACTTCTCCAATCTTTGATAATCTTCTTCAATCTTATCATTATATTTCTTATATGCCTACAGTGACAGCACCAGAAATGTTCTCATAGCTTCTACCTACGTGCAACTGAAGTGTGATAAATTTGTGAAGTATACTTCAGATCTCCCTACGCTGTCACCAAAGATTTTGTTGTCTGGTCCTGTAGGTAATGTGTCACTTCTCCATTTGTGAATATATTGTAATTTCTATCTTCTCTTATGCGGTCAATGATTTATTTACTTTTCATAGGTTCGGAGATCTATCAAGAAACACTAGTCAAGGCACTTGCTAAACACTTTGGAGTGAGAGTCCTTATAGTTGATTCGATTTTATTACCTGGTGTAAGTTTTATTTCGCTCTCTGCAAACATGTGTATTCGATGTTTCATTATCCATGTGCTTGAGTGTATTGAGATTATTGTGGTTTATATTATTGTTAACTAATCGTTTAATGAATTATGTAGAGTACAACAACTAAAGAGCCCGATTCTGCAAAAGAAAGCGCAAAGCTAGACAAAGTACATGTATATTCGAGAAGAAATTCTGCATTTCACTTCAAGAAGCCAGCCTCAAGTGTGGAGGCTGATATTACTGGCAGTGGGGTCTCTGCAAGAAGTTCCCAGATTCAACCAAAACAGGAAGCATCCACTGCCACATCAAATAACGTTTTCAAGAAAGGTATCGGATTAATAGCTTTTCTTTGTAACTTGGCTGGGATGCTAAATGCCATTAACTTTTTGGCAGGTGACAGGGTAAAGTATGTTGGGACTTCGGGGACTTCTACTGGTCAAACCCCAATAAGGTACTAAATGTACTAACTCAAGTGTATTTCTAGATGTTTGATTATTTTTTCCCAATAGAACGTCCGTCCTATTTAATTATTAAAGCATTAGCATATGATTTTTTTTAAAATGGATTACTTGAGTATTGAGGTGAATTTTTTCCATTTTTAAATTTGTAATAGCAAATTTGCGCTGCTTTATGCAATTTTTTGTAATTTTTGTTTAGTAAATACATGTATATTTTCTTGAATCGTTAAGGAATGTGTTGGAAATTCTTTGTATATGCTTATGTAGTGCTAATCTATGTATTGCGCAGGGGTCCATCATATGGTTACAGAGGCAAGGTGCTACTTGCTTTTAAGGAAAATGGCTCTTCAAAAGTTGGGGTTAGATTTGATAAGACAATACCAGATGGTAACGATCTCGGTGGCCTTTGTGAGGAAGCTCATGGCTTCTTTTGTGCTGGTGACTATTTGCCTACCTGGCCTATTATCTGTGTTTAGATCATAAATGATGTGTCAGCCAATCCTTTTTTTACTATTTTGCCTTCATGCAGTTGACTCACTTCGCCCTGATGGCCCAAATATGGATGACATAGACAAGCTTGCCATCGGTGAAATTTTTGAGGTAGACTTCTCTCTTGTATTGACTAATGTTGTTTAGCACAATGGTATGCCTTTCTCATATTGGTTGTGCATTCCATTGCACGATATCTTACTATGATGCACTGTCAGCAGATTGCTGCTGCAGAGAGCAAAATCAGTCCCTTAATCGTGTTTCTGAAAGACGTAGAAAAATCCATGGTTGGAAATCCTGAGGCATATTCTACTTTCAAGGGTAAGCTCGAAGCATTGCCAGAAAAAGTTATTGTCATAGTTTCACACACCCAGGCAGACAGCAGGAAGGAAAAGGTGAGTGGTATCAGTGCGTTCACCTATTTTCCTCTTTTGTGTTTGCCAGTGAACTTCACTCATGCTGACCACTTTTACGTTACTGGCAGTCTCATGCTGGTGGATTACTTTTCACGAAATTCGGAAGTAATCAAACAGCATTACTGGATCTTGCCTTCCCGGTATGTGCAGCCATTATTTGTTTGGGGCGTTTTGGTTTGACATGCTTAAAAGCCTCTAATTGACATGGTGTTTGCCGTTCTATTTTAAGGACAACTTTGGAAGGTTGCATGATAGAAGTAAGGAACTTTCGAAAACGATGAAGCAGCTTGGGCGGCTTTTTCCTAACAAAGTGATGATACAGATTCCCCAGGTTGTGCCTTGTGCATGTTAATGACTTCCCCCGTACAGCACTGCAGCAATTCTGATGTTAAGACATTGCAGGACGAAACATTATTAGAGGAGTGGAAGCAACATCTGGAACGAGATATTGAGACAATGAAGTCACGATCAAACATTGGAATCATCCGCTCTGTGAGTTGAAACATCCCATTCGTATCTCCTTTTCGGAGAATATAATTTCTTGCGTGTATTTGTGATTCTTTTATTACCCGATTTACTGATTTTGATTAGAGTAGTGTTGTATTTATTTGCTTTTCCTTCCACTAACCATATCTTGTTATACGGATGAGGATGATGTTGGTGTAATGATGAGTCCTGGTGAATCAAGCTCCCATTGTTACATTTCTTTTAACTATGTATAAACATTAGGTTTATCTAGACTTTAATGATTTCATGACTTAAATCTGTAATTATACTTTGTTTCTTGACAATAACTTGCAGGTTATACAAAGGATAGGCCTCGACTGTCCTGATCTGGAGGCAGTTAGCATCACGGACCAATCTTTGACTGTTGAAAGTTAGTCGATTGCAATCAATTTTTTTATTATGTGTTCCATGATTATTGATATGATTGGATTTGGTTGTGATAGGTGTTGAAAAAATTATTGGCTGGGCCTTAAGCCACCACATGATGCATTGTTCAGCTGCTTCAGTGAAGGATTCCAAAATTGTTATCTCAAGCGAAAGGTAAGCCAGAATTCTTATCAAGGTGTAAGATATCTGATTAGAGAAAAGGAGAGGATTTATAAATTTCTGTTATTTAATTACTTTTTTTTTTAATTGCAGTATTAGATACGGCATCAAAATGTTTCAGGGAATCCAAAATGACAACAAGAGTTCAAAGAAATCTCTTTCGGTGAGCTTGAAATCTGTCAAAAAGTCGTTATATTGTCCGTAATATTTGATGGTTCACATTTGTTATGAAAGCATGAAAATTTTGTCCTTAGGACGTGGTTACTGAGAATGAGTTCGAGAAGAAGCTCCTCACCGAGGTCATTCCCCCTGGTGATATTGGAGTAACTTTCGATGACATTGGTGCTTTGGAAAATGTCAAGGAAACTCTGAAGGAATTGGTGATGTTGCCATTACAAAGGCCAGAATTATTCAGCAAAGGACAGCTTACCAAGGTAATAAATATTGTCTTTTTTAGTCATGCGTTCAATGCCAGATGTTTTCCCGTTTATGTCTCTCGCATAACACGAATTCACATCGTCCCATCATTTGTGAAATACTTCATCTTGGCAGCCTTGTAAGGGAATTTTACTATTTGGGCCTCCTGGTACTGGTAAAACAATGCTTGCAAAAGCTGTTGCAACTGATGCTGGAGCAAATTTTATCAACATATCAATGTCAAGCATCTCATCGAAGGTAGCAACCTTACTGCATGTGCTTGTTCTGTTGTTCTCTTTAACTTTTCATGATGATTGACTGATTGGTTGCTTTGGTGCAGTGGTTTGGCGAAGGAGAAAAATATGTGAAAGCGCTCTTCACTTTGGCTAGCAAAATATCTCCTAGTGTTATTTTTGTGGATGAGGTTGGTACATTTGACAGTTTCTCTCCCCATTTGCTATAATTCAAGTCTGCCCAACTTTTACGTATAATTTTTCTGCAGGTCGACAGTATGTTAGGGAGGCGTGAAAACCCTGGAGAGCATGAAGCAATGCGCAAGATGAAGAACGAATTTATGGTGAATTGGGATGGTCTGCGTACAAAAGATAAGGAACGGGTACTAGTCCTTGGCGCAACTAACAGGCCCTTCGATCTTGATGAGGCTGTTATCAGAAGGCTACCCAGGAGGTTTCTTTCTAACGTCTTTTCTTGAATATATCAGTGCTCTTAATAACTATTTTATGCATACTTCTATTTTGTTGCAGACTCATGGTTGGTTTACCAGATGCCAAGAACAGGGAGAAGATTCTAAAGGTGATATTGGCCAAGGAAGA
The DNA here is from genome assembly GCA_027422505.1 of Craterostigma plantagineum. Taxonomy (NCBI): domain Eukaryota; kingdom Viridiplantae; phylum Streptophyta; class Magnoliopsida; order Lamiales; family Linderniaceae; genus Craterostigma; species Craterostigma plantagineum. Next base: position 5,017,147 of record JAPQWV010000054.1, on the reverse strand, counting down.
GTTGTCCCCTAACTTCGATATAGAAGCTGTTGCTAATATGACTGAAGGATATTCAGGAAGTGATCTCAAGGTTTAGATCGCCCAAAGCAGTTGTTCTTTAAGGAGTTTCATGCCTTGTTATATAACTTCATTGATTTATTTATGTTTTTTCAAATTTCAGAACCTCTGTGTAACAGCCGCTCATTGCCCTATAAGGGAAATTTTGAATAAGGAGAAGAAGGTTTCTAACTTAGAAAAACTATTTGAAGTTCCTTAAGCTTTGTTTTGCCATTCTGACTTCTTATACCTATATATATATATATAGGAGAAAGAGTTGGCACTTGAAGAGAACAGACCCCTGCCTGCGTTGCACAGTAGCGAGGATATTCGTCCCTTGAGCTTGAACGACTTCAAATTCGCACACGAACAGGTTTGATCTTTTGTTTGAAGTTGCAAGAAAACTGTTCTTTGCTTAAAAGAATTTCTAGTAATATATATATATATATATATATATATATATATATATATATATATATATATAATATTCTAATGTAGGTTTGTGCAAGTGTTTCATCTGAATCACAAAACATGAATGAGCTTGTCCAGTGGAACGAATTATATGGAGAAGGTGGATCAAGAAGGAAGGAGTCACTTAGCTACTTCATGTAGTGAGAAGGAAAAGAGTATATATTGAGCTCTTATTGCATCTTTGTTCCGTTTTCTTTATCTGCGTTTAACTAACTTAAGCTGGTTGGTTCGTTAGTTGTTGGATTATTGCCGTCTTTCAATCTGATGATTCCTTTGTTAATGAACATCATCTTTGTATATTAGTTTCAATCTTTTTCTTACTAGAAGTCCACCTTGACGAACTATGATATAAGTGAACAAAGGTCTAATTTTTTCTGATATAAGTGAACAAAATTTCCCTGCCTTGACATTTTTATTCAGCTTTTTCTATTCTAGTACAAAGGTCTAATCTTGTCTCTTGATTATTATTTGCAAGAGATTCAGGCATAATGTAAGAGCATCATATGAAATAGCACAAGGTGAAAATTTAATGAAACAGCAGTAAAGGTCAGAAGGAAATGAATGGATCCCAAAATTTGTGTCCCAGTGAATTTTCGCATGCATTACAAAAGGCATAAAAGAAACAGAGTTCTGATGGGAATATCTATTCCTCCTCGTCTCCTTCTTGCTCGGCAATGTTGAAGTAGCGAAGTTCATAGACGTTACGTTCTTTGTTCGATGCAATCACGCGAAGCCAGTCCCGCACATTGTGCTTCTTTAGGTACTTCTTCGTCAAATACTTGAGGTACCTGCAAAAAGCAAAGCAAAGGCCAATTTTGTTTATAACAACAAAAAGAAACACAGACAATATAACATAGGCTAAGGCAATAGTGCAAGTCAACAAGTTAATTCGAAAAAACTGAATGAAGTATGAATGAGAAACAGAGTAGAAAATTTGAGTGACCAGTCGATTAGAATGAATTTATACTTCAGTTCTTTAGATGCATCATGCATCCATTCAAAACACTGAGGAACCTATAAACCTACACTAAATCTTGCACTCCACAGCTGGGAAATAACTGAAACTGCTAAGCATTCTGACCCATCACATCAAAATATGAACAAGTAGCAGTATTGGCACTTCATAGTTCATAGTTCCATTCATATCATGTCAGACAATACCAAAAGGACCGATGCACAAGAATATGCCCAGAGTAGCATAAATCAACTGAATCACACACAGATGACACCTTGATGGGGGTATCAATTCTAGAAATCTATTGAGAAAAAATCCACTCCGAGATTAACAACGCTGCGTAGCCAATCAAAATGCCAGTGAAAACCAAAAGATAAGGTAATAAATTAGGAAGAAAAAAAAACCTTTTGGAGAAGGCAGAATCTGCAGTGACGGTGATCTTGTTCTTCTCACGCGCGACAGAAACGGAATCGCCCAAAGCACCTGGCTTGCCACCAACCTTGATCCTCTCCTGCAAGAACTTCTCCAGAGAAGCAATCTCCATGATCTTGTCCTCGACGGGCTTCGAACAATCGATCACGAAGCTCGCAGACTTCTTCTTGCCGCCTTTTGCAGCTAAACCCGACGTCGTTCTGCTCATCTTCGCTCCTAATCTCAACAGTTCCTGCAAATGCAGATTTCAACTCAATAACGTAAATCGATTAGCATTTCACACACTTTGAACGATAACTTGCAGAAATTGGATTAACGCAGCTCTTTCTACCTTAGCTCTACGGCGCTTAGAAGCAGAGATGACTATCGGCAGCTGCTCTTACTCTAAGTGCAGCTTAGGGTTCTTTTCTACCATTTCTAAGAGCTAGAATGTATGTAATTAGGCCCATTAAGGTATTGTTGGGCCCAAATATTAGATCTCAGGCCCATTTAGGATGTTAACGACCGTAGCAGCCCTTTGATGTATTTATGTTTGGGTTTCTTTAGTTGAGCCTTTGTCTGAAGCTGAAAAAATGAATGGAGTCGCGGGAACACTTGAACACACGACGAAGACTGGCGGAGACGCCGGCGACGGCGGATGGAAGGCGGAGGATGCTATTGCGGGGAACTCCGAAGCTCTTCAAGCGCTCCGTGAGCTTATAATTCACCCGATTCTTTACTCTCGAGAGGCCGAAATAATTGGAATCAAAGTTCATATTTCTTTTTAACTTGTTTTTCCAATTAGACCTCTGTCATTTTTTTTGGTACGCAAGATGAGAGACTAATCTGTTTCTTTTTTGCTTAATGTTTTTAGTGGCCGCGTAGTTTGCTTCTGTATGGTCCGCCAGGAACTGGGAAGGTATATGCCAAAAGCTAAAATTTGGCTTTTCCTATGTTATTCATTACAGTAGATGTAAGTTCTTACTATTGCTTTGCGTTTTTGTAGACGAGCTTGGTTAGAGCGGTTATTCAAGAATGTGGCGCGCATTTGGTGGCTATTAGGTAATGCCACAGTTGATTTCCGACTTGCGAATTTGTGTTATGTAATGGTTTTACTCCTAGGACCAGGTTCCGTTTCATGATGCTGAAATGAGCATGATTCGTTTGAAATCGTTCGACTTTATTGTTGATTTGCTTCCTCGGGCTCATGGTTATTTGTAATATTTAATTTTAAATATAAGTCCGCATGTCGTAAGTGACATAACTATACTATATGGAAGAAGTATTTGTAGGCGATGGACATCAACTGCGAGATTAAACTGTACCTGGAAACATTGCTCTGACTTATCTAATTTTGGTTTTGGTTGATGTGCATTGCAGTCCTCAGTCTGTTCGAAAACCACATGCAGGAGAGAGTGAGAAAGCTCTGAGAGAGGCTTTTGCCAAAGCAAAATCTCTTGCAAAATCGGGAAAACCTTCTGTTATTTTCATTGATGAAATAGATGCGCTTTGTCCGCATAGGGACTCAAGGTGCCCATACTTTTATAATGTTTTTATTGTATCTTTTATGTTCCGTCATTCGGCAGGCAGAAAAGAACAAAATCTCGAGTATCTTTGATTGCAGGAAGGAACAGGATGCTCGCATAGTTTCTCAACTCTCAGTTCTGATGGACTCTAACAGATCCTCCTCTACATCTGAATCCCATGTTGTTGTAGTAGCGTCTACTAATAGGTAGTCTGTGGATGAGAATGTTTTCTCTTCTACGTTGCCTTCCTTTTTCTTTTTCTATTGCTTGCAAAATTCTCAGCTAAAACCATTTGTCATGCATAGAGTGGATGCTGTTGATCCTGCACTAAGACGTTCGGGACGTTTCGATACTGAGATTGAAGTATCCACTCCCAACGAAGCTGAACGCCTTGAGATACTGAAGGTGCTATCTGAAACTGCCCCTCCTCTCTACTTTCATGAAAGCCAACCAACATATTATATATATATATATATATATATATTGAAATAGTCGTTCTTTCTCATACAATGAACAGCTATACACAAAGGAGCTAGCCCTCGATCCAAGTGTTGATTTCAAAGCTATAGCTGCATCTTGTAACGGGTATGTTGGAGCTGATTTAGAAGCTCTGTGCCGTGAGGCTAATTTAATCGCGCGAAAAAGGGCTTCTGAAGCAAATCAAGAGAACGATTTTATCATAACCATGGATGATTGGAAGCATGCGAGCTCCATCGTTGGTCCTAGTATAACACGAGGCGTGACTGCGGACATTCCTAAGGTCTCATGGGACGATATTGGTGGGCTAAAAGACGTCAAGGTCTGAAAGTATTACTTGACCTAATCTTCGTTGTTTTCTGAAATCTGCTTGTGCATTGAATTATTTATTTATTTTCGAAATGTAACAGAAGAAACTTCAACAAGCAGTTGAGTGGCCTAGAAAACACTCCGAAGCTTTCGCAAGGCTCGGAAAATCGCCCGTTCGTGGAATTCTTCTTCATGGGCCTCCAGGTTGCTCCAAAACAACCATTGCGAAGGCCGCCGCAAATGCATCCCAATCGCCTTTCTTTTCACTGAGGTTCGAGCGTTTTGTAGCTCTACTTAGGTGCCGATAACATCGCATTGCAGCAGATAAAGAAAAAAATATAACGAGGGTCTTAAATTGATATACTCTCCCATTATTATGCAATAGCTGTGCACAACTATATAACATGTATGTTGGGGAGGGCGAAGCGTTGTTGCGTAGTATTTTCCGTAAGGCTCGTCTTGCAGCGCCAAGCATAATATTCTTCGACGAGGTCGACGGAGTTGGTGCAGGAAGGTAATCTTTCCAAATATTTCGCCATGATCGTAAATAATTTCACTCGTTTTTACCTAAAAATCAACGATTGTTGCATAAACACAGAGGAAGCTCAAGCAACAGCTCGACGAGCGGGGAAAGACTTCTTACCACTTTGCTAACCGAAATGGACGGCTTAGAGCAGTCTAAGGTACAACAACAACTACGGATTCCTTCCTTCCATCCATCCATCCATCCATACTCTGAAACCAAAAGACGAATTGGTGTAAGATTTTCAAAACCATATATCATTCTCTGACAGGGCGTTCTTGTCCTCGCCGCGACAAATCGTTTCCACGCCATCGATCCCGCCCTTCGACGCCCTGGACGCTTCGATTTAGTAAGTCAGTTCCCCATAATTGTACACATTAGACATTCATTCAAATTGCATCACATATAGTATAGTCTCCAATTGACCGTCTTTTACGTATACAACGTGGTAGATGCTTTACGTACCACCGCCCGATTTAGAAGGCAGACACGATATCCTCCGCGTTCGCACGCGCAAGATTCCGCTCGACGACGAAGTCGACCTCGGGAAAATAGCAGAGCGTACTGATCTCTTCACCGGGGCCGACTTGGAAGGCCTGTGTAACGAAGCGGTGATGGCCGCCGTGAGGGAAGATTCGTCGCGTGCCACAGTCGTAAGTAACCGTCACTTTGAAATTGCGCTGACGTCACGCCGTCCGTCTCTTACAAGAGAAGAGCTCGATTCTTACGCAGAGGCTTCCTTGAAGAAGAAGACGAAGAACAGGAGCAATTTTTCGATATCGAAACGAGAAAGCAAGGAAACTGACAGTTTCGGGCATTCGATCGCTGCCCTCGTGGCCGCCGCCATTGCGTTGTCCGGTTTAGTTGTATATGCGTGGCTGAGCTTGAAGGGTATCGATTATACCAGGGAACTACGTACAACTTGATTATATGATGACAAGTAGTAAATTATTTTGTGGTTTCTTTTTTCTTATTTTCTTAGATTGAATGAATGTAAGAACATAACTATTTGTGGGCTTAACCGAATTGGCACACGGTAAGAAATGTTTGGGCCGAATCCTATGGGTCGCTATAGCTTCTCTAGCCCAGTAATAAAAGCCGGCTCAAGCCTTTGCTTAGTTTTGCTGGGAAAAAAGAAGAGCAAAAAATCCATGGCAAGGCAGCTCTCTCTGCGAGCGCTGGAGCGGGATTTCCAGGTTCATTGATTCGAATTCCATAGATTCGGTGCTTCTCATGGCATTTTCTCAGGTCAGATTCCATCATTTCCTACTTTTCGAGGCACTTTGGAAAAATCATCTACATCTGGACAAACATACGAGAGGTTCGAGTTTGATTCCGTTGTTAAACGAGGATCCATTTCTTGTTTGTTGTAATCTCCACAAGAAGACTGTATTTATTTAGTTTTTCTCTCATGGCTGTTGGCGCATCAAAGCATGCCAAGTAGACAAGACACTCCGAAGCAAGTTTTCCTCGGATTCCTCGAATTTCGTTGCAACAGATCACGCCGTCTCGCCCTTTTCTTTTAATAATTGAGAATCTCGCCTTTTAACTTTTTTAATGGCAGGTATCGTTGAGAATCTCGCCTTACAGTTTCCTTCGGATCATGGTATGTATGCATCCTATCTATTTATTACTGTTTCCCTCAGATTAAGAGATGAACTATATTCATCACGACGCTAACACTACGAATGAAGTTCCCCAAGCTCATATACGCATTCCTTTTCATCCTTACTACAGCATCTCTCGTGTTGCCAACGCTGTCCGAGAATTCCAAGCTCTTTCGCTCGTACATAGGAGCCGAGTTCAACCACATTAAGTTCTCCGACGTACCCATAAACTCCAAGGTAGAGTTCCACTTCATACTCTCTTTCGCCATCGACTACACCACCTCGTCGCCCCACTCAGCGACGAACGGTCAATTCAACGTCTTTTGGGACGAGGGAAACCTCGGACCGTCTCAAGTTCGGGCCCTAAAAGCCCGCCACTCGAACGTCAGAGTCGCCTTAAGCTTGGGAGGAAACTCAGTCGGCAAATCAGATGCCTATTTCCAACCAACCTCTGTGAAGTCGTGGCTTTCGAATGCCGTCCCTTCCCTGACCAAAATAATCCAAACGTATAACCTCGATGGAATCGACATAGATTACGAGCACTTCAACGAAGGCCCTGAGATCTTCGTGGAGTGCATAGGGGAGCTCGTTTCGACGCTGAAGAGAAATGGGGTGATCTCTTTTGCTTCTATTGCGCCTTTCGACGATGGTGATGTTCAGAGGCATTACCTTGCTCTGTGGAGGAGTTATGGGCACTTGATAGACTACGTGAATTTTCAGTTCTACGCGTACGATAAGGGGACTAGCGTTTCGGAGTTTATGGGCTACTTTACGAAGCAGAGTTCGAACTACAATGGAGGAAAGGTGTTGGTTAGCTTCACGACGGATGGCAGTGGAGGGTTGTCGCCTCAGCACGGATTCTTTACAGCGTGTAAGAAGCTGAAGCGTGTGGGAAAGCTTCATGGGATCTTCATTTGGTCGGCGGATGATTCGAAGGCCTCGGGGTTTAAGTATGAGAAGCAGTCTCAGTCTTTGCTCGCCATCTGATTTTATTACAAGTGTGTATCTTTCTTTCCGCGGAGCTCAGTCTTAAGCTACTGTGTTCCCAAGAAAAGGAGGCAGAAGGAAAAAAACAATATTGATTATTATTATTATTAGTTATTAATAACTATATCCGCCATGATCACCAGCTTTTACAGAAGGGGCAACCCCATTGATTCATCTTCATCCATTCAAGAGATTATTCTTGTGAAAGTGTATCAGAGCAAAACATATATGATGTACAATAGACCATTCATGTGCATGGTATCGTTTTGTTGGTTACATGTGCTTGATGTAGATGGGGCCCTTCATTGATTAACCTTATGTGTTTGTCTCCTTTTCTTGCCAAAACTTTTCTCAGTTTGCTGCGAACATGGGAAAGATTGCCTTCTATATTATATAATTCCTGTTTACTGCTTTTTCGTTACGTTTTGGCTTTTGTCTTTAGATTTAATAAGTTATGGAAGACAAATGTTGGATCTTTCTTCACAACTAAGGTAAAATCTCTGCTTTTCTATTACAAGGATCTTTCCAGTTGTAATCCATTCAACCCAGAAACTCTATAAGAAGACGAAGAGAAGGCACAGCGTTGAAGCTCAACAAGCTGACAAGAATGGCTGTGGATTCATTCGAAGATGAAGTTCAACTCTTTCTACTGTTGATGTAATCAACTCAAGGTTTGTTTCGACTGAATCAGAAACATAGGAAGACAGAAGAAACAGAGATTCATGGAGGTGGAGTCGACGTTACTACAGCCTCGGACAAGACAACCTACCGGGAAAAGAGAAGACACGCCGTTACACTGTGCTTCTAGAGCTGGAAACAGCGACGCAATAAAGAAACTCATCGGAGACGCCTCAGAAGTGAGAGAGCTTCTGTCCAAACGAAACTCCTCGGGCGAAACTGCTCTGTACGTAGCTGCAGAATACGGCCACTTTGAGCTGGTGAGGGAGATGATAAAGCATTACAGCTTAACCGAAGCCGCCATAAAAGCCAATAACGGCTTCGACGCCCTTCACATTGCGGCCAAGCAAGGAGACTTAGGTACGTCTTTTTTCGGGCGAATATCGACCTACTTTTTTTAAATACTAAAATTGGGTGCAAGTTTGTGGTTGCAGAAACCGTAAAGGTGCTTTTCGAGGCGCATCCCGAGCTGGCCATGACGGTCGACGTGGCAAACACGACGGCCCTACACTCGGCCGCAACGCAAGGGCACGCGAAAGTCGTCGACTTTTTCCTGGAATCGCAGAGCAACTTGGCGACTATAGCGAGGAGCAATGGAAAAACGGCCCTTCATTCTGCGGCGAGGAACGGGCATATAGAGATCGTAAGGGCATTGGTTCTTGTAAGAGATTACGGCGTACAATCTCGAGTGGATAAGAAGGGACAAACAGCCCTTCACATGGCTGCGAAGGGACAGAGCCTCGAGGTTGCCGAGGAGCTCGTTAGGGCCGACCCTTCGATCCTCAACGTCATTGATAATAAGGGCAACACTCCCTTGCATGTAGCCGCAAGAAAAGGCAGGGCCCAGGTAGTAATAATTTTTAGAGACGAGAACTTTCAATTCTTGCACTTATTTTAATCTAATCGAGCGCTTTACGAATTCGAATTTGCCAGATAGTCAAGATGTTGCTATCTCGGGAAGAAACAGACACAAAAGCCGTCAACCGCTCGAACGAAACGGCCTACGACACAGCCAAGAAAATGGGGAACGCCGAAGTCGCAGCAATTCTGCGAAAGCACGGAGTTCCCAGCGCCGACGCAATGGTAAAGCGGCCCCACGCCTCGGACCCCGCCGTCCGAGAACTGAAGCAGACGGTGAGCGACATAAAGCACGAAGTCCACGACCAGCTCGAGCGCGCCCTTCAGACGAGAAAGCGCATGCAGAGCATAGCCAAGCGGCTCAACAAAATGCACGCTGAGGGCCTAAACAACGCCATCAACTCGTCGACGGTGGTGGCCGTGCTCATAGCCGCAGTGGCCTTCGCGGCCATCTTCACCGTCCCCGGCCAGTACGCCGCCGGCCCTCGAGATGGGCTCTCGCCGGGAGAGGCGAACATCGCGTCGAAAGCGCCTTTCTTAATTTTTTTCGTGTTCGACTCGTCGGCGCTGTTCATATCCCTGGCGGTCGTGGTGGTGCAGACGTCCGTGGTGGTGGTGGAGAGGAAGGCGAAGAAGAAGATGATGGCCGTCATCAACAAGCTGATGTGGCTGGCCTGCGTTTTTATCTCGGCGGCTTACTTAGCGCTTTCCTTCGTCGTCGTGGGGAGGCACGAGAGGAGGCTGGCGGTCGGGGCGACGGTGGTGGGGGCCGCGATAATGATTTCTACGCTTTTTACGATGTGTTATTGGGTCGTCGTTCATAGGATCGAGTCGAAGAATAAGAGGAGCGTAAGGAGGGAGTCGGCGGGCGGCAGCGGTAAGTTGACGTCTTGGTGGTCGTTTTCAATCTTGTCGGATTCCGAGGTTTTGTACGACGGCGAATGCCAGAAAATGTACGCCATTTGAAAAAAATCATTACGACATTTGCACATAGCGAAGACGTAGCGTTATTGACGTCGTTGCATTTTTTGCAATCGAGAAATACAGTTTAAAGTCGACAACGGTAAGAATCGTTTAACTCGGTGATGCTTCAACTCAACCTCTTCCACGAGGATTTTGGATTGGGTGAACGCTCGGATCGTAAGGATGTGAGGCGATAAAGCATAAAGCTGCGACGAGGTCGGCGACGAGCGGACGACGTGAAGCTTGGTCTTGCAAACACATAGCAGCAACGGATACGGTTTGAAACAAACCCTTCACTGGGTATTTGCCTTCGAGCAATGGATCGACCAGTCGGCCAAACTTCTTACGGTCCTTAAGTATAGGCTTCGCCTGCAAAATGAAAAAAAAAAAAAATCGAACATATTCTGGCCAAGACCTTTTTATTACAATCTGAAGTTACTCACCCATTCGACGAGGTTTTGCTCAAGCCCGGCCCGTTTAGTGTCGATCGCCCGCCTTCCCGAGATAACCTCCAATAGGACTACGCCGAAGCTGTATATGTCCGACTGGAAAGTGAGCTGGCCCGTGGCGGCGTAATCGGGGGCGCAGTAACCGTACGTGCCCATCACTCTGGTCGAAACGTGCGTGCGGTCTCCGAGCGGGCCCACCTTGGCCAGCCCAAAATCGGACAATTTGGGATGATATCCCGTCCCTAAAAGGATGTTCGAACACTTGAGGTCTCGGTAGATGATCGGCGGCTCCATCCTACTGTGTAGGTACTCGAGGCCTTGCGCTGCGCCGGCCAAAATCTTCATCCTCGTGTTCCAATCCAACGGCCGCATGCCAGGGGAAAGATCTTAGTATTACAAATCGAGCAGTAATCGTTAGGACATGGCAAATTCAGTCTTACCTACCCAATTGGGTATAACCCAACTCCACTCAGTATTTCCCATCAAATTACTACACTACCTATGTTAGTACACCAACAACGAATTTAGCCTACGTATGTCAAAATGTGATAGGAGTTGGGTTCTATTCAAGTGAGGAGGTAAGAGACAAGAACAGGCAATGCAAGAATACAGAAGGGTAAATAACCTTACCGTATATATGATCCTCTAGAGATCCTAATGGCATAAATTCATACACCAAGCACCTTATATTCCCTTCGGCGCAGAAACCTATGAGCTCGACGAGGTTAGGGTGTTCGGCCTTACATAAAGTGAAGACTTCAATGACGAACTCTTCGATTCCTTGGAATCCATTGTGGTCCAATTGCTTGATGGCCACGAGCTGTCGGCCTTTGTTGTCCTCTAAACTGCCTTTGTAAACGGGCCCAAAGCCACCTTCGCCGAGGAAATTTTCCTCGCTGAAATCTCGAGTCACGGCTGCTAACTCCGCGTATTTAAAGGCCCGTGCTTTGTTGCCAACGATGGGCTCGCCGTTGGGAGTGCTCTTCATCGTCTCCCATGTATTTACCAAGATTGAGTGATGAACGTTTGCTGCATCCTCATTTCGAGCACCTAAAAGATTTTTTATCCGAAGATAAAATGATTAAATTGCCGAAAGATTTTAGCTGATTTTCACAAAAGAATCAGTAAACGGGGAAAAAAAAATCCAGCCTTTGATGAGAAATCGTTAGAGACCAAGTCAAGGGATCGTCTCAGCCTATGATGAGCTCATACTAGACAACAAATCGCTCAAATCTCAATGAATCGACGATTGGTTAATCAAAATCATAAATACAAATGAAGAAAATCCTATTTTAAGCTGCATGATCATCATATCATCTGACATTTAATCAATCGTACCCTTACGATTGCTTCTGTTCTTCCTTCTTGAGGACGACGATTCCCCAGAACAACTGAAACAGCCCATGATTTTTCTTTTCTTTTTCTTTTTCTTCTCCCTGTATAAATAAACAGTTTTTTTTTTGTCAATTAAAAATGCAATGGGCTCAATCCATGCAAGATTTAATTTTCCAGAGATCACATATCTAATGATCTTCGAGAAAGAGGGGAAATAGAAAGAAAGAGGATGCGAACGATCAAACAATAACGAAACAAGGAAGGTTCAAAACCTTGGGATGTTTCTCTCCTAAATATATACGTCCATTAGATGCATGCCACGTGGCATCGTCACTTCCGAGGTAGATTTCGTCTTCTGTACTTTATGTCTGCCGACTAGTGGACATTATCCTACGTAAGAACGTCCCTATTGGGCCGTTTTAGGCCCAACTGAAGCCCACTTAATAACCAGCCCATTTTTCCTCCTCGCCATATAGATAAGGTTTACAAATTAAGAACCCTAGCTAGCCCTTCGTAAGCTATCATCATCGGCCGCCGCCCACGGAGAAGAGAAGAACGATGCAGATCTTCGTGAAAACCCTAACGGGCAAAACGATAACCCTAGAGGTCGAATCTTCGGACACCATCGATAATGTGAAGGCGAAGATTCAGGACAAGGAAGGCATACCGCCGGACCAGCAGCGACTCATCTTCGCCGGAAAGCAGCTCGAGGACGGCCGAACTTTGGCCGACTACAACATACAGAAGGAGTCCACCCTCCACCTTGTCCTCCGCCTGCGCGGCGCGAAGAAGCGAAAGAAGAAGACGTACACTAAGCCCAAGAAGATCAAGCACAAGAAGAAGAAGGTGAAGCTCGCCGTCCTTCAGTTCTACAAGGTCGACGATTCAGGGAAGGTTCAGAGGCTGAGGAAGGAGTGCCCCAACGCCGAGTGCGGCGCCGGTACGTTCATGGCGAACCACTTCGATAGGCATTACTGTGGGAAGTGTGGGCTCACCTATGTCTACAACAAGGCCGGCGAGGATTGAGTATGACCGTCGGTGAGCTTTTCTGAGTTGTGTTTTTCATGCTGAAAAACTTTCCTTTTCTGTTTGCTATTGACAGATGGATTATGGGTTTTTTGCTTGATGTTTTTTGTGTGGATGGTAACGAATAACGACGTCGTTCTTCAATTTACATGTTTTAGAAGTTTGAGTACTAATGAGATTTTCACTCTCCTCCATCAAATTCTGCAACATTCCATCAAAAGAGATCCTGCGGTAATTAGCATAATGCAAGAATTAGAAACAAATGATTCATTCATGGACATGATGAGGTAGCCAAAAAATCTCAAAGAAAATCTTCTACATTTTTTTTCATCTCTTCCCTGCCCAGAACTTTGGTCGATAAACTCCATGAATCATCCTTCCTTAGCGTAAATCTTCAACGCCATGTTCAAGAAAATGGCCTACCTCAAATCCCTATGAATACAGCTACTTCTCCAGAAAAAAAAATTATAAAGATCAGATTTTTATGCCACCCACAATTCCACTTCATCCTTGTTTTGGATTTTGGCCATGAAAACCAACCACCTTTTTGTGATAACTGCATATATATGCTGCATTTTCATCCTTCCAATCACAGCTCAAGCAGCAGCAGCAGCAGCAAACAAGGAGCCATCATCGGCGCTAACGTTAACCTGCGGCTCATCGAACGTCGTGAACAAAGACGAAGATGGTCGAACATGGGAGCCCGACGCTAAATACCTAACCTCCGTCGAAAACTCCATATCCTCAGAAGCAGAGGTTCAAGACCCTTCATTGCCTTCAAGCGTTCCTTACATGACTGCTCGAATCTTCCAATCAGAATCGACGTACAAATTCTCCCTTCAGAACTCAACCTCTCAGAGAACTCTCATACGCCTCCACTTCTACCCCTCCTCATACCCAAATTTCAACGTCTTGGACTCGTATTTCTCCGTGGTGGCTTCAGGCGTCACCTTGCTGAACAACTTCAGCGCCTCCATAGCCTCAGAAGCCCTCTCACAGGCCTACTTCATCAAAGAATACTACTTAGCTCCATTACAAACCCCCAACCTCGAAATCACCTTCAAACCCTCAGACAAACAGCCCCGATCGTTCGCCTTCATCAATGGGATCGAAGTCATTACACTGCCCCAACTCTTCGAAGAAGACCCTGTCTTGGCGGGCACCGTAGCTTCAGGTAATAACTTAGATTCTGCAACGACTGTGCCCATAACCACGACGAGCATGGAGACGATGTACAGACTAAACGTTGGCGGGCAGTACATATCTCCCATGAACGACTCGGGCGGGCTTATGAGGCATTGGTACGACGACAGCCTTTACCTCTACGGCGGCGGGCGAGGCGTCGCCCTTCAGGCGAACACAACCGTGGGCTACAAAGGTTTGCCTTCTTACATCGCTCCATTGGACGTATACGCTAGCTTTCGGTCGATGGGAGCTTTCGTCGAAGTCAACAGAGTGACGAACCTAACGTGGGCCTTTAAGGTGGACCCAAACTTCATGTACCTTTTGAGGCTTCACTGGTGCGACTCGGAGATGACCAAACCTAACCAAAGGGTGTTCGACGTTTTCATCAACAATCGAACCGCCGTGAGCCAGGTGGACCTCTACGGCTGGACTGGCTCGATTTCGACTCCTTTGAAGAAGGATTACGTTGTTAGAGTGGGAAATAGAACCGCCGGCGATGATGAGGACGGCGTGAATCTTTGGGTCGCTCTCCATCCTACGGACGAGACGAAAGCTCAGTTTGCTGACGTTCTTTTGAATGGTGTCGAGATTTTTAAGCTGAGCGACGGAAAGGGTTCGAATTTAGCTGGGCCTAACCCTACGATCTCAGACATGATGAGGAGGCATCAGTCGTCCGAGGAAGAGCCAAAGTCGTTCGAATCTTCGAAGAGCTCGGCTGCTTTCCCTGCGCTTATTACGGGCGGGGCGGCAGCTTTTGGCTTGGCTGCTGCGATCTTCTTCATCACGTATCGTAGGAAGAACAGAGTTCAAGGCTCTGATACAACTAGTTGGCTGCCTATTTCTTGGACGAGCAGCACTGCGACTAAAAGCTCGACGGCGTCGGGGAAAAGCGCTACGCCAGGTGGCGGCGGCGGGACGACTATTTCTTCAGATGCAGCGTGCAATTGCAGGTACTTCAGCCTCGCTGAGATCAAAGCTGCGACGAAAAATTTCGACGAGTCGAACGTCATTGGAGTTGGAGGGTTCGGCAAGGTGTACAAAGGCGTGGTGGACGGGGAAACGAAGGTTGCGATCAAGAGATCGAACCCTTCTTCGGAGCAAGGCGTGCATGAATTTCAGACGGAGATTGAGATGCTTTCGAGGCTGAGGCACAGGCATTTGGTCTCTCTGATCGGTTTCTGCGAAGACAATGGGGAGATGATCCTCGTCTACGACTACATGGGAAAGGGAACTCTTAGGGAGCATCTCTATAAGGGCAATAAGATCACGCTTTCGTGGAAGCAGAGGCTCGATATATGCATAGGCTCGGCTCGTGGGCTCCACTACCTCCACACGGGCGCTAGGTACACCATTATCCACAGAGACGTGAAGACGACGAACATACTACTCGACGACAAATGGGTGGCAAAGGTTTCAGATTTCGGGCTTTCGAAAACCGGGCCCAACACGAACAAGGGCCACGTCAGCACAGTCGTGAAGGGCAGCTTCGGTTATCTCGACCCTGAGTATTTCAGGCGTCAGCAGTTGACTGAGAAGTCTGACGTTTACTCGTTTGGGGTCGTTCTATTCGAAGTTTTGTGCGCTAGGCCGGCGCTGAACGCTAACCTTCCCAAAGAGCAGGTGAGCTTGGCCGACTGGGCGCTGAGGTGTTACACTAATAACTCCATGGATGACATCATCGATCCTCATCTGAAGGGGAAAATTGGGCAAGAGAGTTTGAGCAAGTTTGTTGAGACTGCGGTTAAGTGCTTGGCTGATCATGGGGTGGATAGGCCTACGATGGGCGATGCTCTGTGGAATCTCGAATATGCCCTTCAGCTTCATGAGAATCCCGACCATGGGGGACGGGGCGGGAGTTCCTCGGGTAGGAGGACGAGCCATGTTGGCGTCGAGGAAGTTGAAGAGAAGGTCGATCATGATAGCTTGATTGCCATGCATAGGAGCATGCTGAGCCTCGACGAGGACGGTGAAGATGTCGAGAAAGTCGAGCGTAAAGACGGGGGCGACGATGAGATTTTCTCGCAGATTGTCAATCAGACGGGCCGATGAAAGTCGAATGAACTGAGAGAGCCTTTTTCTGATTATGTTTTTCCTTTGTCTGAGGTGTATGTGTGTGTAAGAGATGCCATGTTATCATTTCTTGAACTTCACTATTTCCGCCGTTGATTGAATCAAGGACGTCGCCTTTCTATCGTCAGAATGTAAAAACTAAACATAAAAATTCGACCTTTTTTTACAAACTGTAAATTATTCTTTATACTATTCTTGGATTTGAATGGTCGAAATTCAAGCACAAATAGTTGAATTGAATCCATAGAAGTTATAACATGGGAGTCCACAACTACACTCGACCAACCAACATTCCAAATCTGGCACCACTCTGTCTTGGTTTTGGTTTTTTATGTGAAGGAATCTTTTGTTGCACCATTTTGTTTATCACCATTCACAATCATAGCAATCAAATTTGAATGACGAACAAATAGACATATTTTTTCATTTATGGAATGATTCTTATTACATGGGACTTGACAAGGAAAACGCTTGAATGAATACATAATGCTCCAGCTGTCCACACGTCGATACCCACTCTTTCCAAAGACAACTTTTTTTTGGGCAATTCTTTATTTTTCTTTCCTTTTGTTTGTGTTCAAAACCCTTGCGGAGTCTCCTTTCGACATATTGAATCATACATCAACTTCTGCTGACTTTTTTCATATCAGATCTCTGTCTGAGGTGAGCCACTCCTAACCCCTTTAAAAAAAACTCTTTTTCTTCTTCTATTCTTTTTATAGTTTGTAAAGAGATTTTGTTTTTCCCATTTCTTCATCCACGAGTTACTGTTCATCTCGAGGTAGGCATCATTAGATCTGAATGTTTCGGACATGGGTTTGCCTGATCTGCCATGGGCATGATTTTTTTTTCAGGTTTCTGCTGTTGAGATTATTAAAGAGGAGCCCTTTACAGTGTAGAGAAGAAGATGGCCAATAGAGTAGATCACGAGTATGATTACCTATTCAAGATCGTATTGATCGGTGATTCAGGCGTCGGAAAATCGAACATCCTTTCTCGGTTCACAAGAAACGAATTCTGCTTGGAGTCTAAGTCCACCATCGGCGTTGAATTTGCCACAAGGACTATTCAGGTCTGCTTCTTCCCCGAATTCATTTTCCCATCATATGAGTCAATCAGCTATTATTTCACTGTTCAGAGGTATAAGTGAGGCTTGTCAAGTCAATCATTGTTCGAGGTTTTTCCGCCAATTGAATCATCCTATACTCCTTTTGTCAACGTACTATTTCAAGTAAGTCAGCTGCAAGAAGAAGAAGAACAGTTGACCTATACCATTGATTGAATGATAACCAATTCTTGATGAATCTTGACTATGTTTACCTTCTTGTCAGTACTATATTTGAACTTTTTCGGCCCCTTTTCTCTAATTTGATCCCGAGAAACACATCAGTTACGCCAAAGATGTAATTTTTTTTTTTTTGCTGAACGATGTCACAGATCGAAGGCAAGACCGTGAAAGCCCAGATATGGGACACGGCGGGCCAAGAAAGGTATCGAGCCATCACCAGCGCCTATTACAGAGGAGCAGTTGGTGCACTCCTCGTCTACGATATCACCAAAAGGCCAACCTTCGACAATGTACAGAGATGGCTCCGCGAATTGAGAGACCATGCTGATTCTAACATTGTGATAATGATGACTGGTAATAAATCGGACCTCAGCCACCTCAGGGCGGTCACTGAGCAGGACGGTCAAGCCTTGGCTGAGAAAGAAGGGCTCTCTTTCCTCGAAACCTCGGCCTTGGAGGCTCACAATATAGAGAAGGCGTTCCAAACTATTCTTACTGAGATTTATCATATAGTTAGCAAGAAAGCGTTGGCTGCGCAAGAAGCTGCTGCTTCGACGGCGGTTCCTGGGCAGGGTACGACTATTAACGTCGGGGATTCGTCTGGGCATGTGAAGAGAGGCTGCTGTTCTACTTGAGTTTTATGAATTATTGCTGTTTTCTTATTTTTGGGGTGTTCTGTTTTTTTGGTGATATATTGGGAGGTGATAGTTGCTCTGTTTTCAAGCTTTTGCTCTGTTTCTTTACTTGGAAGATACAATACAGCCTTTTGTAGATTTTTATTACGTACTTTCTGAGTTTCAACTAAGGTCTTCTCTGATCTCTGTATGCTTATTTATTCCGTTCCTCTGTTTTTTCTTTGTACCGTAGGTTTTCTACAGGTTCAATCTAAACTCAGTTTAACTATATCAACTTCGGATCACAAGAACGAAGCAGAGACAGCAAAATATCCATAACCTATGTTACAATATTTTTTCTGATCACTAAAGCTACAATATTCGAAAGCAAGCGATTGTTTTGAAGTCGGAAAATGATAAAGAAAAGCAGAGTACGGTTTGTAAGCAAGCAACCATAATCACAAGTCACATTTAGTTTAACCCAAGGGAAAGGAAAGCAGAACGAGAATGCAATTGCAACCTTTTACTTTGCATCCATCTTCCATCATGCTGTTGTATGGCGGAAACACCGATTTCACTTACGAGCTGAGCTGGCTGTATCTTCTCCTTCACTGGCCTGCAAAAAAACCGAACGAGGAAGAAAAATGAATATCATCAGTTTTAAATGTGATTAAGCTCTACTTGCAATTATATGTATAAGACATGAGTAAGTTTAACATACCTTAGCCCGAACAGCTATGATTGCAACCTTGAGTAAAGCATCGCCGACAACCACCCTCAACATTCTCATAAAGGTCTCACGTGAAATCTGCTTCTTCTGACAAAACCAAAGGCATATTAAAACATTAGTCTTGGGGACGAGTTAGTGCATTGAAGATGATGATGTTGTCAGTGTCCGATGACAAACCTGGTACATCTCATGGAAGCGCTTCACAATCCCAAAATTTTCCGAAGATATTCTTCTTGAAATGAAACTAAGCAACCCAGAAAATGATATCCAAGGACTAGTGGGAGTCTTCTGCAAGTTTGAAACCAGGCAATTAGAGTGAGAGATGCCACATAGCATAACAATTTTCTTTTTCAACAAAAATTATAATCAAAGAAATCATTGTCCACGGCATTCTTATGTTCATGATGTTAGAGAGTAAACTTCATGCATAACAGCTTAGAAAGGTTGAAATAACAGGGCAAAGAAGAAAACAGAGCAGCAATATGATGACACCGCAGAGGAATAAAAGGACTGTACCGGCCCTTGATGATGTCCTTCATCGCAAGTGGTGATCCCTGAGAGTTCATTCACAGGGCTGTTTCCCACTACAGGCTCTGCTACACGGTAAATGAAATAAAAATGTTTTCTCATCGACATTTGAATGGAAAAGAGATAAATATTTCACAGCAAGATTACCTTCCAAGTCGGGGTTCATCTTGAAGCTAACAGCACACACAGGATAGATGTGTGAGTTGGCATTCATGTTCCAAACTACATACCGACTTGGAGTCAGCAGATTATCCACACCACTATCATAATGCTCTGAGCTCGGATGGAACTGATTAGAGCCCGAACGCACGAACTCCATATTCCCCATGATTACCCGACAGAGTACCATATGTAGCGTGTTGTTTTCGTCAACATCAAAATAATTGATACTGAAATATCCCCAATAAAGGGAAAATAGGCCACCACGGAAGTGTCAACATGTGCACGCTAGCAAAAAACTCCAAACAAAACAATATTCTCTGACATATATGAACTTCAAACAAAGAAGATCCAGGTCTGACTTAAACAACAAAAGAATAGTATTCAAGAATCCAACCTGACGCGTGTTCTGTGAATAGGAACCAAATGAACTCCATCGCCATGCCTGGGAAGAATTCTTGTGGGTCCACAATAACCAACCCCAAACTTCTCTATCGCAGAAGCTGTCTTCCCCGAACAAGGAAGCCAGGCATATCTCACATTAGGCACTCCACGTTGCCGTTTTGTAATTTCGACCTGTTTGCAAAATATTTCCCACCGAGCCTCCAACCAAAAACTCGAACACTGACGTGCATCTACAATTACTGCAGATGCACCAGTGGCTTCATGAAAGATGTGGTTTAGAACATCAGGGGCAACAAATCCCGGCCGGGGAACAGCAGCAACATTCAAGTTTCCGTTTGGTTGTTGAGCTTCAGCATTTGGAGCTTTCCCACAACTTTCACTTATTCCTTTTACAGCCACATGATTTGACTCGCCGCTAGAGTCTGCAATATCGTCTAATTCATTGATTTCAATCTCCAAATTGAGGTTGATGTCATTGGTCTCCAAAAGTGATGCATTGTTATCGCTGACTACTTCAGGGAAGAAGCAGTTATCAGAAACATCAATCCAAGCAATTGGATTGCACAAACCGGTCTCCATGTCCAACTGCACCATGTGCAGGAAATCAAGCAAATGCTTTTTACCAATGATATCTATTTCCATAGCAGCCTTTTCCGAAAGGTCTTTGTTGACCAACGCGACCACTTCAGTGGAGAAATCGATCCATTCATTATTGTGATGGAACATCAAGCGCTTAAGCATCCCGATTTTTTTGTAGCGCGCATAATATCTGAGCAGTCGTTGCCCGGATGCAAATGCATTGGAGGAGCTTTCCAACTTACCTCTTTTGGTCGAGCTAGGAGGCGACACATCTTTGGCGCCAGTCGGGGGAACGGTGAAGTGCGCGTGTTGTTTTCTCTTAACATTCACAACCACACGCCTGCCACTGTCCAATAATTTTTCAAATTTGGTCTCCATTACCTCAATCAACCAATGCACTGCAAAAAAAAAGCGCAAAGAACAGTTCTGAAGACTTATTCACGGGTGGGCTGGCCTCACAAAATCAACAGGCAGAAATATTTAGTTCAAAGAAGCATTCAACGAATATTTAGGATATATTCCAAAGACATCTTAGGCTAGGTTTGATAGCGCATTCAAGGGTATCAGTAAATGCGGTAATCAAACACGGTCAAGTGTAGGTAGAGAAGCCATCAAATTGAAAGCGGCACGTGGACTTCAATAGCATCACCTTGAAAGATTTCATATAATTTAGAAAGCTAGAACCTTAAATAACTAGAAAGTAACAAAAACCTGAAAGAACTCAATTTGAGGGGACAAACGGTCGAAGAATAATCAGACCTCAAGTAATTAATAACGACCAAATATCCGACACGTGGAGTTTCTCAACAAACACATGAATCACAAGCATATAATTTTCAAACGATCGTTATCGATCAAGCATAAATAGAGCACGTATCCGACACGTGGAGTTTCTCAACAAACACATGAATCACAAGCATATAATCCAAACGATCGTTAATCGATCAAGCATAAATAGAGCACGTAAAATGCATGCAAAAAATTTCAGACAACAACCAACTTTATTCTTCCAAATTTTGTCAAGAAAGAACAAGATCATTCAAAGAAGCCTTCAGAGATACAAAAAAAATCAAGCAAAGAGCCAAATTTTGAAGCCATCCCATCAGAGATGAAAGACTTACAGCTGGTAAAACATTTTGAACTTCAACAAGAAGCCCATGCAGCAAACACCATAGATCTACAAATTCAGAACCAATAAGATGCAATTGGACCCGACACACCATAGAGCACCACATAAAAGAAAATCAAGAA
Organism: Craterostigma plantagineum; assembly: GCA_027422505.1. Lineage (NCBI taxonomy): Eukaryota > Viridiplantae > Streptophyta > Magnoliopsida > Lamiales > Linderniaceae > Craterostigma > Craterostigma plantagineum. The sequence goes on along the minus strand of JAPQWV010000054.1, from coordinate 4,995,727 downwards.
AAAAATTCTGGCGACACAAATACAAGCACAAGAAACTTTTTTGGAACACAAACAAAGAACTCACAGTTCACACGATTGAATTCCACCAGCTCTTTCACTCATTTCCATTTTCCCACCAAAAGTAACACCAAACACGCCATCAATTCAACATCAAACACAAAAAAACTTCGAAAAATGACACACCACTTGATGGATCCACCGAAAAGAAAAAAAAATTACAGCTGAAGATCAGCCAAAACAAGACCAGCCTACAAAATTAACAAAACGCATGAATCTGCTGAAGCTGAGAACACGTAAATTAGAGTGAGATATATATACCAGCTCACTGAGGAGTCGTCTGATGCTACCACTGTCGCAGCCCTTTGACCTTTTTTCAGCTTTTTTTATTGTTATTTGCCTCACTTTTCTGATTTTTCCGTTTCCTTTCAACCCCAAGACAATATTAACATATATTTATATATAGCAAATGTCTCACTGTCCCCACTCAACCTAGGCGGTCGGGGCTGTAGGGTATGTGTGTAATCCTACCTGGCAATTGCTTGAGCAACGGGTTTGAGTTTTGGGCTTTATTGGGCCGGAAAATGGGCGTATGGGGCCACATTATGGTCCTATTGGGCTTAGACATCTCTCATTCCATCTTCGTATATTGTATGCTCTCGTGAATTGAAATGAAACGCTAGGAATTTTAGATTTTCTTTTGAAAACGCTGTTAAACGCAACAGTTTTGTAAGCGACTTTTGTTGCTGCCTTTTCTTTTTTCATTCGTCGACACCGCTTGGTCTTATTTTCTTCAGCCCCTCAGCTCAAAAGTAATCTCAGGTAAAACCCTTGGAAATTAGGAGATGACGGCGGTGGCGAGCAAGCTGGTGCACGAGGTGTTCGGGCAGCGCATCGAGGAGGTGGACGAGCCAATCGTAGATTACATCGTTAACGTCCTCGCCGACGAGGACTTTGATCTTGGTGCCGATGGAGAAGGCGCCTTCGACGCTCTCGGTGAGCTCCTCGTCGAATCTGGATGCGTCGGTGACCAATCTGAATGTCGATTGGTAGGTGTTGGATTTCATTTCACATGTTTCGATGTTTGTTCGCGAGTTTTCGTTTTGCGTGCTTTTAGTCCATGTCTGTGTCGAGCTACTTGTTGGTTTCTTCTTTTGTTGCGTATAATGTTGGGGAATTGTACTATAGGCATGCAGCAAATTGTCTGAAAAGTTTGGAAAGCATGGACTAGTGAAAGCCAAACCTACAGTGAGAAGCTTATTGGCGCCAGTGAGAATGTTTGATGGAATGGATGAGAAGGAAGCTCCTAAGAAGAAGCCAGAACCAGTAGATGGTCCTCTTCTGACAGAGCGTGATAAGATGAAGCTCGAAAGGCAAAAGAGAAAAGAAGATCGCCAGAGAGAGGTAAACGAAACTTGGTTCATTCGTCTATCGTGTCATTGCGTGCTGTGGGCTCCTACGCGAAACGATCATATTTTGATTTATCCCAGAATTAATGCATTTTTGTTGGAACATTTGTTCTGGTTTGGGTCCCTCCATATGCAGAATTATGTAATTTATGTTTATAAAGGTTTTTTTACTGATAATAATTTGTTTATTCGTCTTACTTATGGGTGTAAAAGTTTCTTGATTACCTGGCTGTAGCACAGATGATAATCATCAAAACTTATGGAGTCTTTCTTTTCATGTGCATGGATAGATGCTTACTATATTGGAACCCATCATCAGTGACATTTCACTGGGATTTCGTGGTGGTTATCATTTTTGTATGGTTATTGTGACAAGTATAACATCTATTTGCACAGACTCAATATCAAATGCATTTACAAGAGATGGAATCGGTCAGAGCTGGGATGCCAGCTCTAGTTGTAACACATGGTAGTGGTGATGGGTCTGCTGTGAGGGATATCCACATGGAGAATTTCAATATTTCTGTTGGAGGACGTGACCTAATTGTGGATGGTTGTCTGACATTATCTTATGGAAGGCACTATGGTGAGTTTTACTTTTATCGTAGCAATGGTTTAACAATATCCTAATTCGTACTAAAAGAAGAATTTAGATGTTTTCTTATACTGTTTCCATGTCATTCACTTATTTTATGCGTACTTGGTAAAGTGACCTTAATTGCTCGTTTCCACTTTCACAGTGAGATCATTTGTCTAACGATGCATGTTCTTGTTTGAAGGTCTTGTTGGTAGAAATGGAACTGGTAAAACAACCTTCCTCAGGCACATGGCCTTGCATGCCATTGACGGCATTCCTAAGAGTTGCCAGATATTACACGTCGAACAAGAAGTTGTTGGCGATGATACAACTGCTTTGCAGTGTGTGCTGAACTCTGATGTGGAGAGAACTCAGCTATTGGAGGAAGAAGCTAGACTTCTTGCGCTTCAGGTAGAGGCGGACATTTCTTTTTAGCTGGAAATCAAATATACAATTGATGCTGTGATTTTCTTGGAAGTTTCTTACCATTGAACTCTTTTTGTTCTTTTTACTTTTTTTTTAGAATAATGTCGACCAAGAGGGGAATGAAAAGACCAATGGGTCGTTGAATGAGCCAAACAAAGATGCTGCAGCACGGAGGCTTGAAGAGATATATAGGAGGCTTGAATATATTGATGCTTACAGTGCTGAAGCACGAGCAGCCGCTATTCTTTCTGTTAGTATTTCTTCTTACACTTTTTAGGTATTTCAGGAGGACGAATTATCTTATGGATCAAAGTGTGTGATTCTGAAGGGATTTCAAAAGATATTGGTTTATATTGATGGTTGTTCATCAATTACCAACAGCCCAGAGAATATTTCCCCACTACATGAAGAATTCATCATTTGTTTTTTAATCTTCTAATGATGGTCTTTTCCAGGACTGGCAATCTTTATCATGCCTTGATTTTTATGTAATATGATTTTCTGGGTATTTAAGCTTGTTTTAATTAACAATTCATTACCATTCAGGCTGTTTGTGACATAAAATCCTTTTGTGTACTTCAGTATATGACTGAAGGTTCTTTCAAATGAGTTGATGTCCACAATATCTAGCTTCTCCACTACTTGTAGTTGGCCAATGCATGCATAACAATATCTTAACTTGTATGAAATTTTCAGGGTCTGAGTTTCTCCCAGGAGATGCAAAATAATCCAACGAAGTCTTTTTCTGGAGGATGGAGAATGAGAATAGCTCTTGCTCGTGCATTGTTCATTGAGCCTGATCTATTGCTTCTAGATGAGCCAACGGTAAGTTTTCATGTTCCTGAATTTACATTCATTTTATGATGCACAATTAGTTGCTAATGAGTTGTTCCGTGAATCTGCAGAATCATCTCGATCTCCATGCTGTCTTGTGGCTGGAAACATACTTAGTGAAGTGGCCAAAAACATTCATTGTTGTTTCACACGCTAGAGAGTTTCTGAACACAGTATGATCTTTAATTGTTTTTCTAACTATGATCAGAAATATATGATGCTCCTTCTCTGCATTTGTTATGCATGTTTCCTATATATTATTTAACCGTCGGGGTTTTTAGGTTGTCACAGATATTATTCATCTGCAAGGCCAGCAATTGGCTACATACAAAGGTGATTATGATACTTTCGAAAGAACACGAGAAGAACAGCTCAAAAACCAGCAAAAAGCATTCGAGGCAAATGAACGCTCAAGAGCCCATATGCAGGTTCTTTAACATATCCTCACCTTTCGTTATTGACATGCATAGAGTAGGTTTCTATAGGGACAATTTAACAGAAGGGATTAGTTTTTTAACGAATTAAAAAAAAGGGATTTTGACTTTTTCAATTAAACAAAAGGGAGTGAGATTGATTATATAAGTAATTAGTTAATCTTCACTTAATTAATAATATTTTAATTATCTATTTTCATAAAAAAGAAAAAATTACTGTTCATCTTCTCTGTCGTCGTTCTTCTGTCGTTTTTTCTTCTGCAAATGGTTCCAAAAAAAAAAAAAAAACAGCGAAAATCCAACACCCATTAGTACATTTTTCATCGTGCCGTCTCACTCTCAGAGATACGGTCGATAATTTTGTTTTTCAGTCGACGATTTCGTCTTTCGAATTATTTTTGAGTACTCTGTTTAAGATATTTTCGACTATAACTTTCGATTCAGAGAACCAATTACCCTGAATCACGCTTTGTTGGACATAAACCTTGATTATCCAAAACTTTTATCTTTTACACTTTTTCTAGTTCGAAATTTATCGACTTCAAAATGTGTTTTTCAGATAGATAAGTAATTAGCATAAATAATTCAAATAAAATTAATTTGAATATATTCGTACCTTATCGAATCATTCGAATATATAATAAATTCGAATTATATTCTAATAATTCGAATTAAATTCGAATTATATTCGAATAATTCGAATTAAATTCGAATTAAAGTCGAATTATGGCAATTAAGACGTTTTCGACCATAACTTTTGATTCAGAAAACCAATTGCCCTGATTCAAACTTTGTTGGATACCTAACTTGATTATACAAAACTTTTATGTTTTACACTTTTTCTAATTCAAACTTTATCGACTTCAAAATTGTGTTTTTCGGAGACATAATTTAACAAGGTATCAATATTCAATGAAGAGGTTTAATATGTGGTATAAATGTCTAATGAAGATGGTAATGAGTTCTACAATGCGATATTAATTTAGTTGCAAAATTAATGAAGATATAAAATCATAAAACTCTAATAATTATTATCACATTACACATGTTTGAATCACAACAATTTCAACACAAATCGCATATGACACATATATATGAATCATAAGTCGTACAATGTAATTTCCTCAATTGTCCTGATTCAAACTTCAATGGACAGCTAACTTGATTATCAAAAAGTTTTTATGTTTTACACGTCTTCTAACTTGAAGTCTATCGGATTATAAATGAGGTTTTGTCTCACATTTCAATGCTTTACGAATTAGTTGTCCATAAATGGCAGCTAAAACATTTTCGATCTTAACTTTCGATCCAAGACGTCAATTACCTTGATTTGAATTCTTTGCGTGTTTTACACTTTTTTAAATTCGAAGTCCATCGATGCTAAAAATTGGTCTTTTTGAAACATAGTTCAAAATTCGAATAAAATTAGAATACTTAGCAGTTAAAATATTTTCGATCATAACTTTCGATTTAAAGCATCAAGTATTTCGGTGTAAACTTCTATGTACAGATACCTTGATCATAAAAAGTTTTTGTATTTTACACTTTTTCTATCGAAGTTTATCAGTTCGGAAAATGAGTGTTTTGGCTAACGTTTCGAATGCTTTTAGAATTTGCTGTCCAGAAATAATAATTAACACATTTTCGATCATAACTTTTGTTTCAAAGCATCAATTACCCCGATTCAAACTGTTTTGGATAGCTAATTTGATTATACAGAATTTTTATGTTTTACACTTCTATGAATTCAGAGTGTATTGGCTTGGAAAATGAGTGTTCCATAATATGTTGAATCTTTTTCGAACTTGTTCTTCAAAAATGGCAATTAACACATTTTCGATCATAACTTTTGATCCAAGACATCAATTACCCTGATTCAAGTTTTGTTTGACAGCTAACTTAATTATTTAAAACTTTTATGTTTTATACATTTTCAAATTCAAAGACCATCGACGTCAAAAATGCATTTGTTTGGATACGTATTTGAATATAATTTAAAATAAAAATAATTCGAATTTTATTAGAATAATTCGAATAAATTCGAATACTTCCTATAAAATTCTAATAAAAATAATTCGAACTTTATTAGAATATTCGAATAAATTTCGAATTTTCAAATTATTTTTTCTAATTTTATTCGAGTTACTCGAATAAAATACGAAAAAATTCAAAAAAAATTATAAAAATAAAAAATAAATTCAAAAATATATTAATAATATTTTAGCATACCAATAAAAATAATTTGCATTTATTTGAATAATTCGAATAACATTGGAATATTCGAATTAATTTTTTGAATTTTATTCATTATATTCGAATAATATTCAAAAAAATCAGAAAAAATTTACAAAATTCAAAAATATTGGAATAATATTTTACCATATATCAATCAAAATAATTCGAATTTTTTCGAATTGTTCGAATAAAATTCGAATTATTCTATAAAATTTGAATATTCGTATTAATTTTTCGAATTTCAATCGAATTGTTCGAATAAAATTCGGAAATATTCAAAACAAATTGAATAAAAATGGAAAAAGAATTGAATAATGTTCGGATAAGAAATTCAAATAAAAGAAAAAAATCGAACATGAATAATTTGGATACGTAATTTGAATAAGTAATTTAATAAATAATAATTCGAATAAAATCATTCTATTAAAGATTTCGAATAGAAAATTCGAATAAGGTTCGGATATAACATTCAATTATGGAATTCGAACAGTGTTCGAATAGAACTCGAATAAACAATCGTATAAGTAATAAAGTTTAGCTCTTTTTAATCACTTTTTGACTAAGGATATTTTGGTCATTTTAAACTCAATCCCTTTTATTTAATACGGCCTGATGTGAGTCCCTTTTCTCAAAATTTGCCGTTTCTATATTGTGTTGTTAGATAACAGTTCATATTTACTGTTTGATCTTATCAAATACTTTTGTTATCCACAGGCATTCATCGACAAGTTTCGCTACAATGCAAAGCGTGCTTCTCTAGTGCAGTCAAGAATCAAGGTTTCGTTCTTTTTTTTTTACATTTTTTCTGTTCAGTTAGCTGTTTGTGGCAGTTGCATGTATACTCAATATCTCAGTGTTCATGGCCTTGAAATTATACTTTTTATTCTTTTTTCTCGGTATTTACATTTCCATATTCTTGCTAACAACTGTTCAGGCTCTGGACCGTTTAGGTCATGTGGATCAAGTCATCAATGACCCAGAGTATGCGCTCTCTCTATTTCTTTTTTATTTTTTAGATGGAAGGCCTCAACATATTCGAGTCTTTCCTTGAAAAGGAATATTTAAGAGTGTTCTAATAACTGCTTTTTCTTCCTGTAGCTACAAGTTTGAGTTCCCTTCTCCTGATGATAGACCAGGTCCACCCATTATCAGCTTCAGGTAATATTCCCCTCGGGACTGTTTTTCATTGAATTGCCTTGCATTTTACTTCGGCGATCTTGATAAATTTTCCTTCGGTTTTGTTCTTTTACACTTCCATTTATAAGTCTTTTCCTTGTTGATATGTCCAACTGTTGCAGTGATGCATCTTTTGGATACCCTGGGGGACCAATTTTGTTCAAGAACCTGAATTTTGGGATTGATCTTGACAGCCGAGTCGCAAGTAAGACGAATTTTTAATTTGTGTGACTGTCAGATTGTACTAACGGTACCTTTTACCACCTACAAAGTTCTATGCACTATAAAACATTGCCTGCTTTATAGTTTTTGAAAAACTGGACTTTGAAAATATATGTGAATCTTCGCATTCTGTTGCTTGATGAGTCCCCATGCATTAGATAATAAATTTGTCGTGCTTGTTAGTGCGTGATTTGTGCTTCATTCATCATTGGACAGTGGTTGGTGCCAATGGCATTGGAAAGTCTACGATATTAAAACTAATATCTGGGGAGCTTCAACCAACTTCTGGCACAGTATTCCGTTCCGCAAAGGTGATATTTTGTTGCCAATACATATCTTCCTAACGTTTATTTGCTACCATTCATAGATGCTGCACTTGGTAAATTAGATTTTTTTTTCAACATGGCGTAAGTTATGCAAATAGTATTCGGTTTTGTATCATTGCTTCCTTCAAGTCTTCTATTTCCAACTTTGTCTCCATTTAATGGTTTTCTTAATGTTATCTACCTACAACTCAGGCAATATTCATGTTGAAAAACACCTTACATTCTTAAATTCGGTGAAAGCATGCTACTTCCACTCTTATCTACATGCCAAGGATTACGTTTTAGTCGTGCATTAAAATCCAAAGTCTTCTTGTATATCTTCACCTGATAAAGTTGCATTGTTTTGTAACATTCAGGTTCGAATTGCTGTATTTAGTCAGCATCATGTTGATGGCCTTGATCTCTCTTCTAATCCGCTGCTCTATATGATGCGATGTTTCCCGGTAAAATTTTACTGGTTATTATTATAAATCTTACCTCTACCCGAACTGTTCCTCCTCAAATGAAGTGAGAAAACTTTTTGGAATTGTACTGTTGAAATTTCAATTCGTTAATCTGTAGGGAGTACAAGAACAGAAACTCAGAGGACATTTAGGTTCATTTGGTATAACTGGGAACCTTGCCCTGCAACCAATGTACACCCTATCAGGTAAGATGTGTTCCGCTTTAATCGACTGATGATATTGCAATTCTGATTCTTCCACACGTATTCCTGTGTTGCTATTGGCAGGTGGCCAGAAAAGTAGAGTTGCTTTTGCAAAAATAACCTTTAAAAAGCCTCACATTTTACTTCTTGATGAACCCTCTAACCATCTTGTAAGTTCCACATCTTTAAGTTTTACTTCCGCTCTTCTCTTACTTTGCTTACATCCGAATGCTGTATTATCATTCTCATCCTTAACTTGCAGCCTTTAATTTCTTGGTGGGAATGTCATGTATTTGTGAACTCAATAGTTCCACTAATTCTTGAAGTAGTTGATACTGATCTCTTTCAATGAATAAAAATGATCAGGACTTGGATGCCGTGGAAGCATTGATTCAAGGACTTGTCTTGTTCCAAGGAGGCGTCTTAATGGTATAGCTAATTGCACTCAATGTACATCTACAGCACAGCGTAGCCGGGGTTCTTATACTTTAATTGCATAATGTATTATTACGATTCCACTAAATAACAGGTGAGTCACGACGAGCATCTAATATCTGGAAGCGTTGAGCAGCTTTGGGTTGTCTCTGGAGGTAAGGTGACCCCTTTCGGTGGATCATTCCAGGATTATAAGAAGGTTCTTCAATCATAAGATCAAAATCAAGGCGAGTTTTCACTTCCTCACCGTTTTTCTTAGTATTTTATTTTGTTACATCCTTGTAATGATGATATACGTGAACTAAACTTGGATTAACTGTATGATCATATATATATTTGTTGCCGTGATGATCATTGCGGTTTGATTATTGTGGGCATTTACTTGTTTTGTTAATCTCTTCTGCAACTTATATTAGAAAATGTTGGAATTTTCAATGGATATATTGATACGAAGTGGAAATGTAATTTTTGTTTTTGTCTGATCCACACGAGACTGCAGACCGAGATTTGAGGGCAGTATTATTTGCTAAGATGGTGAGAGTTGTATGTTTTCCTTGTTTATGGAGTGCCTCAAATATTTTACTGATATCATTTGCTTTTTAAGACAATTCATTCCTTGTTAGTCAAAGTACTATATTTATGATTATTAATGATAACATATTCTTGCCGTCATTAAGGAACGGATATCTTTTAAAAATAACGAATGATACTCTTACTTAAAAAGCTCCTTTTGGCAGTTTATTCAAATAATAAAGAAAACTAAAGATCATCGTCGACATCGACTTTCAAAGAGGGACGGCTTCTTCTATGTTGTCGTGATGGTGACACGAAAGTACAGCCGCGGGCATCTTGTGACTCAAACACACGCAAGCATCTGACGTAGATACACACAACACAACATATATATGAATGTATAGTTGTATACACGTCCTCCCAAGCAATTCCATTCCAATAGCAACTCTTATTCCTGCGAAACGTACGGCTCTCCAATTGTAAGAAAAAAAAGCAATTCAATGGCGTCACATGCACTACTACAGCTACTCAATCTCCGCCTAATAGTCGGCTTCACTTTGCTATTCACAGTCCAGGTAATAATAACCTCTGCCCCAGCCATGGCGATCAAAGCAAGCCATGGAAGCGATAACGAAGACGACGACGACGACGGCTGTAGCTATATAATCCCGACGACTCCCCTCGTTACGTTCCTCGAACGCGTCCAAGAAACGGCGCTAAAGACGTACGGACACAAGGGCTTCGATCCGAAGCTCTACGTGGACATGTCTCTCAAGAAGGAGAACCTCTCCCGCACGATCGAAGCCTTCGAGGGGCTTATTCGGGTCAACGGGTCGGTCTCTGCTAAGCGTATGGATAGGTTCATCGCCGAGTATTTAGGCGGCGCAGAGGTTGGTCTGGCGTACGTGGAACCTGCCGATTTCGTCGAAGAGCCCAGAGATTTCTTGAAGGAGGTGGAAAATGTGAAATTACGGGCCTGGGCTTTGGAAGTTCACGGGCTGTGGAAGAATCTGAGTCGGAAAGTCTCTGATAAGGTCGTCGATCGGCCGGAATCTTTCACTTTGCTGCCGTTGAAGAACCCTGTAATAATACCAGGTTCAAGGTTCAGGGAGGTCTATTACTGGGATTCTTACTGGGTTATCAGGTAAGCTTCTTTACATATAATAATGGATACTCACACGCATACACACACACACACATTTTCTGGGACACCAATATAAAAAAAAAATACTTTTTGAAGTACCTTTTCTGGGTTTTGATTTGGTAAAAGATACCAAGCTACTTTATAGAAGAAGTGTCCAACTTGTGTACGATGTTGTGTCGCCATTTATGACTTTTTGACTTGTAGGGACATTACATCAAGCTATGTTTTGTCTGCATGTTTGATTTTTTTCCCACTTTCTCTTTTTTTTGGCTGCGTGATTGACTTTAATTCATCTCTGAATATTGGATAGGCTCCTTTGCATGTAAAATGTTTGAAGTTCAAATATATGGTCTTTTTGTTCTCAGGGGGCTGTTGGTGAGTAGAATGTACGAAACGGCGAAGGGAATCATTTATAACCTCATCTCCCTCATCGACGAGTACGGCCATGTTCTAAACGGTGCTCGAGCTTACTACACTAATCGGAGGTGACCCGCCTTTTCTTACCAAAACATATAGCTGTGTCTGTTAATGTTGTATTGAAATTGCTTGCATTGCAGCCAACCTCCTCTCCTCAGCTCGATGGTCGTAGATTTATACAGTCGAACAAATGACTCTGCCCTGATCGAAAGATGTCTTCCCGCCCTGCTCAAGGAACATCGGTTTTGGAATTCAGGTTTGGAACCTGAGATCTTTTTCGACAGTTCTTGCAATACTGTTTAAATCTCGACTTCTCTCCGTTTCAAAAAAAATTGCTATATATACTGAAGGGATGCATAAGGTGATAATCGAGGATGCTCATGGTCGTTGCCACTGTTTAAGTCGGTACTACGCCATGTGGAATCAACCTAGGCCCGAGTCATCGACTACCGTACGAATTGAACCATCTAACTTATCTTTGGTTTCTTGTCAATGTAATAATATAACATGAAATTGGCGTTTGTAGGACAAGGAAACTGCTTCGAAGCTCTCGAAAAACAGCGAGAAACGCAGATTGTACCGTGAAATAGCATCAACTGCTGAATCTGGATGGGATTTCAGCAGCAGATGGATGAGGTATTAGCATGCACACTCATACATATATTTTGAATATAAGTTACTATTTAATCGATTACTAAACCTTCAGGAATGAATCTGATCTTACAACCTTAGCAACAACAAACATTTTGCCAGTGGATTTGAATGCATTTATCCTCAAGGTATAATAATGAAGTTCAAGGACAATACAACTTGTTGTTGAATGGACTTACGAAATAAAGCTTGAAAATATCGATTGCAGATGGAACTCGACATTTCCTTTCTTGCACGTTCCATCGGAGACATTCCCACGAGCGAGCGCTTCAGGCGAGCCGCCGAGGCCAGAAAGAGGGCCATGGACTCCATTTTCTGGAACGAGGAGATGAAGCAATGGCTTGATTACTGGCTAATCGATTCCAATGCATCTGATGAGGTTACATTTGAGATATATAAACCAATCCCAAAATCGCCTTCTTTCCATTTTTTCACGTTTTTATTTTTTGCGTAAATTCCTTTCAGGAAGAGGATGTCCACAGATGGAGCGCTTCGAGGCAGAATCGCAAATCATACGCATCGAACTTCACTCCCCTGTGGATCGACCTATTCCATTCAGGTTTTTTCTCTCGAAAATCTCGCATTCTTCGACATGATTCTCGAGAAGTTCGATCGGCTTAACTTTTTCTGTTTGCTCTAAATATTTTAAATAAATAAAAGATGAGACTGTGGTGGATGAAGTAGCCGAGAGCCTCGGACGCTCGGGATTGGTCTGCGCGGCCGGGATTGCTACTTCCTTGATCAACTCGGGACAACAATGGCAAGTCGATTTTATTACATTTTTAAGTACGACTAAATGCTAGAAAAAACTAACGATTCATATATATTGCTTATGCTCGGCAGGGATTTTCCCAACGGTTGGGCTCCGATTCAGCACGTGATCGTCGAGGGGCTCGGGAAATCCCGATCGAAAATTGGGAGGCGCGTCGCGGAGGACATTGCTAGGAGATGGATAAAGACGAACTACGCAGCTTATTACGGCGATGGTAATAATAGCCCTACGATGCATGAGAAGTACGATGTGACAAAATGTGGGAGCTTTGGAGGTGGTGGAGAATACATACCCCAAGTAAGTAAATCATTGATTTTTTTTTCATGAATTTTATATTTGTATGTATATATGGTGGATTTTTATCATTTTATTACGATGTGTGTGCAGACGGGATTTGGGTGGTCAAATGGAGTTGTGTTGGCGTTCTTGGAGGAATTCGGATGGTCAAAGGATGTAAAGATTGAGTGTTGTTCGTAGGTTCGTTCCATTCCATTCATTCATGTTTTAGCGATATGTTTTTCACTTGATTTTGAGTATTCGTTTTTATATGTTTCTTCATTTTCCATAATAATCGAATAAAGCTTGAGCATAACATTAGGATGCCAATTGGAATGTCGGGAAACACGTGAGTTGCTCTCGCTCTTACCGTCCATCATGTATATCGTTTTTTTGTAAGAAAAGTAGTTTAAATTAGTGGAGGCTTTTATCATCACTCGTATAATTTTGTCACGAGTATATATTTGATACGTGGATCGATCAACGCAACGGATAGAGATGGCTGCTATGGCATGTTTTGTCATCATCGTTATCATACACCACTTACGCATAATTTTGAATCATTGCAAAGAGATTCGAAGTGATTCATTCCTCGACCATATCATTCAACGTTATCTCATTCAATCGTTAAGTTTTATTTTGCGATATATCCAGAAGTATATTCGAAATCCCATATAATCAGCTGAATAAAATATTTAATCCCTACTCGTAACCACTGAGATTCGTGTTTGACTGAAACTATTCCATTATGAAATAGATACCCCATATTATATATATATATATATATATATTATATTAGGTTTTGTGATATGAATAAATCTTGCAATGAAATGTGTCGTGGTCAAGGTTGACTTACGGTGACAAAATTGATTACCTTAGCTCTTACGTCCTAGATTAGATTTTCAGCGAACCTTCTGTCTATGGATTGTTATGCATGTGGTTATGGGAATTATTTGATTTTGAAAGGTTATTAAATTTTCTCCCAAGAATATAATTAATCACCCAAAAATGTGGAACCTCACCCGTCACCTCAAATATCATTTATACCATGTTGTAATGACATAAACGTGGATATAAACGGAAAACAGTAATTAATGTGACAGCGTGGATCCTCCTCCCCTTATTCAATACAAGTAGTATATACTGGAATGTATTTAATTTCAGGACATTACATTATTATCACAGCATCACGATACAATAATAAGAAAATCTGCTGTATTTCTGGAAAATTATCAGACGATTTCATAATATCGAAGCATTATATATAGGGGTTTTTACACATAAATACCCCTCCGTAAAAAAGTTTATAATTTAGTACCCTATCAGGATTATTTATATGTAGGTACCTAGCAGAATAAATTTTTTGCATATAGGTACCCAATCCGCCGCAGGTACGCCATACAACACATTTAGGTACCCTATATCAATACATTTGGGTACCCTATATAATAGAAAATGGTACGCCGTATTAACATATTTACGTACGCCCTATTTAAAAAATAGGTATGGCGTACGAACACATTTAGGTACCCTATATCAAGATGTTATGGTACGTCATACACACAGGAAGGCACAGCATGACTGAAGAAATTGATAAAAATTAAATCGAGTACCTATTTATAAAATTTTTTGACATAGTTACCTATGTGTAAAAATTTTATTCGATTTGATATTTATGTGTAGATGTCCGTAAGATATATATAACACAAAATCTGTTGTATATACGGTATAACATCCAACTAATATAATTTAATTTATCCTAATCTGTATTTGCGTTTTCCCAATGAAGTTGGGCGAATTAATAATCCAGAAAAATGTAATATAATTGAGTAATTACTAATTAGATAATTATTACCAAAATTCATAAGTATTTGGTTTCCACAATGTACTTGGACATATTTGTAACCTCAGATCCCACGTGATTCCCCGGCTATAAATAACGAACCACTTCTCCATACACATAAACATAACACACACATTTCCCTACAAAACACACACATCGATATCAACGCCTTCAAATGTCTGACGTCGCCGCCAGCAAGAAGCGCTCGACCTCCGACGAGCAATGGGAATCGTACGCCGCCAAGAAGACCCACAAGTTCTCCGGCGCAGATGCTGACGTGGACCCCGCCGCGGCTCTGGCCAACACCCGCCACGAGTTCGGCGAGCACGGCGGCGTTAACATGTCGATCGAGGCATCGGCGACGTTCACCGTGATGGAGCCCGACACCCTCCGGAAAATGTTCGCCGGAGAGCTCGGCCCTGACCGCGATTTCTTCATCTACAGCAGGCACTTCAACCCGACGGTCCTCAACCTCGGCCGTCTCATGGCCGCCCTCGAAGGCACCGAGGCTGCTTACTGCACGGCGTCGGGGATGTCGGCGATCTCATCCGTCCTCCTCCAGCTCTGCAGCACCGGCGGACACGTGGTGGCGGCGCAGACGCTGTACGGCGGAACCCACGCCTTGCTCACGCATTTCTTCCCCAGGTATCCGTTTATGTAACCTTAAATCGAATTAGGCGTCTATTGGGTTCTCAGTCTAATCGTTGAATACCGATTTAAGGCAAAGCATTTGAGCTAATTTCAAATCCATTAAACAATCGGACAAATTCAGGGCTTGTGGGATAACGACGACGTTTGTGGACGTGAGGGACCTTGACATGGTTAATAAGGAGATCGTTCAAGGGAAGACAAAGGTGCTGTACTTTGAGACCATGTCCAATCCGACGCTGACGGTGGCGAACATACCGGAGCTTTGCCGGATTGCTCACGAGAAGGGAGCCACGGTGGTGGTGGACAATACCTTCGCGCCGATGGTGGTGTCGCCGGCGAGGCTTGGAGCCGACGTGGTGGTGCACAGCATATCCAAGTATATCAGCGGTGGGGCAGATATCATAGCAGGTTCGTTCGTCTATTTTCTTGACCGTTTTTAAGTCCTTCCGTTTTTGTCTCACATCTCCTTCCTTAGTTTGGATATTGAGTTTGATGTCTTTGCTTTTCCTTACCTATTCAATTCATTGTCCTTCTCTATCACAATTCACATCCCATCTTAGCTTCGAGTAAAATTGGCCAACCTTTCTATTAAAATAGAGAAAAGTATTAAAATAATGGTCTGCATGCCCATTACCTAGACAAAGACCCGTGTCACTTTGTCTCTTACACGTGAATGTTTTAGCCTTTTCCCGACTTTTATTACTCATTTCAGTTTAATTTTCTCCCACTACTTCGGAACATTGATTGATTGACTAGTTTTCTTCTCCATCTTTTTTCTTGTATATGTGGCCAAACCTTATGCAGTTGATCAGATCATGTGATGATATCCTGTCATAAACTATATAACCTTATCTATATTGTCTTGATGTGGTCAGTTCATTGTACTCTGTTTCCAAACACGTCTCATGGGCTCATGATTAACTCTCTCTCTCCCTCTCTCTCTCATAGGCGCGGTTTGTGGGCCGGCGAGCCTTATAAACTCAATGATGGACCTTCACCAAGGAACCCTAATGCTGATGGGCCCAACCATGAACCCAAAGGTTGCCTTCGAGCTCTCAGAGAGGCTCCCACACCTGAGCCTGAGGATGAAGGAGCACTGCAAGCGAGCCTTGGCCTTCGCAGAAAGGATGAAGAAGATGGGCCTCAAAGTCGTTTACCCCGGCCTTGAGGACCACCCTGACCACGCTGTCCTAAAGTCGTTCGCCAACAAGGACAGCTACGGCTATGGAGGAATACTCTGTCTGGACATGGAGACCGAAGAGAGGGCTAACCGCCTCATGACAATACTTCAGAACTACTCCCAGTTTGGGCTCATGGCTGTGAGTTTGGGCTACTACGAGACGCTCATGTCTTGCTCGGGGAGCAGCACGAGCAGCGAGATGAACGACGAGGAGAAGAGGTTGGCTGGGATTTCGCCCGGGCTCGTGAGGATGTCGATAGGGTACAGCGGGACGCTCGAGCAGAAGTGGGCACGGTTCGAAAAGGCGTTGGCGCGAATGAATCAAGAACATCATTGGTAGAACAAGGTCATTGCCATTGCCATTGCCATTGCCATTGCCATCCTATGTTGTAATGAATGATGTCCGATCTTATTAGCTTGTGAAACTGCTCTGTTCTGTCTTGCCTTGTCTTGTTGGATGTTTGGTTTCAGTTGTTCCCTCCTTTGCTTTGGAATGTTAAATGAGACTTGTTATTACCGTCACGTCTTTGTCCATTACATCGTCAAGGTAAGCCTTACGGTGCGTTTGGTGAAGTGTAAAGGTACAACGATCGCGGCGTAAGGTACAGTTGTTTGATGCGCTGTTTTTTCTTTTTTCCATCGTGCTTTCAAGACACTAATTTTGAATACCAAACATGACATTAATCTAACACTGCTGCAATACAATACAAGAGACAATTTGGAAGTATATGATGAAAGGAGTGAAGAAAGGGAGGGCAATTTAGGGAATTCAGGTAAATAAATAGAAAAGAAAGAAAATGTATAGAGAGAGAGGGAAGAAAAAAGGTTTTGCTTGCGTACACGGTCGGTCAGTTGCTCTACTACTTGATTGCTGCTGTTGCGACTCTGCTGTTGCCTAAAGTTAGACCAAAGAACAACCGCGATGCGCTAAGCACCATCTATATATTGATCGCCAAGGTGTAATTGGACATGGATTGATTGATGAATGAGGTAGGAGCTGATGATTTGAATCGTGGCGATGCTGCTGAGGGAGCTAATTGCACAACTGCAAGAATTCGTGCGGCTCTACGGTTGTTCCCCTGCGATTTCGCCCAATTTCTTTGGTCAATCTCAGCAATCCACTTGGTACCACCCTCAGAAGCTCGGGTAGATGCTCCTAGCTCTTTAATTGAGTTGATTCATCGACGATTTTCGCTTTTCCTTTGATAAACTCCGGTCGATCGTCGATGCGTCTACCTCTTGCAAACTCCTCGTTTTCTTGTCTCTTTTTTGTTTGGGTTTTGTATCTTCTGTTGTGAAGTAGGATCTGTCGGTGTTTTGTGAATGTTTCCTATTCACGCTCATAATCGTAGTACATTGTCCATGATTGCTCTTGCATTGTTCATAGGCTCAATAAGATTTAGTTTGGTGTATATTATTTTACCTACCTGCACCATGAATCATGAGGTTGACCTATAACAATGTTAAGAATAGAACTCTATATGATTGTAATAAGGGCTCGACTAGAAAGGCTTAGTTAGATGAGTTGGCCCGACTGAACGTCAGCCTGAGCTCATGACAATCGAGCTCTAGCTCGACCTTTGTCGTGCTTTATGGTAAGTACCTAAGCTAGGAGTAATGTGCACCTAAATGTGCTTCAGTTTCTTACCCATGCTACCATCACTAGTACTTTAAGATCCTAAACTATACCATGTGTCACTGCCTACTGCATCTTTTTAGAAGCTGACAAACTTCAATTTTGCAGGTGGTGTTTTACAAATGCTGAAGGCACATCCCTGAAAGATAGTTGCTACAACACCATAATGACAACCGATAAATCGGAAAATCTGAAGATGCTCGAACCCGGGAAACCTCCACCTGCAAAGAAACCCCGCAAGGAAAGGAACAATCTACGAAAAGCAACTGCCACCACACAAAGGCCGCCAAATCACAAACACATGGAACGAGAAATATGGAGCGAGTTCCCCGAAGACCTATACGAAGCCTTGCTTGCCAGACTGCCCATAGCAACATTCTTCCAATTCCGCTCCGTGTGCAGAAAGTGGAACGCACTGCTAAGCTCTCAAAGCTTCTCCGAGCAGTGCGCCCTCGTCAAGAAGAAAACCCATCCGTGGTTCTACACAATCACCACCAACGAAAACATGTGCATGTACGACCCATCCTCCAAGAAATGGCACCACCCAATGCACCTTCCATTGCCATCAAAGCCCACAGTCTTCCCCGTGGCTTCAGCCGGCGGGCTCATATGCTTCCTCGACATAGGCCACAGACGCTTCTATGTCTGCAACCCTCTCACGCATTCCTTCAGAGAACTCCCAATACAGTCCCTCAAAGTCTGGTCGTGCGTGGCCTTTGGGATGACAAAGCCAAGCAAGAAATCGGGTTACAAAGTCCTATGGGTCGACACTGAGGGAGATTTCCAAGTGTACGACTCCACCGAAAACTGCTGGACTTTCCCGGTAAGTGGGGTCCCACCGAACGTCAAGATTCCTCTAGCCATCAACTTCAGGTCGCAAACCGTGTCCGTCGATGGCACGATCTACTTCATGCGTTCTGACCCAGATGGGCTCGTTTCTTACGACACGAACTCGGGAATATGGAGGCAGTATTTGATCCCAATGCCACCTCTTACGAGTGATCATGTGATTTCTGAGTGTGGGGGAAGGGTCTTGCTCGTGGGCCTGCTGACGAAGAACGCTGCCTCGTGCGTCTGCATATGGGAGCTTCAGAGGATGACGCTGCTGTGGAAGGAGGTCGACAGAATGCCAAACTTGTTGTGCTTGGAGTTTTACGGTAAGCACGTTCGAATGACTTGTCTGGGTAATAAGGGCCTGATTATGCTTTCGCTCAGGTCGAGCAAGGTGAATTGCCTTGTCACTTACGATCCTTTGAGTGGGGAGTGGGTTAAGGCGCCCGACTGTACGTTCAAGCGCGGTAGGAAGAAGCAGTGGGTTGCTTGCGGGGTTGCGTTCGACCCGTGCTTGACTGCTTCCGCTTAGTTTACTTGGTGTTTGCTGTGTTATTTTATTATCTAATGTGTCGCGTATGTCAATTTTAATGTTATCTTGTTCCTCTCTTTAGGCTGATGTTTCACGAGATAATCATATGTTGTACTGTTTTTCTTGTATCCATATCGTTGCTTGTTGGGGACATTTTGGATTTGCCTGTTACTCGGTATAGTGTTGTTGAAACAGCTGAGAACATATGATAATTCAATGGAAATAAAAAAGTTTGTGATATAATAGTCGTCTAAAACGTGATTGCATCGTAACCTACATACAAATATGCAATACAAGCAGCTTCATATTACAAGCAGCTTAAGCCATCCCTCCGCTTGTTGCTGTCCTAATTATCTGAAAGAGGGCTGAAGAAGCGAAGCAGCACAATCAAACACTACATTTACTTCCATGCACTAAACACACACAGCAGTAGCATAAAAATGTAGGAATGTTTCGTCCTCATTGTAAAACGAAGTAGATTTCACGAGTCAAGAAATAGGATGTGCAAATTAAATGGTGAATAAGACACTTACAAGATCCAATGACAACGAAAAACGAAAAAGCCAAGCAAGACTGGGCCGACGGGGTAATTGCTTCCCTTCTTTGCGCTGCTCGTCTCTGAGACAGCTCCACGCTTACTTATATTCTTCTCGAACCTCACCACTTTGCGATCAGCAAGCCTCCTTGAAGTTGTCTCCGATGGCAAAAGACAAAGAAACTCACGGGTTATGAACGAATACACAGATGAAGAACACAACGAAACTAGGATTATATTCACATATCCTGATCATATCTATCAGATCTTCTGATTGTCACTCCCAATTATACAAGTTGTTACTGGAAACTGGTAAGATACAAATATAGATCATAACTAACCCAACATCACCAACGATGCAAGCAAACAAAAAAAAAAGGCTCTTCCTACCACGGTTTCAGGTAAATGCTTAAAGACGAGACAGACTTTGATTTCGGTAATCACAGATCAACAAACATGCGGATAAAACATTGGATTCATCTCAAATACGAGCCATGCGCTGCGATCGACTCAATCAGGTAGGCATCACAATCCATGAATGCAACACACATAATCGAGAATGATTACAGTCGTAATAATAATAATAATAAGCTCCAAAGAAAATAAAGGCGAAAGGCAAAGCACTAACCATATTGACGATGAGATCGGCTGCCAAAAGCAAAACCTTCAACGGAAGCCGATCGTTATTTTCGGCTCTTATTTGCTTCGGTGCAGCGCAATAATGGCGGGCGTTGAGATGAGCGAGCTTGTTTTATAAGCTTGATAATGGCGCGTCATCTCCTCGCTCCTGATTGGTCAAACACGATTTTACTTTCTTTAAGTTCCGTTCAATGGATATCCTGGAATGGGCCTGACTAGTTACATCCAATCCAAATTGGGCCGTACATTTCAGGCCCAATTAATCACAGCCCAGCCCATTATTAAGTTTATTCGCCAACAAAGAGAGAGCTGAATCATACCGAAGGAAAAGGCCAATTCTCAAACACATCTATGCAACAAACATGTCCACTCCACCAAGAAAGACGAGCAACAAACACAAACACTATATACTACTACTACGGTAAGAAAGCCTGCTAGCCATTATCAACACGAGGAGAAGAAGAAGAAGAACACGAAGATGCCAACTCATCGGAAGTAGAGCGATCGCGCTCGGCCTGCGAAAGAAGAAACGAACCAAAACCTTTAGTTTCACTTCATCCAAAGACAAGGCAACGTAAATAGATTTGTTTCGTGTACCTTAGTTTGGAGATACTTGTCAAGCATTCGCCGGTATTGCTGGCGTGCCTTTGGAGATTCAACCATAGAGAGAACCCTTGCGACGGCTTCTTCGACGACTTTATCGACTTTCTGCTTGCGAAAAACCCTGCGTACGTCCTCGTCGTCTTCTTCGTCGATGGTTTCCGAGTCGAGGCGTAAGCCTCGTAGGCCAACTCCGTGTCTTCGCCACCTCAGAATAGCCTTCTCCAATATGCCGACTGCCCAACTAACCTTGTAATTCTTCCTAACTTGATAGCCCCTAACGTGAGCCTAAAAAACAACAACCACGAGGTAATCCATGAGAGCTAAAAAGATGATAGCAGAATTTTAGGAAGTCGTATACTAAAAAAAAGAAAGCACTTTTTAAGAACCAACCTGTATCATCACAATTTTTCGCCGGTAAGAAAGGAAGTCCTTTCTGCCTTTATAGCCCCTAAAGTTCTTTTGGATCGACAATGCAGCGCTGTTGCAATCACGTTGGTTCCTAAAGACGAGCTTCGATGCAGCAGATATCCCCCTTATGTCGTTCTCCGACATACTATATCCATCATCTCCGAAAAGAATCGCCTTTGCTGCTTCTCTTTGCTGCCTCTTTCTGAACGAATGGGCACGGAAGGCAGACTGTATGCGCGCAGCAGCTTGCGCAGCGTTGCGATAAACGCCGAGGCTGTCCTTGAAAGAAGATGAGCCTTCCTTCGCCAAACTGTTGACTGTTTTATCGGCCTCAACAGCAGCAGATCCTTTGGACAGTTCGCTTTCTTCAAGTGTGAGGGACGAAAGATGGCAGGTGACTGCTGCTTCAGAGAGAAAGCCCGCAACTCCTTTGTGTCCGTAGGTAGCAGCTATTGATGCTGGCGTTTCGCCAGTAGGTTCTTGAGCAGTAGGATCCGTAACTGCCCCAGCTAATGCACCCGAGGCAAGGAGGGCAGCAACCATCTTCTCCCTGTTTTAGGGTGATACAGTTTAGCTGAGAGGTATATAAGGACAAAAGGAGAAACTTGGAAAAAGAAAAAAAAAATAAAGGAAAACAGTTTGGTATATACATACCTTCCATATCGTGCAGCCCAATGAAGTGCAGTCCAGCCATTGATGTCGCGGACATTGACGTTTACTCCAGCGTTGAGGATAGGCTCCAATGCCCATTCATATCCCAGTCCAGCAACTATGTGTAGAATCCCTTGTTCTTTCTTTGACAAAGGTAAGCTTTCCTCGCTATTACTCTGTGACTTGAAAGAGAGCCAACTCTCCAGCCTGTGTTTTAGAAGCTCTTGAAGAAGCCAATCGAGGGTGTCTGAAGGTGTCGAATATCCAACTAGGAGTGCGTTGGTGATTTGGCTCCAAGCATCTTCAGATGTTCTTGGTTCTCTAGACGAATCATCGGTTGATTCAAAGTTGTCTCCTTTTGGTGTGCCAGATAGTAGCATCTGCACGAATCTGACGA
The DNA here is from genome assembly GCA_027422505.1 of Craterostigma plantagineum. Classification (NCBI taxonomy): domain Eukaryota; kingdom Viridiplantae; phylum Streptophyta; class Magnoliopsida; order Lamiales; family Linderniaceae; genus Craterostigma; species Craterostigma plantagineum. Next base: position 4,973,331 of record JAPQWV010000054.1, on the reverse strand, counting down.
GCAAGAGGAGCTCTTCGGAAGTTTTATTACTAGCCTCGTTTGCTTCCAAGTGATTATGCGTGCAAATATTAGGTTTAGCTCGGTATTCAAACTCCTTGATTTCGCTACATGATTCCCTATTCCCAGCAGTGATACAAATATTAACTTTTCCCGGCAGATGCGGAGGAGCTTGACAGCAGAGAACGCCTTCCTGGATTATTTGTATGGGAACTTCGGTGTCATCAAACATACACTTCCATGAACACTCAGACGAATCACAGAGGAATGACCCAATAATGATGATCTGCAGAAGGGAAAATGATTGAGCCCGACTGTTGATGACGTTGCCTAACGTATTTCTTAGATTGTTTTGCCGGAAAATGCTTTCTTATCGATACAGTACTTACCTTAGCATTCTCGGAAGTATAACACCACTCTGGGGAAACCTCTCGAATTGTAAACTTCTGCTTCTGGGAAATAGTCAAACCTATGCTATTTTCAAGAGAAATTCCAAGCACGTCCTTGTCGAATAACGATGAAGAGACTGAAGTGATTCCATACCCACGCTGTACAGAAGAATATGAATGGTATTCCATGGAATCTATCGTATGGTGAATCATTGAAGAAGCTGCCACAATGATAGATAGCATTCTCAGATAGCTTGCAAACCGAAGGTTTCGACAAATATGCTAGATATACTGAAAATGGATATTTACACGTCAAAGCGTCGCGAATTCCAAACGGAGAATGTGACTCAATCTCCGAGAAATGATTGGAGTCACCTAGCACCTCCCTCCAAATATCGTCCTCATCATTTGTAGGTTGATAACAATGAACTCCATCTCCTGCAAAATTAATACGCATTAGATCTCCCATTTGTCTCCAGCATAATGTATATAGGAAAAACTATCTGCGTATGACCAGGCAGTTCAAAAGCACGCAGGCCACCTTGTAAAGCCTTTGCATCCTCATTCATTGTGTTGGATGGGTTAAATTCTTCCAAGTCATCGTCATTTAAACTCAGCTGATGCTGAATTGCTTTGAGTGTATGCACGGTAGTTTCCCACTGACTCAACCCTTCATCCCTAAATGCGTTGCTGGAGGCAATCTCTGCTGAACTAGGACTCGACTCATTACGGCACATATCCTTAGAATCCCCAATGACAAGAGATGAGTCTGTCTGAGGCGTTGCGAAAGACTGAGGATTCGAACCGATCATAGAGGAAGATAATGACGGGAACTGTGCTGTGGACCTAGCACTCTGAATTCCCTGCAATACGCGTACACATTGACTGAATATGACATGTTGATGAACAACAGAAAAATGCACACAGAAAAAAAAAAGATAAAGTTTGTAAGACGAAAAAATATTCATCTAAACGCTGCAATTCAAATGTCCACCATAAAAATGTAAAACATCGAGAATGCTGCTTATGTCTGAATGGAAGAGTAAGTAACACATGGAATAGAAGCATTTAAAGTGCTGGATACTGGAACATGCATACAGTGAAGAAACTTGATTTCCAATCATCCGAAAACGAATTGACTCACCTCCCCAACGTCTCTGTACTGAACAAGGACAATGTGTTCATAAGCCCTGTTACAACAAGAAAAAAGAAAGTATGGGTAAGCTAATACGTATGACGAACTAGTGTGGTGCCATATCGACAGTACATACTGAAGGGTTGTTGATGGAATAGTTTATCTAAATGTCGTAAATGAGAAAACTTACGGATCCAACATCCAAAATATGCGCCTTTGAAAGTTAGGATTCTCTGCCCCATGAGCATAATAACAGTTAAGAGCTTCAACATTTCCAACCTAACCATAAGAAGATCATCAGATAAGAATTTCCTTTCAATTGTCATTTCGTTCAGTAAACTGCAATCATTTCATCTTGCTTAATGCACCGTGAGACAAGAAGAAGACACGAGGACTATTTTCAAAACATGAAACAAATTACAATTAAGCATACATCTGGCAGCTCCAACTAGATTGAAAAGTAATGTAAGTCAGGTTATAAGTGAATGTAAATCATATTCAATTTTCAATTAAGCACATCATTACTATTTTCAATTAAGCACTCCACACCTTAAGTTTTTCATGTGCCTCAGCAATATTCCTCTTATCCTTCCTCCTACGCCAATTATGACCGTCCTTACGGAAGAATTTCAATACTCGTTTGTTGAACAGGTACAAAGATCCAGCTACAACATAAAACATTCAGTCACATCACTATTGAAAAATAGAAGAAACTGCAGAAGAATCCTCAGAGAACAAAGGTTGACTACTTCATACCAGGTGGTTTTGGGGGGACTTGAGGGGTCAGCTGGTGCTCCTCGTAATTTTGCAATATGAAATACACTTCGACTGGCTTAAGCCAACGGTACCGAGCTTCACCAACCAAATCATTGATGTCGTACTCTGAAACTCAGGAAAATTGTTAAGAGAACGATGCATCGGAAGAATCATAAACAGTTGTATTAAAAAACAAGAGGCAACAAAAAAAGTCGATATGAGCGCGTCACCTAATTGCACCGTAGAAGCAGACAGTTGAGGTGAAAACATTTAGGAAGCCACAGACAGGGAACTAACTCCAGCAATATGAAGATCTTTGACTGCCGCTGATCGACCTGAAGTTCAAGCCAAGCATTTGCTTTTTCGCATCAAATTCAACATAAACGTCAATTAACTTGAGAAGTCAGCGAAAACTCAATAAAAAGGCTTATCCATAAGAAAGTTGAAAAGATACCTTAGTATAATACCAAACGACAAGGGGAAGACGTCGAAGAATCTCTCGATTGAGCTTCGCAGAGACGGAGACGGAGAGTTTGTAATGATAAAAACGTTTAGCACGAGCCCCAACCAAGCCAGCTGATCCAGAGTGATCCTCCCTTCCTTCCTTTCTGGATATAAATAAATAATAATTAAAAATGCCCGACAAATAGAAAGAATACTACTCTACTTGTGTTCTTTCAGTCGGTCGTTAAAGCAAGCTGAAAGATGCGTTTCGATCGACCTCGGCCCAATATGAACCACTTGACCCTTGACGACATCTGTCTGACCTTTCATCGTTCTTCAATTAATACACTACTTGTTGGTGTGTTGCTGTGTGGTCCATTTCAAAAGGAAAAATGATAATACAGACAAAGATAGGCACTTACCTTTGATTTGGTCAGAAATGAAATGATAATATAGACAAAGAGGAAAAATGCACTCGAGTTATAATGGAAGATAAAATGACATCTCGATGATTTTGTAGTCTCATACATTATTTCCCCTTGCCTTCGTTTACTCACAGCTATTTGTTTTGTCTAGAAACCACCCCCGATCATAATAGGAGTGGGTGGGTGTGTGTGTGTGTAAAGAGAGCTGCAATTAGGATAAGTAGTTACATTTTAAGGAGAATAAAGAATCATCACTCTTGGTAATGATTGAAAAGCAGAGAAAAATTGTAACAAAAAGGCGTGGAAACGTCGTCAGTCGAGTCGAGTCATATTAGAAGGTTGTAAGAAGGCATGTCCTCTATCCTCAACACGTCCTCCATCAGAAACTCCTTCTCCAGTTGGTTACGTGTTAACCTAAGAATATCCTGTTCCATGCAATGCATACACACATTAGTTCGAGAAACCATACGTTTGAGTTTTGAAAAAAAAAAACAGAGGATTAATTAAGGTTGCTCGCTCACATTGAATTCCATATAGGTTGCATTTTTCTCCAGCCACAGTTTGTCCATTACCACGAAGGCCACGCAATAGAGAAGATCGAAAGCCCATTCACTCTCTGCAAAGACCATCGTTTTCGACTGAGATTTGAGCATATGGAGAATGGAGAAATAGTTCGAGCACTATGGTAATGATTTCTAGTCATTGATTCACCTGACAGCATTTGTAGGAAAATGGCTCCGACGAACGTTCTTGGTTTTACTGCAGCATGACGTAGTTACCCAACTCAACAAAAGATTCAATTAATCCGAGGATATAAAAAAATAAAATCCGTTCTTTCGAGCCTTACCTGCATCTAAGTCGAGCATTTGAAGAATCATGAATGTGATATTTACGCCGGCAACAGCAAAAGGATATTCCCAAGCAGCCCTTTCACCTACTTGCTTCCTCAATAATCTCTGGAAAGATGTCTGCAAAATAGTAGGAATTCGAGTTTACTTTGTGCCAAGTACTAAATGACTTACATGATGGCATCGCTGGGCTTAAACAACAACTTCTCCATATAACATACTTGTTCGGAATGTAGAGAATATTACCGAAAATGTCTTTGCGAAAAACAGCAAGTTTTCAAGAGAGATGAATCCAGCTCCTCTGTTCAAACCAGAATTGAAACGAAGCTAATGCTGTATGAAACACAGAAGATATTTTGTCGATATAATATCTACTACACGAGAATGAATGGGAATACCTGAAGTCTGTCGAAGGGTCTTTTCCTTGCCATCCCATTTCTTTCCACTGATCAGATACCAAACTTTTAAGCTTCTTGTCGGGGAATGCAGCATGCCACAAAGCCCTCAAAGCTTGCTGTATTTATCGTTTTCAATGCAAAAGATGATAAGAAACTTCAAAAACAAGCACACCTTACCAATCAGTCACTAACATAACATACTGATGATCACAAGCTCACCTGATATTCAGACCTCGATGCATCGAAGAAAGTTCTGGTTCGGTTTCTTAACCTGGTTAACCTGTCTTGCTATCCCATTTGAAGTAAAAAGAATATTAGAAACGGTGTATGATCGATCATAGGATAGAACTCAAGCATCGAAAAATCATTAGCCACGTGCTGAGACTATCAGTGTTTCTCATTCGTTGGTAGTTAAGGATTTTGCACGACAGTCAAAATTGCATTCACCTGTAGAGGGCTTAAGCTGAAGCAAAATCGTCCATTGTCGCCTCCCTTTCTCCTAAAGCAAACGCAGGTGAGACCTTTCCCCATTCTAATAGCAGTTAACGCACCATCAGCTGAGCAACACAGACAATGTGATCGTAATTAACATCTCCATCAATTTAATTCTGCTACACATGACTAAAAGAAACTACTTTATGATTTGCGTAAGAATTGAGGCATCGGACACAGCTACTGTAAGTGTGACAAAGCTAAGCAACGATTCTTATTGAACTTCTCTCCGAAAACGAAACAGTTTTGCTTCTTTTTCCCTACCCATTAGTTCACATCCTTCAAACAATTTTGCAGTAAGAGTAACCTAAAAACAGAGACCGGCCACAACACTCTGCTTAGAGTTCGGCGATAAATCAACACTTGGTAGGAAAGCAATTGAAAAGCACCTGAAACTGAAGAGTGAGAATGATCGAAAGACGATGAGTTTGCCATTGTCCGAACCGCAACGCAACCGCCATCGACAACCTCGGGTCTCCTCATAGAGAAGGCGATTGATCTCTCCGCCACTAAACTAAACCCTCTCTGTCTATCTGAATAGAGAGGCTTAAGCTCAAACAATCACAGAAAGCCAGCTGTACGTATATATATTATATACACATATTTGTGTGTTCGTCGTTTTGTCTATACTGTATTCCGACGTCACCTTCGTTTTCCTCGTAGTCTCAGACCAAGGAAGGAAAGGAAGGAGTGAAGTAGCCGAGAGATTTATTTATTAATTTGTTACGAAAAATACGAGATGGCTGTTATTTTTCTATGTATGTCATAAATCATTGTGGTTGGACGACTCCACCCAATTCATTATTTTTTATCGCACATGGTCGACTTAGATTGAAGTATGTAACGATATTCGACTTAGATTCATTTTTCTTGCGAAATACTTTATTACATAAATTAAATCAGATAGAATAGAGACAAACATTATCGCACATGGTCAAACCGACGGCATTCTATCTAGCGAGCGACTGAGTCGATACACTACATATGTTCCCTGTCGTTTCGCGCCATGTCTTCGTTTGTCTCTTACCTCCAAAATCTATTGATATTGGGTCAGGCCCAAATATAGGCCTCATCTAACGGACCGTTATATTTGGGCCGGCCCATTTATCCCGACTCCCCTCCACCCATCTCAAAGACGGTAAACCGTACCAAAAAATAAAATTCCCCCGGTTTGCAGAGCATACGATCGATCACAAAGCAGTCTAAACAAAAATTACAGATTTTTTTTAAAAAAAACTTTAATAACTAATTATACAGATAGATTGTGCCTACCACCACCCCACACTGCACACACACGGATTCATGACAACGAATAAAGCCAAAAAAAATGCGAAATATTAAAATACTTTAGCAAGCAGTAAACTCTCGCAATTCCACGTCAGCCTCGAACTTGTCCATATCTTCCTTCTTCATGCTAATCCACGCCTCAATCCCATCGCCGTCAGCCGCGTCGATGAACGTCACCAAATTCTTGTACCCGAACCCGGCCGACCCGACCCAAACCGGCCTGCCCCACCCGAAATCCGCCTCGTAGAGCGGAAACCTACAAAGGCTCGTGAAGTTGAGCGTCACGACCTCTCCCTTAACGGTCCTGTTCATCATCTCCTTCATATAGCTCAAATGGTTGTCTCCCCTCTTCAGCTTAGCTACGTAGTCCGCGTCCACGGCTCGTATGGCTCCCCTCAGCTTCTCCAAGAGCTCGAGCCCATCGTCGAGCCTCTGCCCGCCGTCTCGAACCTCGGGCAGGGCTATGGCTAGCCGGCTAACGTTCCCAAAGTGTCGGTCGGTCAGGGCAGGCTCGAGCCTGCCCCTAAGGTTAATCGCGTGGAGCACCAGGTATATCTTGTCTGGGTCGGGTCGGGCCTCCTCCACCGTTGCTGCGAAACGGGTCCATATGAAGGCGGAGAGGGCTTCGACCCGCGTGGGCCGCGGGCCATCCTTTTTCGGCCCGGCGAATCTCTCCTTTAGGGCTGAGATCTTCGAGGACTTGAAGGTGAAAATCTTGGTCTTCAGCAGCTCCTTCTTCTGCATCCCAGTGCTGGGCCGGAACCCGGAAAGCTCCCGGGCCTGGAAGATCGAGCCCATCCCGAACACGGGTCGGGTCGGGTCGTGACCCGGCCCGTACTTTGCGATCTCGGCCCAGGCGTTGGAGAAGAGGAAGAAGGAAAGGGCATCTGCTATCTTGTGGGATATGACGAGCCCTATGGCTAATCCACCGCAGTGGAAGGTCGTGGCTTGAACAGCCATGCCTAAGTCTCGAGCCTCGTTGACTTTGTAAGGAAGGAACTTGTCCATGATTTCTGGGTCGGGCTCGGAGATGGCTCGAGCGAGGGTGCAGTTGGCTCGAGCCTCGAAGAACGGCGAGCCCTGGTCAGTGCAGTCGACGTACGAGTCGCTGACCAGGCGGCCCGATAGGGGGTAGAATATGGATAGGGCTCGGGATAGGGATTTCTTTAAGGTGCTTATTTTTTCCGAGTTTGTAAGGTTGTCGGGCGAATAGAAGTAGATTATGGGCATGAAGACGGGGGGAGCCATTTGGTCGAGGAAGGAGAGGTTGTGCTTCGATTGGGAATTAGGGTTTGGAGGAGATGGCTTCACTGTTTCTTGGGAGATTACTTCGATTTCAATCTCCATTTTTTTTTCTTAAGTCTTTGCCGATGTGTGATGAAGGTGTTATCTATGTTTAATCAATGTGTGTATATATAGAAAGTCGTTGCATGGTGGAATGTAGAAAGTAAATGGGAAAGCTTGAAAACATACAAATCGAGGTTATGAAGGGTTTAGTTGGGTTCAGTGTGAACTAGTTTACAAAATCGTTGCATCTCTATGGATTATCACAACTTTTTGATAATGACGTCTAATATAAGTGGGTTTAAATCTAACGGATGAGGCATGGCATAATTGTCAAACGGAAAAAAAAAAGCGTGTAATAGTTCTGATTGTGAAGGATGGAATCACAGTTTTCCCCCTTGGGTACGTTGTATTGTATGGTCTATGTACGATAATTACATGCATTTTGATTGTGGTGTTGTAAGTGTACTTTAGTTAAATTTAATCAATAGTTGAGGGATCGATCAATAATTGAACTATTATATTAAATAATCAGTAATAGTGTCACTTTCGAATTGACGAGCCGTGACTGATTATTAGTTACTAACCTCCATCTTGATATATATGTCGATACCCACGGAGTGTGTATGTGTGTGTAGAACTGTATAGCCGAATTTTATTTTTAGTCTTTTTTCAATTAAGTTGCTTGTCAACTTTTCGTTTTCCGAATTTATTAAACTTGACTTAGGAAAACGTTGATATTTTGACTCTAACCGCGTATATGAGATTTATCTCAAGTGACAGCAATAGCCAAGATATTATAAAACGTTGACTTTTGTCTCTTCTGACCAACGGTGTGAAAGTACGGACTTCAAACTTGCACGAGTTGGCGCCGGTATATACTCCGCCGAAGGTATTGTGTATCTACTTTTTTTTTAATGATATTCATTTATGATGTAATTAATCAAGAATTAGTCTCATCTCCAATTCTTAACTGTGCTTCACTCAACAATCATCATCAGGCTTTAATAGAAGCCCTTATGTATGAGCATCCAGCCCAGAATACCGTCCAATTGTGATCAAATTCCTAAATTTCAGACAAGCCAAGACAAGAACAAATTGTATTCACATTAAATCACTCTATAACCTATGGTGGAGTTTTATTTATTTATGATAGCTTTGCTTTCCCTATTCATTTTCATTTAACGAAACCTTCATTTGAACAAATATAACAGTCGAAGCTTATGGACAAACAAATACTTTTATTATACCATTTATTGTAGCATACAACTTCTACTTACACAAATAACATGATCATAACGTATACTTACACTTGATAAAAGTAAACTGTAAAATAGCGATGCACTAATATACAGTCAAATATCTTTCGCCGTACACTCTCTTAGCTCCACGTCAGCCTCGAACTTCTCCATATCTTCCTTCCTCAAAGTAACCCACGCCTCCACCCCACAATCGGCGGCGCCGCCGCCGGGCTTGTCAATAAACGTCACAAGATTCTTGTACCTCAGCCCGGCCGACCCGACCCAAACGGGTCTGCCCCACCCGAAATCAGCTCCGTACATCGGAAACCTGCAAAGGCTCGTGAAGCTGAGCGTCACCACCTCGCCCATGACAGTCCTAATCATCATCTCCGTCATGTACTTCAAATAGCCGTCGCCGCTCTTCAGATTCGCCACGTAATCCCTGTCGACGCCCCTAATCGCCTCCCTCAGTTTCTCCACCATCTCAACCCCGCCGTCGAGCCTCCGCCCGCCGTCGTGGATCTCCAGCGACGCCAGGGCCACGCGGCTTATGTTCCCAAAGTGGTGCTCGGTCAACGGCGGCTCTAGCCTAGTCCTCAGATTCACAGTGTGGAGGACCGTGTACAGCTTTTCTGGGTCGGGTTTCCCCACCACCGTGGACACGAATCTGTCCCAAATAAAGGCGGAGATGGCTTCGACCCGAGTGGGCAGACGGTGCTCCGACCCGTCGCCGCCGGCGTACCTCTCCTTCAGGGCAGAGATCTCAGCAGGCCCAAAGTCGAATATCTTAGTGTCGAGCAGCTCCTTCTTCATCATGCTCATGTCTGGCTTGAAACCCAAAAGATCGTCTCTTGGGGGGAACATCGAGTCCGCCCCGAACACCGGCCGTCCGGCGACCTTCTCCGGCCCGACCCGCGCCGCCTCTGCCCAGGCGTTGGCGAAGGAGAAGAACGACAGCGCGTCGGCGATCTTGTGGGACACGACGAGCCCCACAGCTAACCCGCCGCACTGGAAGGTGGTTGCCTGGACGGCCACGGCTAGGTTTAGGCTGATGTCGTCGACTCTGTAAGGGAGGAGCTTGTCCATGTCGTCGGGATTAGGGACGTTGACTGCTCGACTGAGGTTGCAGTTGGCCTCGGCCGTCAAGAACGGAGCGCCGCCGGCGCCGGCGCAGTCGACGTGGGAGTTGCCGACGAGGCGGCCGGAGAGTGGGTGGAATATGGCTAGGGCTTGGGAGAGGGATTCCTTCAGTTTGACTATTTTTTCGTTGTTTTTGTAAAAGGCGTCGTTTTGTGGGTAGAAGTAGATCAAGGGCATTAGTACGGGGGGAGCTATCTGATCGAGAAAGGAGAGGTTGTGCTTTGATATTTGGGATTTAGGGTTTGAAGGCTTTACTGTTTCTCGAGATATTACTTGTACTACAATCTCCATTGTTATTATTAAAATCTAAAACTTCGATTCTCTATCTCACTTTCTTTGGTGTGCTTGTGAGTAGTAGAATCGGTGCATGCATGGGGCCTTTATATAATTTAGATAGGCTATGATGACATTTATTATGATTTGCTATATATGGAAATGTTAATAAGAATTTATTGAATGTGATTTCATCAGTTGGTGGGGAGCTAGCTGGTGTGGTCGATGGATAGGATTCAATTCAAGTACGAAGCAATTATTGCAAGTACATCCTCGTTTTCTGTCTTTACATCACCTTCTTACGTCTAAACTATTTTGTCTCATCACATATTCGCACGTATGTCTATCTATTTGTTCCATTCTCCTTGTTCGATTGTAGTAATGATCAGAGTGGAAGTACTTGTGTTTTGCGGTAATAGTAAGCTAGCAATACGAAAATAATATGAAAAAGAAAATGGAACAACAATGGGATGATGAATCTTTAGTGTTCTCTTATCCTTAGGGTGGTGATTGGTTTCATATAGACCTCACACTCACGTCCTTGTAATGGATTGCTATGTTAGAAATGGGCCTTCGATGGTAAGCAGAGGAAGTGAATTTAGCTGAAAATGAAGGCATGACCCCAAAGAAGAAGAGTAGGTACATTACAAGTAGCTTCCTTTCTCACTCAAACTGATCAAATTTGAACGAAAACATCAACTCTCCTACGAAAAAAAGAAAAGAAAAGTATGTACACGCAAATCACTTCCATTACACCTCGCCCAAGATCACTCGCGAGAAAGAATGATATAAGTTAGTCCGCTGAGTCGTTTGTAATCATTGCCTCTGCGCAAAGTTTGTTCCTTCAAACCTCCAACAGCAGCGAAACACAGCTCAGCCACTTTCCCTCAAACAATTCCCGGGCAATAAATACTTAAACTCCTCCGATTTCTCCAGCAAATAAGCAGGGAGATGAACCGCCGAGTACGAATGAGGAATGGGCCCCATCTTCCCAATGATATCCCTGAAAGTATACTCCTCAGGGAGCATATCGAACAAGTCAGCACCTTTACAAATAACCCTCTGAACCCTCTTAGGGTTCAAGAAATGGGAGAACCTCACTCTATCCACGTGGCTATAAGCCTTCATCTTGAATATAAAGTCATCAATACGACGAAAACAGAAGCTACAGTGCCAGCCAGCATCAGCCAAGATCTCATCAGACTGCCTGTAATGGGCATACTTTGTCTTGCCCGACTGGTAAACGTGGGCAGAGCCACGCCAGCTCTTATCGTCGAGGAGAAACTCGAAAGAATACAAATAGTTCTTCAGTCGAAGGTGAAGAATGGGCGGTATCCCATCGCACCACCTAAGGAGGTTGATTGTGTGGCGACTAGGGATTTCGTCCACGTCAGACATTATCAGCAAATCATCGTCTTGAATCCCAGCTTGCTTCAGGAGGTAGTCGAGCGCCAGCCTTTGGTACGCCTCCTCGACGAAAGGGTTCTCTCCTCTCTTGAACCTGCCCGGGGCCTGACCGTAGGTCAGCCTGGGCTCGACGAATTCGAACCGCCGACGAACCGATTCGAAGACGAAGGGCTTGGGCAGGCCTGTGAAGGTGGAGTTGGATTCTAAGAGGACGAATTCTGTGACGTAAGGGTAGAGCTCCTTCCACCTTATCTTTAGAAGGTCGACTTCGTTGCTGAAGAGAACTGCGTCGAAGACTCGCCTGGGATACTCGCGGATTTCCCAGCCGTGGAGTTTGCAGAGGTTTTCCATGGAGACGTTTTCGTGGTAGAAGTGAGGGATTTCGTGGAAGGGTTTTGGCGGAGATTCCCATAGGGGTCTGAGGAAGTAGGTTATTTTCTGGCCGTGCATGAATCCTACGAAAATGCAGGCGGGGATTAAGACGAAGAGGAATAGGCACGTCTTTATTTCGAGCCCTCGGAGGAAACACTTTAATCTTCTCATGCTCGAGGTTCGCCCTGAGTTCTGCGATAAAGAGGATGGAATCAATGGATTTAGGAACGAAATTGCTGGATTTAGGTAAAAGCTTAAACAGCAAAATGAATCCCAAATCGAAAAGGGTATAATTTTGCTCATCGTATGAAAGGGCACAACCCAAAGACTTCCCATATAGAATAAAGTAGGACAGAACAATAACTTTGTACCATATACATCAAAAGTTTCCTACTTGAAAGTAAAAATAAGAAAGAAAATAAAAAATCCCATATCTGAATTGGCAGAAAACACAAAATCTTAAAGCGATAAGGAGAAATGAGAATTGGAAGTTGAAATTGAATAATAACAGATCAAGCCTTGCGTTACAGCATACATTCATTTCGAGAAAAAGGAAAGGAATCGGCAAAAAGAGATGCGGAATCTTACCTCGCCGCCGCATAAATCGTCCCTCTTTTTGGAACAATAGCGATATCCTCCTCCGTCCGCCATCAAATTTACTATTATCTGAATATCTGGGCGCAGTAATCTTCCTCACCAACGACCAAATCACGCCTATCGAAATCCCAGATGCAATAAATAGCTATTTAATCAAATCCACGATGGAAATCGATGCCCAAGAAAAATTCCAACCCCTTGAGGAACAAAAAGGGCTTAGAAAACAATTATTGGGAAGATGCAGAAGGGGGATTCAATTAAAGAACCCGGAGAAAAAGGCAGAAAAAATCTCGGAGTTGGTATTACTAGCCGTTTCTCTTGTCCCTGCTGACACGACGAACACAAGCTGATTTATATATTCTTATTTCGTGTTGGAAATTTTTCTAGTCTGAAATGACAAAACTACCCATACAATGACGTTTCTTCTGTCTTCGTGGAGGGGTAATTCTGGCCTTTTAGGACTCGGCTCCATATCATGACGCGTCAACTGACCGTCTCAAGGAAAGCTTAAGCGTGTGATAATGGCGTGCGATTTCTTTCATTATTAATTGGAATAGTGTTTTGAATCGGCTATGCTAAAATAATAATCGATATTGATTGTAACGGATCATTAAATTAAACACACAAGTGTAGGTTTGTATAAAAGAAACGTATATCTATCTCTATATGATTAATTCGCATGAAGCGGCCGTTGACATTCTCAAGGGTGGTGCCATATATTTTTTTCTAAATCAAAGGAAGGCACATGGTCTCTCATCATCGTCTCTTATTTATCTTTTACCCATTCAACCAACCGAGGTTTTTTTGTATGTTGCATATGGTAATGGTGTATGAGTTCTATATTTTATCGTTTTTGTAATTATGTATGAGAACATATGTAATGCATATGTCCTCCAAAACGACGATTCAATGGGCGAACGTCGTCGTTTCGTTGGGACTTTGCATACAAATCACAATCAGTAGCTCACAATGAACTACATTTATTATTACATTGAAATCCATGGAAAAGGCTAAGATTGACTCATCCATAGCGATGCTCACAATGGGATGCGGATGACTTTACGTCAACGGCCCTACGAAGACTATATTTTATTATTGGGTGTTCATTTATCGCATTGATACACTGACTTGTAATTTTATTATCAGTCAATTCTTATATGTTTTTAGTTGTCCTTTCCTGAGAAGCTAAAGCTATTCATAATTTGAGGCATAATACAAAGAAGTTCACAAGTTCAATGGGCTTCCATTGAGACCATTGGTATATGTTAGGTGGATTATATCGTTTAGTTTAGATAATGCTCTTTTTTAAATTAATATCTTTTAGGTATCTATACTATTACATAATTGGTTTAGGGTGGATATGCGATTACACTATTGCGTGGGTATTGCACTGCACCACACAAGTGTAATCCATGCATGAAACGACATCACATGCACGTCGTAATAAAAATAATATTACAAAATATTTCTGATGTATGTATTCAATAATGTTGCCTAACAACTAGGGGTGAAAAAAATATCCAGAAACCGGATTCCTATCTAAAACCCGAAAAAATAGATATTCGACTTTGAAACTGGATCAGATATCCGATCCGATTTATTTTAAAATAAACCGGATCGGATACGGATAGTAGTTTGTCTAAAATTCGGATTATCCGGTTTTATATTTAAAAATAGAAAACAAAAAACAAAAAGAAAAATGATGGTCCAAAAAGGAAAAAAATCCTCAAATTAGAATATATAAATTTATATTATTTTATTATTGCAAAAATTTTTGTTTTTGAATTGAAATAAAAAAACATAAAAACATCGAGATGCAAGTTAAAAAATCAATGCGAATTTGTGGTACTTTGTTTATTATTTATAATGTAGTTTTGAACAATAAATACACGTATTGTTTGAATTACTATGTGTAGAAATTCTTATCTAAAAAAGATATTTTCTTTTATTCTGATAAAAATAAAAAAATGATTTTGAAAAGGAAATATAAATACTTTTAGAAAAAATAAATTAAAAATCGGATGCGGATATCCGGTTTAATATCTAACAAGTAACAACTGTCCATTTAACCAACTAGTAGCTAGGCTTCAAACAGTTTGAGACAAATCCTTTATTCCACTTTATTATTTGTTTGTCAATTTTCTCTTGCATAATAATAAAGCTAGGTTAAAAGGCTGAAAAGTTGAAGACAGTAATGTCGTACTCAAACGTGCTTATGCATGCGTTCGCATGAGAGAATCTTTGACACATTATTAACAGCTGAATAGAGAATCATGGAATTGATAGAAAGTGAAGATTGAAATAAAATTTACAAGAAAAAAAGCAAGAAAAAGAAGTGATATGAATATGATCATCGTCTGACGCATCAATGACGAGAAAAATGCGTCGTAAGGTTGTTATACGATACGTACCCATTATTTCATACCATGGAAATGAATTTGTGATATTTCCTTTGTTCTTATATATAACAAATAATTACATTTTCTTTCCCATGCACCACAGGTTTATATGTGGTCGTGGTTGACATATGTTAGTTTATTTTTCATGAAATGTTGCATCTTCCTTCATGTTAAGGCACCGACAACAAAAAATGAGGCCTTAATTGATTTGGAATTATGTTCCGTATTGATTTATTGTGCTATTGTTCTTTTATATTATTCCATGACCCACACGAGATCTTTTTTAATAAACACAAATTTCCAAGATAATAGTATCGACTATAAAATAAATTAAAGCGTCAATAATGGTCCAAACTACAATTAATGTGTATACATATAATAAATTTACACAATTACCCTTAAATAGTCGATAATACGTGCAGATATGATATAAATTTAGTCGCATTTTGTATACAAAATTCGGGCCGGGTCGGGCCTACCATAATATCTGCGTAAGCGTTACCACCAAAATTTATATTCCCAAAATGCCCTTGGTCCCTTAACAAAACGACAATATTGCCCCCACGGATTGACCCAAGACATGGTCGAACCACTACTGTCCTCGGCAGACATGGATTGAGCCAAGACATAGGCATTGTTTTGGACATAAGTAGACATTGATTGAGCCTAGACACAGCCCACATGTTACATTCTTAGCGACAAACAAACAATTAACATTAAGCATGATAATCTAAATTTAGATACGAGGCAGAGAAGAATTGCTTCTCAGTGCATTTCGAAAGTACTCCTTAGATCAAAAGCTTAGGTTTTGGAATTATAATATTGGAATCATCACATACTATGAGTATTACAATGACAAGTGGCTTATTAGCTTTACCCGAATCGGAATTCTTTAGACTTGCGCTTGATATTCGACTAGCGTTGACCGGAATAGCTCGATATTATGATGGCAATCTCATTTTTCCGAAAACATTGATAGAAAATAAGTTGGATAAACTTAAATTTGCGTATAGTTAATAAATTGATACAGCATACTAGGTTTTCTTTTCTGGTGATCATGGATGCATTGCATCTATAGGGACCCCATTACTAATTATTACTGCCTTCTTGATTTTGCTTAGGGTGTCCACAACAATAACACACACATAATACTGCCACATCAGTTTTTCACTATATTTTTCTATATTTTATTCTATAACACTTTTATTCACTTTTTTCACAATAATAACACTACTATAACACGGACCCACAACTATAAATAAATAATTTCTTTTTCTTTCTCTCACCTTCTCTCTCCTTTTAATTCCTGTAACATTGTGTCATAAATATGACACAATGTCATACTCATGACACATCCACAATGGTGGTGTGTCATATAAAGTGCCAAATAAGCACATATGACACACCTATAAACCACCATTGTGGTTACCCTTATTATCAACTACTTGGACTAAAAAGGACATCATTACACACGCACAGCTTCTATAACGTTAAAGAATCCAATGCAACTGCCATATTATGTACACGTCTCAGCTAGCTAAGCTTGAAGATTTGAATCGCCACTCATTGCCTAGAGTCAAAACTATTAAGATATAGGGATTATTTTTTCTTTTAAAAAATATCTCGTATAAGATAGGGTAAACTTAATAAAAAGGAAGAACGAAAGAAAGGAAGAAAGGAAATCGAACAATTAAATTACTAACCGCCAAGCTATAGGATCAAGATAATCGCTTGTTAGCTGGCCCAGTGCTTTAATGCACTCATTATGACAATTGTGGCCACCATCGTACTATTTCTTACACAATCATCAAAATCTCCAACTGGATAGCTTTTTACATAGACATGCTTCACCTTCAAATGTTTGTTGTACATGAAATATTTCGTCAAAATTTCATGATAGTGATTTTAATTATACCTTTCGATTAATATTTATTAATTTATGACAAGCAATTGTACCTCCACCAGAATATAGATATGGTAGCCCCAAAAATCAAATTTTGTTTCACTCGAGCATTAAATCCGCATGGACCACCATGCATTAATGCATGAAAAGGTCGCCCTAATATATGTTTTTGTGATGGAAAATAAGAAAGCAGATATACAATAAAACCTCAATTATATATATTTATACATGTATCATAAACCTGAGGCCAGTATGCGCACTGCAAGAGAACAGTTGAAAAAAAAATAAATCAATTCATATCTTTCTGTGTAAGAGTATTTCCATCTACCACAACCTTCTTATCTAACACGCGCCTATTGTTGAATCTTACATATTGCTTTCCTTCCATGGTTTGAGTGGCTTGAGAAGTAATGCAAGAAAAAAGAAGACTTGCTTCTGTATAATGCAATGATGAAGAATAGGAACGCAAGTGGGCTCTAAAGAGGCACGTGGGCTATCTTTATTATTATTCTCTCATTTCAGCAATTGCACGCTGGCATGGTGGTGGTGACGTTGGTTGCTAATTAGCCAAAAAAAAAATAATAATAAGAGAAGAAAAGGAAAAACAGCCGCCTGCAAGAAAATGAGTTTCACTGTGAGTTCGTTTGAGAGAAAAATAAGTTGAAGATTTTCAGATTGGATCATATATTTTATGTCATAAGGGAGATAAAGGAAGCCCTGGTAATGATCTTGATTGGATTATAGCCATTTCCTTATTATGAATCTGTTTTATATAATGTTTTTTTCTTTGTTTAGTTAGCTATCGTGTCTCCGTCAATTGGGTAGAGATTTTGACTGAGATGACAAGAATTTCTTGGAGTGGTTTGATTAGAGGGCAACCCTTGACACGATTCATGCAATAATTTCATTATACAGTACTCCAATCATATCATTCTTGGGCTAAATATGTTCATATCTTTCCCCTTTGAGCTTCCCTTCAAATAATTTTTGCACTTACAATGAACTCGACAGAGGAAACATATACTGGTGACTTTGAATCTCCTGCTATTGTCGTTCTTACGAAGAGGAAGCATACGATGTTGAAAGCTCTCTCTTAGAAAAGAGTTTCAGACATGAAGTTCATGAAACTTGGATCTCGCCCTGATACTTTCTACACTACAGAAGCTGTTAGGTACTGTCTCCTAATATTTCCCTTTTTCTTTTTTTTTTTCCCTAGATTTAAAGATTCTGTTTTGTTCTTGTTTCCCAGGTCAGTGTCATCAGAAGTTTCAAGCGATCTCATCGTTCAAGTCAAGGGAAGCAGATACTTACTACACAAGGTAAACAAAAAAAAAAAAGGAAAAAAAAGAACTTCTCAAATCAAGGTCGGCGTTGTTCTTACAAAGATTCGATTTTAATCGCAGTTTCCTCTGCTGTCGAAGTGCGCCACCCTTCAGAAACTATGCTCGGAAAACCCGCCGGAATCAGCCACCCACAACCTCCAAATCGTCCAACTCCCCGACTTCCCAGGCGGGCCCGAGTCGTTCGAGCTCTGCGCAAAGTTC